>CM075061.1:76375977-76714910 GCA_037428765.1 Rubia yunnanensis | reverse complement strand
TACTAGACTTTCAATATATAAACACTAACAATTAGGTTGACTTTCTTTAATCAACAGTCAAATTTTAGTAGACTTTCAATATATTAACAGTAATAACTAGGTTGACGCTGTATAATCATTGGTCAAAATTTACTTTACTTTCAATATATAAACACTAGTAACTAGGTTGACTTTCTCTAATCGACGGTCAAATTTTACTAGACTTTCAATATATGAAAACTAATAAATAGGTCGACGTTGTATAATAAATAGTCAAAATTTGCTTGACTTTCAATATATAAATACTAGTAACTAGGTTGACTTTTTTTAATCAATGGTTATATTTTACTAGACTTTCAATATATAAACACTTATAACTGTTTTGACATTGTAAAATCAATGGTAAGAGTTTACTTGCCTTTCAATATATAAACACTAGTAACTAGGTTTACTTTCACTAATCAACGGTTAAAATATACTAGACTTTCAATATATAAACACTTATAACTAGGTCGACTTTCTCTTATCCACGGTTAAACTTTACTAGACTTTCAATATATAAACACTAATAACTCGGCCGACTCTCTCTTATAACCGGTCAAAATTTACTAGACTTTAATTATATAAACACTAATAACTCGGTCGACTCTCTCTTTTAACCGGTCAAACTTTACTAGACTTTCAATATATGAAAACTAATAACTCGGTCGAATTTCACTTATCAACGGTCAAACGTTACTAGACTTTCAATATAAAAACACTAATAACTAGGTTGACTTTCTCTAATCAACGATCAAACTTTACTAGACTTTCAATATATAAACACTTATAACTAGTTGAGTTTCTTTAATTTACGGTCAAATTTTAGTAGACTTTCTATATGTAAACACTAATAACTAAGTTGACGTTGTATAATCAATGGTCAAAATTTACTTTACTTTCAATATATAAACACTAGTAAATAGGTTGACTTTCTCTAATCAACGGTCAAACTTTACTAGACTTTCAATATATAAACACTAATAATTAGGTTGACTTTCTTTAATCAACAGTCAAATTTTAGTAGACTTTCAATATATAAACACTATTAATTAGGTTGACGTTGTGTAATCAATGGTCAAAATTTACATTACTTTCAATGTATAAACACTAGTAACTAGGTTGACTTTCTCTAATCAACGGCCAAATTTTACTAGACTTTCAATATATAAAACTAATAAATAGGTTGACGTTGTATAATCAATGGGCAAAATTTGCTTGACTTTCAACATATAAATACTAGTAGCTAGGTTGACTTTATTTAATCAATGGTAATATTTTACTCGACTTTCAATATATAAACACTTATAACTAGTTTGACATTGTAAAATCAATTTTAAAACTTTACTTGACTTTCAATATATAAACACTAGTAACTAGGTTTACTTTCACTAATCAACGGTTAAAATTTACTAGACTTTCAATATATAAACACTTATACCTATGTCGAATTTCTCTTATCCACGGTTAAACTTTACTAGACTTTCAATATAAACACTAATAACTCGGTCGACTCTCTCTTATCAACGGTCAAACTTTACTAGACTTTCAATATATGAAAACTAATAACTCGGTCGACTTTCACTTATCAACGGTCAAACGTTACTAGACTTTCAATATAAAAACACTAATAACTAGGTTGACTTTCTTCTAATCAACGATCATACTTTACTAGACTTTCAATATATAAACACTTATAACTAGGTTGAGTTTCTTTAATCAACGGTCAAAATTTTAGTAGACTTTCTATATGTAAACACTAATAACTAGGTTGACGTTGTATAATCAATGGTCAAATTTTACTTTACTTTCAATATATAAACACTAGTAAATAGGTTGACTTTCTCTAATCAACAGTCAAACTTTACTAGACTTTCAATATATAAACACTAACAATTAGGTTGACTTTCTTTAATCAACAGTCAAATTTTAGTAGACTTTCAATATATTAACAGTAATAACTAGGTTGACGCTGTATAATCATTGGTCAAAATTTACTTTACTTTCAATATATAAACACTAGTAACTAGGTTGACTTTCTCTAATCGACGGTCAAATTTTACTAGACTTTCAATATATGAAAACTAATAAATAGGTCGACGTTGTATAATCAATGGTCAAAATTTGCTTGACTTTCAATATATAAATACTAGTAACTAGGTTGACTTTTTTTAATCAATGGTTATATTTTACTAGACTTTCAATATATAAACACTTTATAACTAGTTTGACATTGTAAAATCAATGGTAAGAGTTTACTTAACTTTCAATATATTAAACACTAGTAACTAGGTTTACTTTCACTAATCAACGGTTAAAATTTACTAGACTTTCAATATATAAACACTTATAACTATGTCGAATTTCTCTTATCCACGGTTAAACTTTACTAGACTTTCAATATATAAACACTAATAACTCGGTCGACTCTCTCTTATCAACGGTCAAACTTTACTAGACTTTAATATATGAAAACTAATAACTTGGTCGACTTTCACTTATCAACGGTCAAACATTACTAGACTTTCAATATAAAAACACTAATAACTAGGTTGACTTTCTCTAATCAACGATCAAACTTTACTAGACTTTCAATATATAAACACTTATAACTAGGTTGAGTTTCTTTAATCAACGGTCAAATTTTAGTAGACTTTCTATATGTAAACACTAATAACTAGGTTGACGTTGTATAATCAATGGTCAAAATTTACTTTACTTTCAATATATAAACACTAGTAAATAGGTTGACTTTCTCTAATCAACGGTCAAACTTTACTAGACTTTCAATATATAAACACTAATAATTAGGTTGACTTTCTTTAATCAACAGTCAAATTTTGGTTAGACTTTCAATATATAAACACTATTAATTAGGTTGACGCTGTGTAATCAATGGTCAAAATTTACATTACTTTCAATGTATAAACACTAGTAACTAGGTTGACTTTCTCTAATCAACGGTCAAAGTTTACTAGACTTTCAATATATAAAACTAATAAATAGGTTGACGTTGTATAATCAATGGTCAAAATTTTCTTGACTTTCAACATATAAATACTAGTAGCTAGGTTGACTTTATTTAATCAATGGTAATACTTTACTTGACTTTCAATATATAAACACTAGTAACTAGGTTTACTTTCACTAATCAACGGTTAAAATTTACTAGACTTTCAATATATAAACACTTATAACTATGTCGAATTTCTCTTATCCACGGTTAAACTTTACTAGACTTTCAATATAAACACTAATAACTCGGTCGACTCTCTCTTATCAACGGTCAAACTTTACTAGACTTTCAATATATGAATACTAATAACTCGGTCGACTTTCACTTATCAACGGTCAAACGTTACTAGAATTTCAATATAAAAACACTAATAACTAGGTTGACTTTCTCTAATCAACGATCAAACTTTACTAGACTTTCAATATATAAACACTTATAACTAGGTTGAGTTTCTTTAATCAACGGTCAAATTTTAGTAGACTTTCTATATGTAAACACTAATAACTAGGTTGACGTTGTATAATCAATGGTCAAAATTTACTTTACTTTCAATATATAAACACTAGTAAATAGGTTGATTTTCTCTAATCAACGGTCAAACTTTACTAGACTTTCAATATATAAACACTAACAATTAGGTTGACTTTCTTTAATCAACAGTCAAATTTAGTAGACTTTCAATATATTAACAGTAATAACTAGGTTGACGCTGTATAATCATTGGTCAAAATTTACTTTACTTTCAATATATAAACACTAGTAACTAGGTTGACTTTCTCTAATCAACGGTCAAATTTTACTAGACTTTCAATATATGAAAACTAATAAAGTAGGTCGACGTTGTATAATCAATGGTCAAAATTTGCTTGACTTTCAATATATAAATACTAGTAACTAGGTTGACTTTTTTTTAATCAATGGTTATATTTTACTAGACTTTCAATATATAAACACTTATAACTAGTTTGACATTGTAAAATCAATGGTAAGAGTTTACTTGCCTTTCAATATATAAACACTAGTAACTAGGTTTACTTTCACTAATCAACGGTTAAAATATACTAGACTTTCAATATATAAACACTTATAACTAGGTCGACTTTCTCTTATCCACGGTTAAACTTTACTAGACTTTCAATATATAAACACTAATAACTCGGCCGACTCTCTCTTATAACCGGTCAAAATTTAATAGACTTTAAATATATAAACACTAATAACTCGGTCGACTCTCTCTTTTAACCGGTCAAACTTTACTAGACTTTCAATATATGAAAACTAATAACTCGGTCGAATTTCACTTATCAACGGTCAAACGTTACTAGACTTTCAATATAAAAACACTAATAACTAGGTTGACTTTCTCTAATCAACGATCAAACTTTACTAGACTTTCAATATATAAACACTTATAACTAGGTTGAGTTTCTTTAATTTACGGTCAAATTTTAGTAGACTTTCTATATGTAAACACTAATAACTAAGTTGACGTTGTATAATCAATGGTCAAAATTTACTTTACTTTCAATATATAAACACTAGTAAATAGGTTGACTTTCTCTAATCAACGGTCAAACTTTACTAGACTTTCAATATATAAACACTAATAATTAGGTTGACTTTCTTTAATCAACAGTCAAATTTTAGTAGACTTTCAATATATAAACACTATTAATTAGGTTGACGTTGTGTAATCAATGGTCAAAATTTACATTACTTTCAATGTATAAACACTAGTAACTAGGTTGACTTTCTCTAATCAACGGCCAAATTTTACTAGACTTTCAATATATAAAACTAATAATTAGGTTGACTTTCTTTAATCAACAGTCAAATTTTAGTAGACTTTCAATATATAAACACTATTAATTAGGTTGACGTTGTGTAATCAATGGTCAAATTTACATTACTTTCAATGTATAAACACTAGTAACTAGGTTGACTTTCTCTAATCAACGGCCAAATTTTACTAGACTTTCAATATATAAAACTAATAAATAGGTTGACGTTGTATAATCAATGGGCAAATTTGCTTGACTTTCAACATATAAATACTAGTAGCTAGGTTGACTTTATTTAATCAATGGTAATATTTTTACTCGACTTTGAATATATAAACACTTATAACTAGTTTGACATTGTAAAATCATTTTAAAACTTTACTTGACTTTCAATATTTAAACACTAGTAACTAGTTTACTTTCACTAATCAACGGTTAAAATTTACTAGACTTTCAATATATAAACACTTATAACTATGTCGAATTTCTCTTATCCACGGTTAAACTTTACTAGACTTTCAATATATAAACACTAATAACTCGGCCGACTCTCTCTTATAACCGGTCAAAATTTACTAGACTTTAATTATATAAACACTAATAACTCGGTCGACTCTCTCTTTTAACCGGTCAAACTTTACTAGACTTTCAATATATGAAAACTAATAACTCGGTCGAATTTCACTTATCAACGGTCAAACGTTACTAGACTTTCAATATAAAAACACTAATAACTAGGTTGACTTTCTCTAATCAACGATCAAACTTTACTAGACTTTCAATATATAAACACTTATAACTAGGTTGAGTTTCTTTAATTTACGGTCAAATTTTAGTAGACTTTCTATATGTAAACACTAATAACTAAGTTGACGTTGTATAATCAATGGTCAAAATTTACTTTACTTTCAATATATAAACACTAGTAAATAGGTTGACTTTCTCTAATCAACGGTCAAACTTTACTAGACTTTCAATATATAAACACTAATAATTAGGTTGACTTTCTTTAATCAACAGTCAAATTTTAGTAGACTTTCAATATATAAACACTATTAATTAGGTTGACGTTGTGTAATCAATGGTCAAAATTTACATTACTTTCAATGTATAAACACTAGTAACTAGGTTGACTTTCTCTAATCAACGGCCAAATTTTACTAGACTTTCAATATATAAAACTAATAAATAGGTTGACGTTGTATAATCAATGGGCAAATTTGCTTGACTTTCAACATATAAATACTAGTAGCTAGGTTGACTTTATTTAATCAATGGTAATATTTTACTCGACTTTGAATATATAAACACTTATAACTAGTTTGACATTGTAAAATCAATTTTAAAACTTTACTTGACTTTCAATATTTAAACACTAGTAACTAGGTTTACTTTCACTAATCAACGGTTAAAATTTACTAGACTTTCAATATATAAACACTTATAACTATGTCGAATTTCTCTTATCCACGGTTAAACTTTACTAGACTTTCAATATATAAACACTAATAACTCGGCCGACTCTCTCTTATAACCGGTCAAAATTTACTAGACTTTAATTATATAAACACTAATAACTCGGTCGACTCTCTCTTTTAACCGGTCAAACTTTACTAGACTTTCAATATATGAAAACTAATAACTCGGTCGAATTTCACTTATCAACGGTCAAACGTTACTAGACTTTCAATATAAAAACACTAATAACTAGGTTGACTTTCTCTAATCAACGATCAAACTTTACTAGACTTTCAATATATAAACACTTATAACTAGGTTGAGTTTCTTTAATTTACGGTCAAATTTTAGTAGACTTTCTATATGTAAACACTAATAACTAAGTTGACGTTGTATAATCAATGGTCAAAATTTACTTTACTTTCAATATATAAACACTAGTAAATAGGTTGACTTTCTCTAATCAACGGTCAAACTTTACTAGACTTTCAATATATAAACAATAATAATTAGGTTGACTTTCTTTAATCAACAGTCAAATTTTAGTAGACTTTCAATATATAAACACTATTAATTAGGTTGACGTTGTGTAATCAATGGTCAAAATTTACATTACTTTCAATGTATAAACACTAGTAACTAGGTTGACTTTCTCTAATCAACGGCCAAATTTTACTAGACTTTCAATATATAAAACTAATAAATAGGTTGACGTTGTATAATCAATGGGCAAAATTTGCTTGACTTTCAACATATAAATACTAGTAGCTAGGTTGACTTTATTTAATCAATGGTAATATTTTACTCGACTTTCAATATATAAACACTTATAACTAGTTTGACATTGTAAAATCAATTTTAAAACTTTACTTGACTTTCAATATATAAACACTAGTAACTAGGTTTACTTTCACTAATCAACGGTTAAAATTTACTAGACTTTCAATATATAAACACTTATACCTATGTCGAATTTCTCTTATCCACGGTTAAACTTTACTAGACTTTCAATATAAACACTAATAACTCGGTCGACTCTCTCTTATCAACGGTCAAACTTTACTAGACTTTCAATATATGAAAACTAATAACTCGGTCGACTTTCACTTATCAACGGTCAAACGTTACTAGACTTTCAATATAAAAACACTAATAACTAGGTTGACTTTCTCTAATCAACGATCATACTTTACTAGACTTTCAATATATAAACACTTATAACTAGGTTGAGTTTCTTTAATCAACGGTCAAATTTTAGTAGACTTTCTATATGTAAACACTAATAACTAGGTTGACGTTGTATAATCAATGGTCAAATTTTACTTTACTTTCAATATATAAACACTAGTAAATAGGTTGACTTTCTCTAATCAACAGTCAAACTTTACTAGACTTTCAATATATAAACACTAACAATTAGGTTGACTTTCTTTAATCAACAGTCAAATTTTAGTAGACTTTCAATATATTAACAGTAATAACTAGGTTGACGCTGTATAATCATTGGTCAAAATTTACTTTACTTTCAATATATAAACACTAGTAACTAGGTTGACTTTCTCTAATCGACGGTCAAATTTTACTAGACTTTCAATATATGAAAACTAATAAATAGGTCGACGTTGTATAATCAATGGTCAAAATTTGCTTGACTTTCAATATATAAATACTAGTAACTAGGTTGACTTTTTTTAATCAATGGTTATATTTTACTAGACTTTCAATATATAAACACTTATAACTAGTTTGACATTGTAAAATCAATGGTAAGAGTTTACTTAACTTTCAATATATAAACACTAGTAACTAGGTTTACTTTCACTAATCAACGGTTAAAATTTACTAGACTTTCAATATATAAACACTTATAACTATGTCGAATTTCTCTTATCCACGGTTAAACTTTACTAGACTTTCAATATATAAACACTAATAACTCGGTCGACTCTCTCTTATCAACGGTCAAACTTTACTAGACTTTAATATATGAAAACTAATAACTTGGTCGACTTTCACTTATCAACGGTCAAACATTACTAGACTTTCAATATAAAAACACTAATAACTAGGTTGACTTTCTCTAATCAACGATCAAACTTTACTAGACTTTCAATATATAAACACTTATAACTAGTTTGACATTGTAAAATCAATTGTAAAACTTTACTTGTCTTTCAATATATAAACACTAGTAATTAGGTTTACTTTCACTAATCAACGGTTAAAATTTACTAGACTTTCAATATATAAACACTTATAACTATGTTGAATTTCTCTTATCCATGGTTAAACTTTACTAGACTTTCAATATATAAACACTAATAACTCGGTCGACTCTCTTATCAACGGTCAAACTTTACTAGACTTTCAATATATGAAAACTAATAACTCGGTCGACTTTCACTTATCAACGGTCAAACGTTACTAGAATTTGAATATAAAAACACTAATAACTAGGTTGACTTTCTCTAATCAACGATCAAACTTTACTAGACTTTCAATATATAAACACTTATAACTAGGTTGAGTTTCTTTAATCAACGGTCAAATTTTAGTAGACTTTCTATATGTAAACACTAATAACTAGGTTGACGTTGTATAATCAATGGTCAAAATTTACTTTACTTTCAATATATAAACACTAGTAAATAGGTTGACTTTCTCTAATCAACGGTCAAACTTTACTAGACTTTCAATATATAAACACTAATAATTAGGTTGACTTTCTTTAATCAACAGTCAAATTTTGGTAGACTTTCAATATATAAACACTATTAATTAGGTTGACGCTGTGTAATCAATGGTCAAAATTTACATTACTTTCAATGTATAAACACTAGTAACTAGGTTGACTTTCTCTAATCAACGGTCAAAGTTTACTAGACTTTCAATATATAAAACTAATAAATAGGTTGACGTTGTATAATCAATGGTCAAAATTTTCTTGACTTTCAACATATAAATACTAGTAGCTAGGTTGACTTTATTTAATCAATGGTAATACTTTACTTGACTTTCAATATATAAACACTAGTAACTAGGTTTACTTTCACTAATCAACGGTTAAAATTTACTAGACTTTCAATATATAAACACTTATAACTATGTCGAATTTCTCTTATCCACGGTTAAACTTTACTAGACTTTCAATATAAACACTAATAACTCGGTCGACTCTCTCTTATCAACGGTCAAACTTTACTAGACTTTCAATATATGAAAACTAATAACTCGGTCGACTTTCACTTATCAACGGTCAAACGTTACTAGAATTTGAATATAAAAACACTAATAACTAGGTTGACTTTCTCTAATCAACGATCAAACTTTACTAGACTTTCAATATATAAACACTTATAACTAGGTTGAGTTTCTTTAATCAACGGTCAAATTTTAGTAGACTTTCTATATGTAAACACTAATAACTAGGTTGACGTTGTATAATCAATGGTCAAAATTTACTTTACTTTCAATATATAAACACTAGTAAATAGGTTGATTTTCTCTAATCAACGGTCAAACTTTACTAGACTTTCAATATATAAACACTAACAATTAGGTTGACTTTCTTTAATCAACAGTCAAATTTTAGTAGACTTTCAATATATTAACAGTAATAACTAGGTTGACGCTGTATAATCATTGGTCAAAATTTACTTTACTTTCAATATATAAACACTAGTAACTAGGTTGACTTTCTCTAATCAACGGTCAAATTTTACTAGACTTTCAATATATGAAAACTAATAAATAGGTCGACGTTGTATAATCAATGGTCAAAATTTGCTTGACTTTCAATATATAAATACTAGTAACTAGGTTGACTTTTTTTAATCAATGGTTATATTTTACTAGACTTTCAATATATAAACACTTATAACTAGTTTGACATTGTAAAATCAATGGTAAGAGTTTACTTGCCTTTCAATATATAAACACTAGTAACTAGGTTTACTTTCACTAATCAACGGTTAAAATATACTAGACTTTCAATATATAAACACTTATAACTAGGTCGACTTTCTCTTATCCACGGTTAAACTTTACTAGACTTTCAATATATAAACACTAATAACTCGGCCGACTCTCTCTTATAACCGGTCAAAATTTAATAGACTTTAAATATATAAACACTAATAACTCGGTCGACTCTCTCTTTTAACCGGTCAAACTTTACTAGACTTTCAATATATGAAAACTAATAACTCGGTCGAATTTCACTTATCAACGGTCAAACGTTACTAGACTTTCAATATAAAAACACTAATAACTAGGTTGACTTTCTCTAATCAACGATCAAACTTTACTAGACTTTCAATATATAAACACTTATAACTAGGTTGAGTTTCTTTAATTTACGGTCAAATTTTAGTAGACTTTCTATATGTAAACACTAATAACTAAGTTGACGTTGTATAATCAATGGTCAAAATTTACTTTACTTTCAATATATAAACACTAGTAAATAGGTTGACTTTCTCTAATCAACGGTCAAACTTTACTAGACTTTCAATATATAAACACTAATAATTAGGTTGACTTTCTTTAATCAACAGTCAAATTTTAGTAGACTTTCAATATATAAACACTATTAATTAGGTTGACGTTGTGTAATCAATGGTCAAAATTTACATTACTTTCAATGTATAAACACTAGTAACTAGGTTGACTTTCTCTAATCAACGGCCAAATTTTACTAGACTTTCAATATATAAAACTAATAAATAGGTTGACGTTGTATAATCAATGGGCAAAATTTGCTTGACTTTCAACATATAAATACTAGTAGCTAGGTTGACTTTATTTAATCAATGGTAATATTTTACTCGACTTTGAATATATAAACACTTATAACTAGTTTGACATTGTAAAATCAATTTTAAAACTTTACTTGACTTTCAATATTTAAACACTAGTAACTAGGTTTACTTTCACTAATCAACGGTTAAAATTTACTAGACTTTCAATATATAAACACTTATAACTATGTCGAATTTCTCTTATCCACGGTTAAACTTTACTAGACTTTCAATATATAAACACTAATAACTCGGTCGACTCTCTCTTATCAACGGTCAAACTTTACTAGACTTTCAATATATGAAAACTAATAACTCGGTCGACTTTCACTTATCAACGGTCAAACGTTACTAGAATTTCAATATAAAAACACTAATAACTAGGTTGACTTTCTCTAATCAACGATCAAACTTTACTAGACTTTCAATATATAAACACTTATAACTAGGTTGAGTTTCTTTAATCAACGGTCAAATTTTAGTAGACTTTCTATATGTAAACACTAATAACTAGGTTGACGTTGTATAATCAATGGTCAAAATTTACTTTACTTTCAATATATAAACACTAGTAAATAGGTTGACTTTCTCTAATCAACGGTCAAACTTTACTAGACTTTCAATATATATACACTAACAATTAGGTTGACTTTCTTTAATCAACAGTCAAATTTTAGTAGACTTTCAATATATAAACACTATTAACTAGGTTGACACTGTATAATCAATGGTCAAAATTTACATTACTTTCAATATATAAACACTAGTAACTAGGTTAACTTTCTCTAATCAACGGTCAAATTTTACTAGACTTTCAATATATAAAACTAATACATAGGTTGACGTTGTATAATCAATGGTCAAAATTTGCTTGACTTTCAACATATAAATACTAGTAGCTAGGTTAACTTTATTTAATCAATGGTAATATTTTACTAGACTTTCAATATATAAACACTTATAACTAGTTTGACATTGTAAAATCAATTGTAAAACTTTACTTGTCTTTCAATATATAAACACTAGTAATTAGGTTTACTTTCACTAATCAACGGTTAAAATTTACTAGACTTTCAATATATAAACACTTATAACTATGTTGAATTTCTCTTATCCATGGTTAAACTTTACTAGACTTTCAATATATAAACACTAATAACTCGGTCGACTCTCTCTTATCAACGGTCAAACTTTACTAGACTTTCAATATATGAAAACTAATAACTCGGTCGACTTTCACTTATCAACGGTCAAACGTTACTAGACTTTCAATATAAAAACACTAATAACTAGGTTGACTTTCTCTAATCAACGATCAAACTTTACTAGACTTTCAATATATAAACACTTATAACTAGGTTGAGTTTCTTTAATCAACGGTCAAATTTTAGTAGACTTTCTATATGTAAACACTAATAACTAGGTTGACGTTGTATAATCAATGGTCAAAATTTACTTTACTTTCAATATATAAACACTAGTAAATAGGTTGACTTTCTCTAATCAACGGTCAAACTTTACTAGACTTTCAATATATAAACACTAACAATTAGGTTGACTTTCTTTAATCAACAGTCAAATTTTAGTAGACTTTCAATATATTAACAGTAATAACTAGGTTGACGCTGTATAATCATTGGTCAAAATTTACTTTACTTTCAATATATAAACACTAGTACCTAGGTTGAATTTCTCTAATCAGCGGTCAAATTTTACTAGACTTTCAATATATGAAAACTAATAAATAGGTCGACGTTGTATAATCAATGGTCAAAATTTGCTTGACTTTCAATATATAAATACTAGTAACTAGGTTGACTTTTTTTAATCAATGGTTATATTTTACTAGACTTTCAATATATAAACACTTATAACTAGTTTGACATTGTAAAATCAATGGTAAGAGTTTACTTGACTTTCAATATATAAACACTAGTAACTAGGTTTACTTTCACTAATCAACGGTTAAAATATACTAGACTTTCAATATATAAACACTTATAACTAGGTCGACTTTCTCTTATCCACGGTTAAACTTTACTAGACTTTCAATATATAAACACTAATAACTCGGCCGACTCTCTCTTATAACCGGTCAAAATTTACTAGACTTTAAATATATAAACACTAATAACTCGGTCGACTCTCTCTTTTAACCGGTCAAACTTTACTAGACTTTCAATATATGAAAACTAATAACTCGGTCGAATTTCACTTATCAACGGTCAAACGTTACTAGACTTTCAATATAAAAACACTAATAACTAGGTTGACTTTCTCTAATCAACGATCAAACTTTACTAGACTTTCAATATATAAACACTTATAACTAGGTTGAGTTTCTTTAATCAACTGTCAAATTTTAGTAGACTTTCTACATGTAAACACTAATAACTAAGTTGACGTTGTATAATCAATGGTCAAAATTTACTTTACTTTCAATATATAAACACCAGTAAATAGGTTGACTTTCTCTAATCAACAGTCAAACTTTACTAGACTTTCAATATATAAACACTAATAATTAGGTTGACTTTCTTTAATCAACAGTCAAATTTTGGTAGACTTTCAATATATAAACACTATTAATTAGGTTGACGCTGTGTAATCAATGGTCAAAATTTACATTACTTTCAATGTATAAACACTAGTAACTAGGTTGACTTTCTCTAATCAACGGTCAAAGTTTACTAGACTTTCAATATATAAAACTAATAAATAGGTTGACGTTGTATAATCAATGGTCAAAATTTGCTTGACTTTCAACATATAAATAATAGTAGCTAGGTTGACTTTATTTAATCAACGGTAATATTTTACTCGACTTTCAATATATAAACACTTATAACTAGTTTGACATTGTAAAATCAATTTTAAAACTTTACTTGACTTTCAATATATAAACACTAGTAACTAGGTTTACTTTCACTAATCAACGGTTAAAATTTACTAGACTTTCAATATATAAACACTTATACCTATGTCGAATTTCTCTTATCCACGGTTAAACTTTACTAGACTTTCAATATAAACACTAATAACTCGGTCGACCCTCTCTTATCAACGGTCAAACTTTACTAGACTTTCAATATATGAAAACTAATAACTCGGTCGACTTTCACTTATCAACGGTCAAACGTTACTAGACTTTCAATATAAAAACACTAATAACTAGGTTGACTTTCTCTAATCAACGATCATACTTTACTAGACTTTCAATATATAAACACTTATAACTAGGTTGAGTTTCTTTAATCAACGGTCAAATTTTAGTAGACTTTCTATATGTAAACACTAATAACTAGGTTGACGTTGTATAATCAATGGTCAAATTTTACTTTACTTTCAATATATAAACACTAGTAAATAGGTTGACTTTCTCTAATCAACAGTCAAACTTTACTAGACTTTCAATATATAAACACTAACAATTAGGTTGACTTTCTTTAATCAACAGTCAAATTTTAGTAGACTTTCAATATATTAACAGTAATAACTAGGTTGACGCTGTATAATCATTGGTCAAAATTTACTTTACTTTCAATATATAAACACTAGTAACTAGGTTGACTTTCTCTAATCGACGGTCAAATTTTACTAGACTTTCAATATATGAAAACTAATAAATAGGTCGACGTTGTATAATCAATGGTCAAAATTTGCTTGACTTTCAATATATAAATACTAGTAACTAGGTTGACTTTTTTTAATCAATGGTTATATTTTACTAGACTTTCAATATATAAACACTTATAACTAGTTTGACATTGTAAAATCAATGGTAAGAGTTTACTTAACTTTCAATATATAAACACTAGTAACTAGGTTTACTTTCACTAATCAACGGTTAAAATTTACTAGACTTTCAATATATAAACACTTATAACTATGTCGAATTTCTCTTATCCACGGTTAAACTTTACTAGACTTTCAATATATAAACACTAATAACTCGGTCGACTCTCTCTTATCAACGGTCAAACTTTACTAGACTTTAATATATGAAAACTAATAACTCGGTCGACTTTCACTTATCAACGGTCAAACATTACTAGACTTTCAATATAAAAACACTAATAACTAGGTTGACTTTCTCTAATCAACGATCAAACTTTACTAGACTTTCAATATATAAACACTTATAACTAGGTTGAGTTTCTTTAATTTACGGTCAAATTTTAGTAGACTTTCTATATGTAAACACTAATAACTAAGTTGACGTTGTATAATCAATGGTCAAAATTTACTTTACTTTCAATATATAAACACTAGTAAATAGGTTGACTTTCTCTAATCAACGGTCAAACTTTACTAGACTTTCAATATATAAACACTAACAATTAGGTTGACTTTCTTTAATCAACAGTCAAATTTTAGTAGACTTTCAATATATTAACAGTAATAACTAGGTTGACGCTGTATAATCATTGGTCAAAATTTACTTTACTTTCAATATATAAACACTAGTAACTAGGTTGACTTTCTCTAATCAACGGTCAAATTTTACTAGACTTTCAATATATGAAAACTAATAAATAGGTCAACGTTGTATAATCAATGGTCAAAATTTGCTTGACTTTCAATATATAAATACTAGTAACTAGGTTGACTTTTTTTAATCAATGGTTATATTTTACTAGACTTTCAATATATAAACACTTATAACTAGTTTGACATTGTAAAATCAATGGTAAGAGTTTACTTGCCTTTCAATATATAAACACTAGTAACTAGGTTTACTTTCACTAATCAACGGTTAAAATATACTAGACTTTCAATATATAAACACTTATAACTAGGTCGACTTTCTCTTATCCACGGTTAAACTTTACTAGACTTTCAATATATAAACACTAATAACTCGGCCGACTCTCTCTTATAACCGGTCAAAATTTACTAGACTTTAAATATATAAACACTAATAACTCGGTCGACTCTCTCTTTTAACCGGTCAAACTTTACTAGACTTTCAATATATGAAAACTAATAACTCGGTCGAATTTCACTTATCAACGGTCAAACGTTACTAGACTTTCAATATAAAAACACTAATAACTAGGTTGACTTTCTCTAATCAACGATCAAACTTTACTAGACTTTCAATATATAAACACTTATAACTAGGTTGAGTTTCTTTAATTTACGGTCAAATTTTAGTAGACTTTCTATATGTAAACACTAATAACTAAGTTGACGTTGTATAATCAATGGTCAAAATTTACTTTACTTTCAATATATAAACACTAGTAAATAGGTTGACTTTCTCTAATCAACGGTCAAACTTTACTAGACTTTCAATATATAAACACTAATAATTAGGTTGACTTTCTTTAATCAACAGTCAAATTTTAGTAGACTTTCAATATATAAACACTATTAATTAGGTTGACGTTGTGTAATCAATGGTCAAAATTTACATTACTTTCAATGTATAAACACTAGTAACTAGGTTGACTTTCTCTAATCAACGGCCAAATTTTACTAGACTTTCAATATATAAAACTAATAAATAGGTTGACGTTGTATAATCAATGGGCAAAATTTGCTTGACTTTCAACATATAAATACTAGTAGCTAGGTTGACTTTATTTAATCAATGGTAATATTTTACTCGACTTTGAATATATAAACACTTATAACTAGTTTGACATTGTAAAATCAATTTTAAAACTTTACTTGACTTTCAATATTTAAACACTAGTAACTAGGTTTACTTTCACTAATCAACGGTTAAAATTTACTAGACTTTCAATATATAAACACTTATAACTATGTCGAATTTCTCTTATCCACGGTTAAACTTTACTAGACTTTCAATATATAAACACTAATAACTCGGTCGACTCTCTCTTATCAACGGTCAAACTTTACTAGACTTTCAATATATGAAAACTAATAACTCGGTCGACTTTCACTTATCAACGGTCAAACGTTACTAGAATTTCAATATAAAAACACTAATAACTAGGTTGACTTTCTCTAATCAACGATCAAACTTTACTAGACTTTCAATATATAAACACTTATAACTAGGTTGAGTTTCTTTAATCAACGGTCAAATTTTAGTAGACTTTCTATATGTAAACACTAATAACTAGGTTGACGTTGTATAATCAATGGTCAAAATTTACTTTACTTTCAATATATAAACACTAGTAAATAGGTTGACTTTCTCTAATCAACGGTCAAACTTTACTAGACTTTCAATATATATACACTAACAATTAGGTTGACTTTCTTTAATCAACAGTCAAATTTTAGTAGACTTTCAATATATAAACACTATTAACTAGGTTGACACTGTATAATCAATGGTCAAAATTTACATTACTTTCAATATATAAACACTAGTAACTAGGTTAACTTTCTCTAATCAACGGTCAAATTTTACTAGACTTTCAATATATAAAACTAATACATAGGTTGACGTTGTATAATCAATGGTCAAAATTTGCTTGACTTTCAACATATAAATACTAGTAGCTAGGTTAACTTTATTTAATCAATGGTAATATTTTACTAGACTTTCAATATATAAACACTTATAACTAGTTTGACATTGTAAAATCAATTGTAAAACTTTACTTGTCTTTCAATATATAAACACTAGTAATTAGGTTTACTTTCACTAATCAACGGTTAAAATTTACTAGACTTTCAATATATAAACACTTATAACTATGTTGAATTTCTCTTATCCATGGTTAAACTTTACTAGACTTTCAATATATAAACACTAATAACTCGGTCGACTCTCTCTTATCAACGGTCAAACTTTACTAGACTTTCAATATATGAAAACTAATAACTCGGTCGACTTTCACTTATCAACGGTCAAACGTTACTAGACTTTCAATATAAAAACACTAATAACTAGGTTGACTTTCTCTAATCAACGATCAAACTTTACTAGACTTTCAATATATAAACACTTATAACTAGGTTGAGTTTCTTTAATCAACGGTCAAATTTTAGTAGACTTTCTATATGTAAACACTAATAACTAGGTTGACGTTGTATAATCAATGGTCAAAATTTACTTTACTTTCAATATATAAACACTAGTAAATAGGTTGACTTTCTCTAATCAACGGTCAAACTTTACTAAACTTTCAATATATAAACACTAACAATTAGGTTGACTTTCTTTAATCAACAGTCAAATTTTAGTAGACTTTCAATATATTAACAGTAATAACTAGGTTGACGCTGTATAATCATTGGTCAAAATTTACTTTACTTTCAATATATAAACACTAGTACCTAGGTTGAATTTCTCTAATCAGCGGTCAAATTTTACTAGACTTTCAATACATGAAAACTAATAAATAGGTCGACGTTGTATAATCAATGGTCAAAATTTGCTTGACTTTCAATATATAAATACTAGTAACTAGGTTGACTTTTTTTAATCAATGGTTATATTTTACTAGACTTTCAATATATAAACACTTATAACTAGTTTGACATTGTAAAATCAATGGTAAGAGTTTACTTGACTTTCAATATATAAACACTAGTAACTAGGTTTACTTTCACTAATCAACGGTTAAAATATACTAGACTTTCAATATATAAACACTTATAACTAGGTCGACTTTCTCTTATCCACGGTTAAACTTTACTAGACTTTCAATATATAAACACTAATAACTCGGCCGACTCTCTCTTATAACCGGTCAAAATTTACTAGACTTTAAATATATAAACATTAATAACCCGGTCGACTCTCTCTTTTAACCGGTCAAACTTTACTAGACTTTCAATATATGAAAACTAATAACTCGGTCGAATTTCACTTATCAACGGTCAAACGTTACTAGACTTTCAATATAAAAACACTAATAACTAGGTTGACTTTCTCTAATCAACGATCAAACTTTACTAGACTTTCAATATATAAACACTTATAACTAGGTTGAGTTTCTTTAATCAACGGTCAAATTTTAGTAGACTTTCTACATGTAAACACTAATAACTAAGTTGACGTTGTATAATCAATGGTCAAAATTTACTTTACTTTCAATATATAAACACTAGTAAATAGGTTGACTTTCTCTAATCAACAGTCAAACTTTACTAGACTTTCAATATATAAACACTAATAATTAGGTTGACTTTCTTTAATCAACAGTCAAATTTTGGTAGACTTTCAATATATAAACACTATTAATTAGGTTGACGCTGTGTAATCAATGGTCAAAATTTACATTACTTTCAATGTATAAACACTAGTAACTAGGTTGACTTTCTCTAATCAACGGTCAAAGTTTACTAGACTTTCAATATATAAAACTAATAAATAGGTTGACGTTGTATAATCAATGGTCAAAATTTGCTTGACTTTCAACATATAAATAATAGTAGCTAGGTTGACTTTATTTAATCAATGGTAATATTTTACTCGACTTTCAATATATAAACACTTATAACTAGTTTGACATTGTAAAATCAATTTTAAAACTTTACTTAACTTTCAATATATAAACACTAGTAACTAGGTTTACTTTCACTAATCAACGGTTAAAATTTACTAGACTTTCAATATATAAACACTTATACCTATGTCGAATTTCTCTTATCCACGGTTAAACTTTACTAGACTTTCAATATAAACACTAATAACTCGGTCGACTCTCTCTTATCAACGGTCAAACTTTACTAGACTTTCAATATATGAAAACTAATAACTCGGTCGACTTTCACTTATCAACGGTCAAACGTTACTAGACTTTCAATATAAAAACACTAATAACTAGGTTGACTTTCTCTAATCAACGATCATACTTTACTAGACTTTCAATATATAAACACTTATAACTAGGTTGAGTTTCTTTAATCAACGGTCAAATTTTAGTAGACTTTCTATATGTAAACACTAATAACTAGGTTGACGTTGTATAATCAATGGTCAAATTTTACTTTACTTTCAATATATAAACACTAGTAAATAGGTTGACTTTCTCTAATCAACAGTCAAACTTTACTAGACTTTCAATATATAAACACTAACAATTAGGTTGACTTTCTTTAATCAACAGTCAAATTTTAGTAGACTTTCAATATATTAACAGTAATAACTAGGTTGACGCTGTATAATCATTGGTCAAAATTTACTTTACTTTCAATATATAAACACTAGTAACTAGGTTGACTTTCTCTAATCGACGGTCAAATTTTACTAGACTTTCAATATATGAAAACTAATAAATAGGTCGACGTTGTATAATCAATGGTCAAAATTTGCTTGACTTTCAATATATAAATACTAGTAACTAGGTTGACTTTTTTTAATCAATGGTTATATTTTACTAGACTTTCAATATATAAACACTTATAACTAGTTTGACATTGTAAAATCAATGGTAAGAGTTTACTTAACTTTCAATATATAAACACTAGTAACTAGGTTTACTTTCACTAATCAACGGTTAAAATTTACTAGACTTTCAATATATAAACACTTATAACTATGTCGAATTTCTCTTATCCACGGTTAAACTTTACTAGACTTTCAATATATAAACACTAATAACTCGGTCGACTCTCTCTTATCAACGGTCAAACTTTACTAGACTTTAATATATGAAAACTAATAACTCGGTCGACTTTCACTTATCAACGGTCAAACATTACTAGACTTTCAATATAAAAACACTAATAACTAGGTTGACTTTCTCTAATCAACGATCAAACTTTACTAGACTTTCAATATATAAACACTTATAACTAGGTTGAGTTTCTTTAATCAACGGTCAAATTTTAGTAGACTTTCTGTATGTAAACACTAATAACTAGGTTGACGTTGTATAATCAATGGTCAAAATTTACTTTACTTTCAATATATAAACACTAGTAAATAGGTTGACTTTCTCTAATCAACGGTCAAACTTTACTAGACTTTCAATATATAAACACTAACAATTAGGTTGACTTTCTTTAATCAACAGTCAAATTTTAGTAGACTTTCAATATATTAACAGTAATAACTAGGTTGACGCTGTATAATCATTGGTCAAAATTTACTTTACTTTCAATATATAAACACTAGTAACTAGGTTGACTTTCTCGAATCAACGGTCAAATTTTGCTAGACTTTCAATATATGAAAACTAATAAATAAGTCGACGTTGTATAATCAATGGTCAAATTTTGCTTGACTTTCAATATATAAATACTAGTAACTAGGTTGACTTTTTTTAATCAATGGTTATATTTTACTAGACTTTCAATATATAAACACTTATAACTAGTTTGACATTGTAAAATCAATGGTAAGAGTTTACTTGACTTTCAATATATAAACACTAGTAACTAGGTTTACTTTCACTAATCAACGGTTAAAATTTACTAGACTTTCAATATATAAACACTTATAACTATGTCGAATTTCTCTTATCCACGGTTAAACTTTACTAGACTTTCAATATATAAACACTAATAACTCGGTCGACTCTCTCTTATCAACGGTCAAACTTTACAAGACACTTATAACTAGGTTGAGTTTCTTTATTGAACGGTCAAATTTTAGTACACTTTCTATATGTAAACACTGATAAGTAGGTTGACGTTGTATAATCAATGGTCAAAATTTACTTTACTTTCAATATATAAACACTAGTAAATAGGTTGACTTTCTCTAATCAACGGTCAAACTTTACTAGACTTTCAATATATAAACACTAACAATTAGGTTGACTTTCTTTAATCAACAGTCAAATTTTAGTAGACTTTCAATATATAAACACTATTAACTAGGTTGACACTGTATAATCAATGGTCAAAATTTACATTACTTTCAATATATAAACACTAGTAACTAGGTTAACTTTCTCTAATCAACGGTCAAAATTTACTAGACTTTCAATATATAAAACTAATAAATAGGTTGACGTTGTATAATCAATGGTTAAAATTTGCTTGACTTTCAACATAAAAATACTAGTAGCTAGGTTGACTTTATTTAATCAATGGTAATATTTTACTAGACTTTCAATATATAAACACTTATAACTAGTTTGACATTGTAAAATCAATTGTAAAACTTTACTTGTCTTTCAATATATAAACACTAGTAACTAGGTTTACTTTCACTAATCAACGGTTAAAATTTACTAGACTTTCAATATATAAACACTTATAACTATGTCGAATTTCTCTTATCCATGGTTAAACTGTACTAGACTTTCAATATATAAACACTAATAACTCGGTCGACTCTCTCTTATCAACGGTCAAACTTTACTAGACTTTCAATATATGAAAACTAATAACTCGGTCGACTTTCACTTATCAACGGTCAAACGTTACTAGACTTTCAATATAAAAACACTAATAACTAGGTTGACTTTCTCTAATCAACGATCAAACTTTACTAGACTTTCAATATATAAACACTTATAACTAGGTTGAGTTTCTTTAATCAACGGTCAAATTTTAGTAGACTTTCTATATGTAAACACTAATAACTAGATTGACGTTGTATAATCAATGGTCAAAATTTACTTTACTTTCAATATATAAACACTAGTAAATAGGTTGACTTTCTCTAATCAACGGTCAAACTTTACTAGACTTTCAATATATAAACACTAACAATTAGGTTGAATTTCTTTAATCAACAGTCAAATTTTAGTAGACTTTCAATATATTAACAGTAATAACTATGTTGATGCTGTATAATCAATGGTCAAAATTTACTTTACTTTCAATATATAAACACTAGTAACTAGGTTGACTTTCTCTAATCAACGGTCAAATTTTACTGGACTTTCAATATATAAAAACTAATAAATAGGTTGACGTTGTATAATCAATGGTCAAAATTTGCTTGACTTTCAATATATAAATACTAGTAACTAGGTTGACTGTTTTTAATCAATGGTGATATTTTACTAGACTTTCAATATATAAACACTTATAACTAGTTTGACATTGTAAAATCAATGGTAAGAGTTTACTTGACTTTCAATATATAAACACTAGTAACTAGGTTTACTTTCACTAATCAACGGTTAAAATATACTAGACTTTCAATATATAAACACTTATAACTAGGTCGACTTTCTTTTATCCACGGTCAAACTTTACTAGACTTTGAATATATAAACCCTAATAACTCGGCCGACCCTCTCTTATTACCGGTCAAACTTTACTAGACTTTCAATATATGAAAACTAATAACTCGGTCGACTCTCTCTTATCAACGGTCAAACTTTACTAGACTTTCAATATATGAACACTAATAACTCGGTCGACTTTCACTTATCAATGGTCAAACGTTACTAGATTTTCAATATAAAAACACTAATAACTAGGTTGACTTTCTCTAATCAATGAATTTCCCATGCGTACCTGTAGCAGCTACCGGGAAAGCCATCAGGTCCTGCAGAACTGTTAGGGTCAAGTCCAAAAATAATGTTTTTTAGCTCTTGCATTTGGATTAGCATGATCATTTCACCGTTTTCCTGTTCTGTCACTACTGTGGGTATAAATTCTAAATACCTCAACATGGAATTTCCATATTTGTCATTATTAGTATCAGTTAGCATGTTTTGGAAGAATTTTGCAGCATGATCCCCCAATTCTTTTTTATTTGTAATCCAGCTTCCATTCCCATCCTTAATTTTGTTAATTCTGAGTCTGTTATGCTTTTTTTACAGAGTTATGGAAGAATTTAGGGTTGAGGTCTCCCTCTTTTATCCAATTGAGTTTGGCTTTCTGTTTCCAGAAGAGATGTTTTTCTTTTAACTTTTTGGTTAACTCTGCATTGGTTTCTAAGAGGAGATTTAGATCATTGGGGTCTTGATCAGTGTCATATTTAGTTTCTAGTTCTTGGATCCTTTTTTCTAAAATTTTCAGATTTTCAAAAACATTACCAGATGTGTTTTTGTTCCATGTTTTCAATTCCATTTTTAATCTCTTTAACTTAAATGAAAATCCAAACATCCCCATGTGTGGGCATGATTGATTCCAGTTAGCTTGTATTAGTTGCATTAATTCAGGTCTAACTGTCCACATATTTTTGGAATCTAAAGCCTTTTGGAAATGTATTATCTTGTATGTTAGTGTCTAAGATTAGTGGTGAGTGATCTGAGGGCAACCTGGCTAAAGCATGAATTGATGTGTTTGGATATTTATTAAACCAGTGTGAGTTTCCTAATATCCTATCAATTCCTTTACAGATTCTATCCTGGCCTCTCCTTGAGTTTGTCCATGTATAATAATTCCCAACCGTTGGTATGTCTTCTAGATTGTTTGACACTATAAAAGTGTCAAAATCTTGCATACTATTGGGATTCTGCGGATATATGCCTCTATATTCCAGGAGAATTCTACTAACATTAAAGTCTCCTGCAACAATACATGGGGTGTTGATTTGTTTCAAAGCATCTTCTATATCTGTAAACATGTTCTGTCTTAGTGCTCTCGAGTGTTTTCCATAGACAGCTATTATATGAAACTCAGTTAGAGTCTGTGTATTTTTCATGTTGATATTCAGAAAATGTTCATTCAGAGTTGAAACAGTTCCCTCATATCCATTTCTAGCCATTATTCATATCCTAGAGTCATCTGTAGCATAGCATTCCTCGAATCCCAGTGTTTGTTTAAATCCATTAATTCTTTCTATGTTCTGTTTAGGCTCAATGATTATGAGTACAGATATATTATGAACATGTAAAAGATGTCTAAGTCTGATCAAAGATCCTGATATTCCTCTCAGATTCCAAGTCAGGATTTTAACATTCATTGGATCTCTTTGATTTTGATTTCAAGCGAGTTCTTATAGCATTTGGAGATCTGAAATAATTTCTACTTTTTTCCTTATCAGTGGTTCGATGTTACCTTGGGTGTGATTACCTTGCACAGAGGTTTCTGGTTGAGGCTCTTCCCATTTTTGCTGACCTGGTCTTGAATTTGAGTTTGAGTAGCACTGGTTGTGGTCTGTTGGTGTGCTTCCATTTGATGTTCTTCTCTCCCCTCCGTATTTTCTCATTGTTTGTCTTCAACATACTTGACCTGTGATGGAAATTTTTCAGTCAATTTTGCTTGAGAATTTCTCAGATCCTAAAAAATAAGCAATTTGTTTGAAGTTTGAAGGATATGTGTTTTGTCAATGATCTGAATGTCATCGAGTGACTGCCAGTTGCTGTGACTTCTTTTGGTTGTATCCTTTGTCTCAGCACTTAAACAAATCCTTTTGTTTGCTAGCTTTTTCTGTGTCATTCCCTTAGTCGGGATATCCTTATAGTTTTCATCTTTGTTCTCTGCCGTTTCCTGCAATACGTTGTCAACAGCATCTTGGAATACTTCATCCACCTCATTGTGCGTTTCGTTGACTATTCACCATTGCTGTTGTTTATGTCCCCCTGAACCATGTTCAAGGTCAGGGATTGGGCATCATTCTTCCTTCACCTCTTTTAGGGCTTTTCTAACCCCGTAATCGGTTGTTTTGTGCCCAATCTTTAGACATTGGTGTAATAGAATGGGTGGTCTTCATATCGGATATCATATCATTTGCTATCTTTTGTAGAGCCCAATCTTATCCTCTCCAGGGAGTCACCAGTGAGATCCATCTCTACACATAGGAGTAGTCTTGTATGGTTGATCGTTGGCTGATCTATTAATATAATCTCTCCTAGGCAGTTAGCTATAAGGGGGATACAATCTTTGTGTAGATAGTATGCCGGCGGGAACTCAATTGATAACCATATTGGTCCCACCGGCGGTTCCTCCTTTACATCAAAGTTCTTTGTCCACTTAAGGACCTTCATTATTGTGCCTCCTAGGTTCCAATTCCCCTTGATCCAGCAACGTTGAATGTCTTCCTCAAGATCAAATTTGATGAACACATGCCTTCGGTTCAGAGCTGTGATGTTTGCTTCGCTTTTGAAACCAATTTTTTTGAATTGTTGCCGAATAAATTCCAGAGATGGCCTCCCCCTTGCAAATTTGCCGATTAAGTTGCGCTTGAAGGGTTCTGAGAGGTGGTCTATAACATCATCTTGAAAAAGCACCGCTATCTCTCCTTTGAATTCGATTATGTGATTAAGTTTCAGATGTGGATTCTTGTAGAGATGAGATTGTGGTTGGTTTAGTTGTTTTTTTAGGTAAGAATGGAGAGGTATTAAGGTGGCGGACTCTCGCCGGTGGGCGGAACCACCATGGTGCGGCGGGGAGTCGGTGTTCTTTGGGTAGGAATATAGACGTTAATGATACTGACAGGATAGGTGGAGAGAATGATTGTTTTGGTTTCTATGTTTTGGTTTTGAAGAGAGAGAAATGTTAGTGAGAAGGCAGAGCACACTAAAACCAGCCAAAATCTGATCCAGTGTGTAAACCCTAGTAGAAAAAGGTCCATATATATAGTAGTAGAAAATTGAGCCTAAAAATAAGCCCAAAATAGGCCAAAAACCCCAACAGCCGCAAATGGCATGAGGGGTAGCGTCTAGCACGACTCGTGCTGATCGACGTGGCACGGGCAATGACGCTCATGCTGGCACAGTCCGTTGGTCCTGGCACAGGTGTGATGGTGCAGTCCCAGTCATCCAGCGTGGGCCATCGGCTGGAGCTCCATTCTTTATCTTCTGATTTGCACCCCGGGTTGTTTGTCACGGGCCGTTAACCAGATCTTCAGTTTTCTCAGTATCTTGGCACGTGCCACATCATTCTTCACACCCTATGGGCTGGTCTTGACATTTTTGAATTGAAATGACGTGGACCGTGTGAAACGGATAAGTTTGCACCCATACTTAGCTGAATTTTGGAGTGAAAAGAAGACTTGTGGACACGCCCAACGGGGATTTACACGGTTCATGTTGGGGATTGGCACGACCCCTGTTAGTTGGAATGGCCCGTGCCAAAGGCCCTTGACATGGACCGTGTTGCTTGGTACGGGCTGTGCTTGGTCTAGCCTCGTGTTGATCATGTGCGCTCTGTGATGCCTGTGGTTGCACTATTAGAAAACTCCCCCCTAGCAGCGGTATGTAACAGCTATTTTTAAAAACCACTACAATGAAATTTAGTAGCAGCTATTGTTTTTCCTAACAGTTATTATTTAATAAATGACTCTATTACAAACATTAAAGCAACTATTTTAAAGAACCGCTTCTAGAGTGAGGTATTTTAGTATTGGCAGGAAATTATAGCCGTTATTTCCTAAAAAAAACATTGCTATATTAAGCTAGACAGGAAAGCATAGCACTAGTTATAATAAAATAGCTGTTTCGTCTAATTTTAAAGCTACTATTTTTTAAAGAACCGCTTCTACAGTGTGGTATTTTTTTATTGGTGGGAAATTAGCAACTATTTACTCCAAAACGCTACTATATTAATTTATGCGGGAAATCATAGCACCTATTTATTTAAAATAGCTGCTTCATGCACTAACATTAAATGTTGGATGTGATACATAACTATATTTAGTAGTAGTTTATACAACAATAGCTGCTACGAACACATCTAAAAACCTTCAATATGGGCGAAAAATAAGGATGATTATGAGTTGTAATAGGTCGCTATAATTGCGACATAGTAGCAGCTCTTTTTATTCCAGAACATGTACTAGCGCTTTACAACATTTCACCAAAATATTCTTTTATTTAATATATCTATATTTAGGAAAGAATAACAAAAACTATGTATTTTGGAGCAATGGATTATAGGGTAACACAATTTTAGGCCATAGTGTAATTTTCCAAGACTATGTAGAAGTAATCAATGCTGACTTTCAAGGTCCTTTCGTTCACCCATACATGCCCAGATTGTAAATTCACAATTGTATAGTAATGAATTCCATTTTGGTATCACCAATTTCGTGATTCGACAACTCCAACTTTCTTTGAGGGACCTAAGTGTTTTTTTTCATTAAATCCACCTGTGATGGTGGGGTGTTTGACAGACCCCTACCCGTTTATTAATAAAAAGGTGAGTACAAAGAGAGAGGGGGCTTAATACCGTACCTCTGTGGAAACAACTGATGATCATAAAAACTAAACATCAATCTATTCTAACCTGAAGATCATCAGAAGTCATTAGCGACCTAGAGTTACAAGAATTTACATTAACCGAATGTGTGGAGTACCGTCAGCATCAAGCTTTACATGTCCAGCCACTGAATTGGGTAGGTCCGTGGAACTAAAAAGAGAATTTACCTGTTTGGAGATAGCCATTTTCGCTAATGAATCCGCCGCTCCATTTGCTTCTCTGAACACGTGCTGTAG
Source organism: Rubia yunnanensis (assembly GCA_037428765.1). NCBI lineage: Eukaryota > Viridiplantae > Streptophyta > Magnoliopsida > Gentianales > Rubiaceae > Rubia > Rubia yunnanensis. Next base: position 76,686,616 of record CM075061.1, on the reverse strand, counting down.
TGAGTAAGTCATGTCCTTAAGAAGGTCCCAAATCTCCCTGATCAATGTCGTAAGCTTCCATGGAATCTTTAGTTGATGTTGAATCAGTCCATAGAGAATTCTTGAGTCGGTTTCGATATCAAGGACTGTGATTCCCCTGTAATGGGCCAGGTGTAATCCTTGCAGCATTGCTACAGCTTCTGCCTGCAAAACAGATTCAGTAAGAATGGATTTTGACAAAGCCACTATTACCTTACTGGAATGAGAGGGACCTAAGTGTAAAATTTAAAAACCTTACCATAACTCCAAATTGATATTGGCTCGAACGTGATGCTACCCTGTACACCCTCATTGTATTTTCCAAGTCTGCAATATATTATTTATTATTAATCATGCACAAGAATATATCTGTAATCTTTTTCAATTTCCCCTTCTTTACCTCTACGCAATCAACTTTAAGTTACTCTAGAACATGTACTAGCGCTTTCAAACATTTCACCAAAAAATTAATCTATTTAACAATTCTATATTTATGCTAGAATTAAAAAAATCATGTATTTTGAAGAAATGGATTATAGGTTAATACAATTTTGGGCTATTGTATAAATTCCAAGACTATGCAGAAGCAACTAGTGTTGACTTTCGATATTGAATTGCATTTTGGTATCACAAATTTTGTGATTCGACAACTCCAGCTTTCTTTTGAGAAAGCATAATTTGGAATGTGTATGCTATTTAGGAAGAGTGTTCTTTTTGAATGATATTTGATGCATGCCTTTGTATATTATTGCATTACCACATTTTGCTTGTTGTGATAGGATGCCTCAAAAAGTTCGGAGAAAGAAACAACTCCTCGTGGTGACAAAGGGAGGAAGTCAGCCAAGGTTGGGAGAAAAGAGCCAACAACTTCCACCTTTCCTAGTCACGTCTTCGTTGTTGAAGAATTCATGGGGTTAACTAAAATCTCTGAGAGTGCGGCCCGTAGGTGGGTACCTCAATAGTCAGAAGAGAAACATTATAGAAATCAATTTTTCTTGCAAAGAAACATTGGGAGCTCTAGGTCTACTCGAATCAGTCACTTATCTACTCAGCCGAATAGGCCTAGAGGGTTTCTTGGAAAAGCATCCCAAGACATACATTAGGTGGACATTGGAGTTCTTGGCAATGTTGGAGTAGGAAACAGACACAGAAGGAAGGAGAGTCGTCCACTTCCATTTGTATGATGAGGAGTATACTATGTCTCATTGGGATATTTCCCAAGCATTCAAGTGGAATTATGGGAAAGATGTTCCAAGGACGCACCAGCAAGGGCTTCCATTCTCGTCGAGCAACTTTTGGAGAATTATATCGGGCATAGAGAGAAAAAATCTATGCAAGAGCACCACCATCGTTCATCTGACATTGCGATAGGTTCAGCGACTATTGTCCATGGGGGTATTTTGCCACGGAGAGCTTTCACAGGGCCCTGGTTTGGACGTCCATGTCATTTGGGAAATGAATCCGAAGGGGAATTTCTACCCCAACACGGTGGGCACTTTTGTGCAAGAATGTTTAGCCATGGGAGATAGGAAAGGGGGTAAGATACCAATGGGAGGCATGGTCGGACTCTTAGCCCAACACTTGGGCCATCCGGTTCCTAATCCATTTGGATTGGCGAACCTAGGTTGTTCGAGGATGCGATACACCGTAGACAAGCTAGCACATGCTTCAATTATCATTACCACCACCTCAAGCAACCTGTTTATATGGTTATATGATAGTGCTACAATTTTCAACTTCATGATTCTTCCACAGCCAGAGCGCACCGCTATAAACTATGACACTCTATTGGAGAACTTGTTTCTAGCACCCAATCTGTAGTTTGAGAAAGACTTCTACACGGTGTTATCAAGCCCAAAGATAGACATTAACGAGAAAAATATTGAGATTCCATTTAGAGCACCACCTAGTTGCACTCACTTACACGCAAATTTCCTTGACCAATTGTGCATTTTGGGGAACAACTTGCGAGCTCTACTCAAATGTTTCAAGAGGTAGGTCACGTGGTAGGGGGATGAGTTTGCGATTGGTGGAGTTCAGGACTAGGTTGGATTCTATGGAAGGCACTATGCAAGTTTGGGGGTCAAGATTGGACTTCGTAGAGTGGGAAGTGAAGAAGGAGTTTGCTATTGTGGATGAGAGGGTTGATGTCAAAGAGGAGGCCATCGAGAAATTGATCAAGAGATTCTACATCTCAAAGCTTGATGGTTTTTGGGACGTTATTCCCATCGAGAGATAAGAAATACAACATGAAGAAAGGAGGAGGAGGCATGAGACAATGAGCTCAGGGCCATATGAGTGAGTTCCACTACTTCTCTCTTTCTCACCTATGATTCATATTGGTTCATTGCATTGGGAACAATGTAAAGGAAACTTAGGAAACAATGGGAAAAGCCCGGATAGGTCAAAAAGCCTAGGTAAAATGAGAGGTTAGGCCAGGCTAGGATGGAAAACCTAGGAAAAAAAATGAGAGGCCATGTGGAAAAAGGTGAGAAGTGAGCTCAATGTGTGTGAAAGCTAGGATGAAAACCCGAAAGGGCTCCTAAGTAAAATGAGAGAAAATGGAAACTAAGTTGGGGATCCTTGAACATTATCCTTAGTTGTAACTAAGTTGAGGATCTTGAATTATCCTTAGTTACAACCAAGTTGATGATCTTTTGGATTATCCTTGGTGATTTTTTGGAAACTTCTCTTGGATTGGTTTTGGCGGACTATTCGGTGGAGTAAGCTAGTTAAACACTTATCATTTTTACTTACCTTTTTCTTCACAAGATTTTGGGTGTTTAGGCTACTTTAAGCATCTTCAGGGAGTGTGAGAATTGTGATACTCTTACTTCATTGGGGGAACTAGGGTAGCTTGGGAATAAGCTAAATGCATTGGCTAACTTATCTTTACATGCTACATTTTGTTTAAATCTTTTCTTGTTTTTGTTTACTCGAGGACGGGTAAAAGTTTAACTGTGGGGGGATTGATGTGTACCGTATTGCATACATTAACCAATGCATATGACACTATTTTTATCATGTTTTACTTGGTTGTTTGCTAGTTTTAGTTAGGTTTACATGACAAAGGGTTTAGATGACCATTATTGGTTTGCTTGTCTAAATCCCAAGTTTTGTAGACTTAATTGAAGCTAATGGACACTTTTTATTCACGGGAACCTAGATCTTACTTTATTATCTCACTAGTAGATTACTCATGGATATTTCGACATCATTTTGTAGAATGTCATTCGCAAGAATGGTAGAAAATACTTGAGGGTCATTCGCAAGAATGGTAGTAGATATGAAAAGGCCACGGACTTAAAGTGTGGTAGTAGATGGAATTGAGCTGGAAAAGGAAAAATTAAAGTTCAAAGAGGTGAAGGACAGAAGACGGTATCAACCGGCCAAAGCAGCTGGTCGACCGACCGGCACGAGCTACACAGACCTACATAATGCCAGTGTGCCAGCACAAAGCCAGCCTAGAACAACCTGTGCTAGGGGTTCTTAACATGAACTTTGCCAGCAACATGGCTCGTACCACAGCCCTCAGCCCAGACCGTGCCAATCTCTACTTCCCGTGTCTCTTTGCTCTAAATCCACTCCTAAATTGGCTAAGTATGGGCACGTGCTATGCTGTTTTACATGGTCCGCACCATTTCAAGTCCCAAATGCAAAGACCAGTCCACGGGATGTGAAGGATGACACAGGTCATGCCGTTTTACTAAGAAAAACTAGACTCCAACTGATGACCCGCACCAAACCACATGGGACGTGTGACCAGAAGCCTAAAAACAAGGTTCCAGTCGGCGATCTGTGCCGGGTGACATGACCCTCACCAACACGAAGCAACCGGCCTATGCCAAATTGGGCAGGCCGTGCCAGCATGAGGCACACAACCCATACCAGACCGAGGGGCTCACGCCAGCACAAAGGCCACCCGACTGGCACAGACCATGCTCGTGCCATTTTATTGAGCAAAACTAGGCTCCAGCTGACGGCCCACACCAAACCACATGGGACGTGTGACCGGAAGCCCAAAAATGAGGTTCCAATTGGCGGTCTGTGCCAAGTGACACGACCCTCGCCAACACAAGGCAACCACCCTGTGCCCAATCGCCATACCAGATCGAGTTGCCCACGCCAGCACAAAGGCCGCCCGGCTGGTACAGACCGTGCTATTTTCCACTGATCGTGTCTATTGTGGCTACTTGGGTTTTAGGCCTATTTTGGGCCTGTTTCAGGACCCAATTCCCTACTACTACTATATATGGACTTATTTTTACTAGGGTTGAAATTTATTCTCATTTTTTTAGATTTTAAGAGTATGGTAGAGAGAGAAAGAATTTCTTCCTTCTCTCTAGAATCTTTTCATTTCTTCTCTTTAATTTTCCTTTGCCCAAAGGCATTGATCCAATGAAATACTTGGGTTCAATGCTTCGGGAGTAGTTAATTTTCTTGGTGTAGTATCAGTATTCACGAATTGATTTTAACTTTTTGAGATATATAGATTCTCCTATCTTTATGTCCTATGAATATTTTTCTTGATTTATGCTTTTCACCCTTGTGAGATTTATGCTATGCCATTATTTTGATGCATTCATACATGTATGGTAGTGTAATAACGTGCTAGGCTTTATTGCTATCTTAGGAGTATTAGAATTATAGACTAGGTTTAAGAACACCGCGGAGATGAGTACCTTCATGTTACCTCGAGAGAATATCTTTCTATTTGTTAAACTGTGATTCTAATTGGCTAGTTGTGTGAGAAATCACATGTTGGGCGGTTGATTAGGAAATCATGACGAGGGGAATCCCTTGGCTTACCTCGATAGTTTAGCATGATTTTTTGTAGCAACTAAAGTTGTGCCAACTCTAGAGTAATCACAAGGTGTCATTTCCTTCGCCTCTCTAGGCATAGGGATTGAGATCCATAGTGGAGTGTCTGGATGTAATGCCCTCACTTTCATATCTAATGGTTGCAACCTACGCGAGACATTGCCTTTTTTAGGCAGGCTTTGTATTCCTCTAAGCACGGATGGTCTACGGAGTCCTAGGATTAGAGCACATCCCTAATTATGGAGACGGTGAGATAAGCATGTATTGGTGGTAAGTACCTTGTGTGATAGACGTGGGGAAATACCTCGCTAACTTCACACTATATGATGTAGGCATAAGATAGGTTAATATATTTATATGTGAATGAATCCAGGATAAGAGCCATTTATCAATCATGTTAAGAAAATACCCCCTAGTGCTAGTCTTTATAGTTTAATCTCATGTGAGCTCATGTGCTTGTAGTTACTGGTTGAAAAACCCCCCCAAAACCCATTTTGAAATATTTGGCTATTCCTAACACACATATGGATTGATGACCTGTACGTGATTGTGTGTAGTTAATTTTTAGCTATCTAAAATCTCTGTGGACAAACGCGATTTTGCCACTATCTACCCTATAGGTAGCTTATTGTAAGTTTGGGAGCAGAATATAAATCATTCTATTTGATCTCACACCCTCCGCTCGGGTTTGGTACTCATCGTCCCCCCGAGTGGAGGCATGTCACTTACTACAAAGCTACCTATAGGGTAGATACTGGCAAAACCAGGTTTGTCCACAGAGATGCTAGATGTCTAAAAATCAACTACACACAGCCACTTACGGATTGTCAATCCGTCCGTGTGTTAATAGTTAAATATCGTAATACAGGTTTTGGGGGAGGGGGGGTTCAACTAAAAACTACAAGCATATGAGATCAAACGAGATTAAACTATATATAGACTAGCACTTGGGGGTATTTGCTTAACATGATTGATAAATGGATTTTATCCTCGATTCATTCACATACAAACATATCTTATGCCTACATTACATAGTGTGTAGATAGCCAGGCATTTTCGTACGTCTGTCACATGAGGTACTTACCACTAATACATGCATATCTCACCGTCTCCGTAATTAGGGATGCGCTCTAGTCGATGGACGCCGCAGACTATCCCTGTCATCTCACTCTCAATGCTAACGTGCCATTGCTTAGAGGAATACAAAGCCAACCTAAAAGGGTAATGCCTCGTGTAGGTCGCAACTGTTAGATATGAAAATAAGGGAATTACATCTCGCATACTCCACTATGGATCTCAAGGAAATGAGCTCTGCGAAGGAGTCGTATTCCTCGAAGGGGGTCTGCCCTCGAAGGGATCATACCCTCAAAGGGGCTCTGCCCTTGAAGGGGTCATGCCCTCGAATGGGCTCTGCCCGCAAAGGGGTTATATCCTCTAAGGGTCTCTGCCCTCGAAGGGGTCATACCCTCCAAAAGGCTTGGCCCTTCAAAGGGTCATACCCTCGAAGGGGCTCGACCCTCGAAGGGGCTATGCACTCTAAGGGGTCCGGAAAAAAAAACCAAAAAAAAAATTTAATTAAGTTAATTTTATACACACACACACACATATATATATTTTGGTGGCAGTCTCGAGGGTTAAAGGGTGGCTGGGGAGGGGTAGGTGGTTCGAGGGTTGTGGATTGGTTCTAGGGCTGGTGGACTGGCTCGAGGGCTGGTGGATTGGTTCGAGGGCTGAGGGATAGTTCGAGGGCAAAAGGTTGGTTCGAGATTCAAAGGGGGGTTGGAGAGTAGGGTGGTTTCCAGGGTCGACTGGTTGTTTTAAGGGTTGAGGGAGGTCAAGGGTTGAAGGATGGTTATAGGAAAGGCTAGAATGACTCTCGAATGGTGTTACTGATGAGGGCTTCGAGGATAGGTGGTTAGTAAGGCGGTTCGAGAAGGCATTCGAGTGTCAAACGTAAACAAGTACTCCCGGGAGGCATTCGTGTATAGTCGAGTACTCGAGGGAGGGATTCGAGTGATGGAGGTTTTTTTCAGTTTTGAGTGCTCGAGGAAGGCATTCGATTACTGGAGAGTGTTTTTCAGTTCTCCAGGGGGGCATCCGAGTGCAGGAGTCATCGAAGGGGCACTGCCCTCGAAGGTGTAATACCCTCTAAGGGGCTCTGCACTCGAAGGGGACATTGCTGCCATCCAATCTTTCTAACTCGTAGCAGTTAGATCAGTGCGCTTTCCTTATCTTGTACGGGCCTTCCCACTTTGGGCTTAGCTTTCCTTTTTCTTCTGTTGGGATTGCTTCATTTTTCCGCAGTATGAGATCACCAATTTGAAATTGCGTCTCTTTGACTCTCTGATTGTACACTCTAGTCATCCTTTCTTTGTACTTAGCCTTTGTGATCGTTGTCCATTGTCTTTTCTCTTTAAGTTTGTCTTAATGCAACCTCATCATTTCAGGTATATTGGCATCCTTGTATTCTTCTACTTGAATGCTTGAGTTCCCGATTTCCTCTTATATTACAGCTTCATGGCCATAGACAATACTGTATGGTGTTTCTCCCGTTGGTTGTTGAACATTTGTTATGTACGACCATATGGTATTTGGTATCTCTTCCACCCAGCCAGCTCACTTTCTTTCCAATCATTTTTAGATACCCTGAACTATGGTCATGTCAGTTACTTCCACTTGAGCATTTGCTTGACCATTTGCTAGCTTCGAGCACCATTCAATAAAAGTCCTACTTGTGAATTGTGTGCCATTATCTGTGACAATATTTTGTGGCACCTCGAAGTGGCAAACTATATTCTACCAAACGAACTTTCTTGTGACCTCTGTTGTGTCTCTTTCTAATGGCTTTGCTTCCATCCATTTCGTGAAGTAGTCAATTGCCACAATTAAAAATCTAGCATTACCAGCACCCTGTGGAAAAAGTCTGACTAGGTCAATTCCCCATTTATCAAATGGCCAAGCTCCATATAATCCTGCTAAAGCAGCATGTAGTTTATGCGACATCGGAGCATTAATCTAGCAACTTCTGCACTTGAGCACGAAGTTGTGCGCATCATTGAACATCGTTGGCCAATAGTATCCTGGCTGAATCATCTTCTTAACAATTGTTCAAGACCCTTGATGCGTTCCACGTAATCCTTCATGCACCTCTTTCAAGATTTTTCCTGCTTGCGTCCTACACACTTTATCCATGGAGATAAGAAACCTTTCTTATATACAACTCCCCATTCATAAACGTAGTTGTGAGATCGCAATTCCAACTTTCTGGCTTGTATCTTGTCTGTTGGAAACATTCTCATTGCAAAGTAATCTATCAATGGTGCCATCTATTTTACTTCTTCTTTTTGGAGCGTTGACACAATTGTTATTACTATGCTTCTGACTGGAATAACCTCCACTTTCACATCTTTGTGTTCGATTAATGAATCGAATATGGCTGTCACCGGCTTGCTCAGTGCATCTTCTTTTGTGTTTTCACTTCTTGGTACATGTTGAGTATCGAAGTATTTGAGTTGAGCAATGAACTGAAGAACTCTCCTTAAATACTTTATCAACTGCTCTTCTTGCACTTCGTAGTCTCCCCGTACTTGCTAGACAACTATCTATGAATCATTAAAGCCCCGAACGCTTTTGACCTTCATCCTGATTGTAAGGTTTAAGCCACATATTAATCCCTCATATTCAACTTCATTGTTGGTGAGTGGAAAATCGAAACGAAGTGAATATCTATGCTCGCCTCCTTCTGGATTGACCAGTATCCGTCCTGCACCGCAACCTTCTTTGCTAGATGCTCCATCAACGAAAAATTTCCATGTGATGTCTACCCACTTGGATTTTCCTTTGTCGATTCCAAGATTTTGTTGCGCATTTGACTCTCATGCATTTGTACTTGTCATCTCCGCAATAAATTTTGCTAAGGCTTTTACCTTGATTGCAGTTTGTGGTTGAACCTAGATCTCATATTGCCCCAATTCAAGAGCCCACTTGGTCATTCTACCAGATGATTCAGGTTTGGTTAGGGTATTCTTGACTGGGTAATCAGTATAGACTATGATCTCTGATGTGCCCATTTTATATGGTTATATTAGGGCTTTTGGGATTAACTTTTGTACACTTTTGTGCTCTAAATGTGACATTTTGCCTTGAAATTATCTAAGGAGGGTTAAAAGCAACTTTTGCATTTTTATCACTTTTTAGAGAGTTTTGTGTGACAAGGTAATTTGTTTGAAGACTTTGAAAACTTTGAAGACTTTGAAGAATATCTTTTAAGATTTAAAGATTTGAATACTTGGATTTGAGCTTTTTGAAGACATGAAGAAGTGGAGAAGTGAAGAGAAGAGAAGGATATGAGATATAAAAGAGAAAGAAGAAACAATGCTGAAATTTGCGTCTGCCGCGACATCGTCGCGACTCGCAATAGTTCATCGCGAGGCCGTCGCGAGCACATCGCGACTCGCGATGGATGGGTGGTCTGAATTTCTACTTGATTTTTGCTATAAATACTCCCCCTATCCTCTCCTCTTCAGCAGCTTTTGGCCCCTTCTCATTCCTACATTTTTTTGGGCTAAAACCCTAGGTTTTTCTCTTATTTCTTTTCTTAGTTTTTGTAGATTAATTATGTCTTTTAGATTTCTCTCTTAGTTTTATCTTGGGAGCAAAGGATTGAAGCTTCCATTTCTATGTAGTAAGAACCATTATATCTATATATTTGGTGCTTTTGCTATTGTGCATTTATTGAGCATTGAATGTTAATTGTTAATTGCATTGATGTTGTTGGGAGCTTGAGTATATGAATTGCTTGCATGATTTCTTGTTAGGGTTGGGAGAAAGTAGCTAATTCTCCCCTCTTTTAATGTGGAATCCAAGAGCATGAGTTAGAGTTTCTTAAATGATGTTGGTGTGTTAATAATTGCTAGATGAATGTGTTGATGTTGAAGTCGTTGTCATGTTTATTTTAGGTAGCAAATAAGAGAGGTCTATGAATGTCGATCGTTCTTGACTAAACTTGTGTAAATGCATGAATTGGTTAAATGCTTAGACACGGTGTAGTGTTTATAAGTGTTGCTAAGCTTGTTGATTCTTCGTGCTAAATGCCATCAATGGGATACTCTTAGTAATAAGTGAGTCATTGGTGAGGTTTGACAAGAGATGTCGAATTCACTCTTGCAAACTACTATCTAAGAAGGATAGAAGATTAACTTCACAACAAGTAGTTGAAGTAGTGAATAGATTGTTTCATTCGTTCTTGAAGCCTTTATTATTTAGCATTTATGTATTCTTGAAGCTATGTTTCACTTCACTTATGCCATGGGTTGTTTGAGAATAGGAAGTGTTTTATGATTGAAGTGTTTGGGTGTTAGGAAAGCGACGAATTCCTTAGCTCCTTTGCATGAAAATCTATGAACATGAATTAAGAACTTCTTGTGCAAATGTGTTGTGATTCTTGCTAAATAAGTATGTTAAGTCAAGTAATGAATGTGATAGAATGAGTGAATGGTTCAATGATCTACATTAGATTTGGAAGTGGATATCAATTGCCCTCAAGGCTTTATCTTTGTAGTTTTAAACCCCCTTTTCTTAGTTTTGTTTGATGATTAGCCCAGTTACTTGAGTTTGCTAGTTATCTTGTCTTTTTAATTTCATAACTTAGAACCACTAAACAACCAAACCCCCCCCCCATTTACATGCTTTTATATGTATGTATATATATCTACTCCTAGCCTAATATCCACCTTTTGTGCCTAAACACTTAGGAAGATCCCTCTTCTTCATGGATGACCCCGACTTGCTGCTATCTACTTAGTTGTAGATAGTAAGCATTTAGGGCTTATAAATATTAACTTTGAAAGGTACGGCGATGGCTTCCCAAATTTTGGCACCGCTGCCGGGGAAGAGGCGTTTATTTTTAAGTGTTTAGGTGTATTTGGTTGCACATTAGCTAGTTGTTTTTATTTTCCACTCCTTGGTGGTTGTTTTTATTTTCCACTCCTTGGTGGTTGTTTTTGTTCGGAGTAGGTATTGCTTGAGTTCTTGGTGAGTTTTTATCGAGAACACTTGTAATATGATTTTGGACTTTTGAAAAAAAAAAGGAATTTTTTTTTAAAAAAATGGAGCGTCTCACCTTGAGGGAACTCATGATGAGAAGAGAGGCCCAACAAGCAAGGTTTTGTAGGATGTGTCATTCCGACCATCCCACCGAATCTTTCTATTTGTTGTGGGAGGAGCACTATGAGGGAGAAAGAACCCTTGGTTTCCAAAACCAAGGATATTTTGAAGAGTTCTACCAAGAGGTAGGAGATGTTTGTTTTCAAGGGCAAGATGCTCAAGAATGGTATCCATACCACAATCCTTACAATCCGGAATGGAGTGGTAGTCCGGATTGGTGGTATTAGAATGAGCCAGAAAACCAACAATACGAGCAAAATAGTTGGCCATCACCACATTATACCGTACCCCAAAACCAAGCCCAACAAGGAAGCTCAAGTTTAACACATGAGGAAGTCATGAATACAATAGCAAACTTGAACTCCTTTACTAGTGAGGAGTCGGACACTCAGCTCTCCTCTAGTGTGAGTCTATTGAGGGGCATGTGAGGAGTATATTAGAAGCGTTGGCCCGAATGGAAGCTCATGATTTCGAAAATACACCATCCCAAATCAAACTCGAGGATTCGGTGAGTGAGGTCACCATGGGAAATGATTTTGAGTTCGAAGGGGATGAGGAGTTGGTTGTTGAGGATAGAAAAATGGAGGAAGAGGTGATCGTGCTACATTCATTAGCACCGTCATCCCTTCTCTCACCTAGTGAACCAACTCTACCATTTTCGGAAGTTTTGAGGGAGACGAGAGAGGAGCCAAAAGATTATCCCAAGCCTCCTAACCACTCAACTCCCTTCAAACCTTCTCCACCTCAACAAAACTTTCCTCTTGAAATTTTTCTACCCCCACCTCGCTACTTTTGGAAGCTCATGGTGAAGGGGTTCAAGCCTTCACCATATCGATAACATTATGGAGCTTTGTCGTGCTGGCGACGTACATAAATTTGGCCTTTGTTGTAGTTTTTGTTGTTTAGTTTTTGTTATTTAGTCTTGTTCTCTTTATTGTGTGTTTCTCTATAATTTTGTAGCAAAGTGTAGTGTATTGCATTGGAGGATATGAAGGAATAAGATCCGTAAGAGAGGGAAAAGAGCTTGGTAAGAAAAAAAATTTCCAAGTGCTGGGAAACCCTGTCGTCGCGAGTCGCGATGGCCTCGTCGCCAGTCGCGATGGCCTCGTCGTGATTCGCAGCGAACAAGGGATCAAAATCCATTCCCAGCACCAGCTTTTCACGAGCCGCGATGGCGTCGCGATGGCCCATCGCGAGTCGCGACGGAGAGGTCGCAAGTCACGACGTGATCAGAAATTTTGTGCTAAAATTCTACTCCAGGCCTCAACATTTCGTGAGTCGCGATGGCCTCGCGACGGCCCATCGCGAGTCGCGACGGGGAGGTCGTGAGTCGCGACGAGATCAGAACTTGTGTGCTAAAAATCTGCTCCCAGCCTCCACATTCCGCGAGCCGCGACGGCCTCGCGACGAACCATCGCGAGTTGCGATGAGACCATCGCGAGTCACGACCAGGCCTTCCCTACCTGTCACGAGTCCCGATGGATCCATCGCGAGTCACGATGGCGTGCTGCTCAATTTTTCTTAAACCTTCAATCTTCTCCATTTCGCCGCCTCTCACCATTCCACCTCCGCTCATCCCTCCACCATCTTACATATATCGGCATATGAACATTCTTGCATCCTTATAATACCTTTGTTGATTGTAGTATGTCGACTACATCATTGTGACTATAATTGCATATCCTATAATGATGCTTGTATATGTGCCAATATATGTTGGATATTTTCAATGGATAATCTTGTAGTGGTGGTTGCAGGGTGGATTGGTTGTTCTTCGAGAATACTATGGTTATTAATTCTCTATGCTAAACCTATTATTACAAATTCTTATGTACTTGTGAGTTTGATGTTGTTCTCTGTGGTGTAGTCTTGATCAAACGGCGCCAAGGAGGCAATGTTTTGCTCGAGGGGTGAGTTCTTCTACGGCATTTTGCTCTCCCCTTTTTTGGCTTCGAAACCAATGGCGGGACCGAGTCTATACAAGTGCATGAGATTGCGCCATATCACCGGCGACTACGCGGATAAACGGGTGTCACTCTACCTCTTGCCTTGAATTTTTATTGTTCTTGCCTTACATGTTTACATTGAGGGCAATGTAATGTTTTAAGTGCGGGGAGGGGTTAGAGGACTTAATGCATGTTAGCTTGATTTGGAATGCTTTTTGCTACTTTTGATTAGAAAAACATGAAAAAAAACAAAGAAAAAGAAGAAAACCCGCTAAGTTGAAAACCCGAGAGGGCAACTTAGGCAACATTGGGGGCCTGGATAGGTCGAAAACCCAAAAGGGCGGCCTAGGCAAAAATGAGAGGCTAAAATGTGCGAAAAAAGGTGAGATGTGAGCCGAAGAAACATGATGTGTGGCTAGGATGAAAACTCGAAAGAGCTCCAAGGCAAAATGAGAGAAAGCGTGAGAAATTGAAAAATGCTATGATTTCACTCATTTGCCGGCATTGGAGTCATAAGGTTGGGTTGTCATACGGGTGGATCGGGTAGCTCAACATCTAGAGACCTCTTGGGATTGGGTAACTTAGCGGGTTAGGAAACGGAGTATGGTTATGAAATTCTTGATCCCTTTATACTTCGTTTTTGGTTGATATATTGGCATTAGGTGAAGCATGTGTTTGAACCTCCTATATGGTTTTAGCTTCATTTTATGTCATTGGATTTTGGTTTATATATTGGCATTAAGTGAAGTATGTGCTTAAACCTCTTAAATGGTTTTAACTTCATTTTGTGTCATTGGACTTGGGGAATATCAATTCGGGACTTTGAAACATTTTTATGGGTAGTGAATTGATAAGTGGTAGGTTTGATTAGATTTAGGATTGGGGTTGTGTGTGTGAAAAAATTCTCATGTGAGCTTTGATTTTGGGATTCATGATATTGAGAGTTTTTGTGAGGCTTTGATTGGAGGAATATTAGTTTAGGATATGGACATATGAATTCCTCTGTATGCTTGAATCTTTTCTTACTCGAGGGCGACTAAGGTTTAAGCGCGCGGAGATTTGATGTGCCCATTTAATACGGTTATATTAGGGCTTTTGGGATTAACTTTTGTACACTTTTGTGCTCTAAATGTGACATTTTGCCCTGAAATTATCTAAGGAGGGTTAAAAGCGACTTTTGCATTTTTATCACTTTTTAGAGAGTTTTGTGTGACAAGGTAATTTGTTTGAAGACTTTGAAAACTTTGAAGACTTTGAAGAATATCTTTGAAGATTTGAAGACTTAGATTTGAGATTTTTGAAGACATGAAGAAGTGGAGAAGTGAAGAGAAGAGAAGGATATGAGATATAAAAGAGAAAGAAGAAACAATGTTGAAATTTACGTCTGTCGCGACTCGCGAGGGTTCGTCGCGAGGCCGTCACGACTTGCGATGGACGGGTGGTCTGAATTTCTTCTTGATTTTTTCTATAAATACTCCCCTTATCCTCTCCTCTTCAGCAACTTTTGGCCCCTTCTCATTCCTGCATTCTTTTGGGCTAAAACCCTAGGTTTTTCTCTTATTTCTTTTCTTAGTTTTTGTAGATTAATTATGTCTTTTAGATTTATAGCTTAGTTTTATCTTGGGAGCAAAGGATTGAAGCTTCCATTTCTATGTAGTAAGAACCATTATATCTATCTATTTGGTGCTTTTGCTATTGTGCATTTATTGAGCATTGAATGTTAATTTTTAATTGCATTGATGTTGTTGGGAGCTTGAGTATATGAATTGCTTGCATGATTGCTTGTTAGGGTTGGGAGAAAGTAGCTAATTCTCCCCTCTTTTAATGTGGAATCCAAGAGCATGAGTTAGAGATTCTTAAATGATGTTGGTGTGTTAATAATTGCTAGATGAATGTGATGATGTTGAAGTCGTTGTCATGTTTATTTTAGGTAGCAAATGAGAGAGGTCTATGAATGTCGATCGTTCTTGACTAATCTTGTGTAAATGCATGAATTGGTTAAATGCTTAGACACGGTGTAGTGTTTATAAGTGTTTCTAAGCTTGTTGATTCTTCGTGCTAAATGCCATCAATGGGATACTCTTAGTAATAAGGGAGTCATTGGTGAGGTTTGACAAGAGATATAGAATTCACTCTTGCAAACTACTATCTAAGAAGGATAGAAGATTTATCTTCACAACAAGTAGTTGAAGTAATGAATATATTGTTTAATTCGTTCTTGAAGCCTTTATTATTTACCATTTATGTATTCTTGACGCTATGGTTCACTTTACTTATGCCATGGGTCGTTTGAGAATAGGAAGTGTTTTTATGATTGAAGTGTTCGGGTGTTAGGAAAGTGACGAATTCCTTAGCTCCTTTGCATGAAAATCTATGAACATGAACTTAGAACTTCTTATGCATAATGTGTTTTGATTCTTGCTAGATAAGTATGTTAATGTTAAGTCAAGTAATGAATGTGATAGAATGAGTGAATGGTTCAATGATCTACATTATATTTGGAAGTGGATATCGATTGCCCCCAAGGCTTTACCTTGTAGTTTTAAACCCCTTTTTCTTAGTTTTGTTTGATGATTAGCCTTGTTACTTGACTTTGCTAGTTAGCTTGTCTTTTTAATTTCATAACTTAGGACCACTAAACAACCAAACCCCCCCCCCATTTACATGCTTTTATATGTATGTATATATATCTACTCCTAGCCTAATATCCACCTTTTGTGCCTAAACGCTTAGGAAGATCCCTCTTCTTCGTGGACAACCCGACTTGCCGCTATCTACTTAGTTGTAGATAGTAAGCATTTAGTGCTTATAAATATTAACTTTGAGAGGTACGGCGACGACCTCCCAATCTCATGACTGTGAAATAGTTTCGTAGTCTCCTTGCTGAATGTACCAAAGCTAGAGTTAATCTTTGAACTGGCGAGTATGCCCTTTTTTCACTTTGTAGTATTCTACTAATGTAGTACACTATTACTTATTTTTGGCCTTCTTGACACACCAAAACTGAGCTCACTACATTCTTTGAAACCACCAAGTACATATATAGTATTTCTCTAGGGATTGGTGCCTTCGGTGTTCGTAATACTTAAAGCTGCTCTTTCAGGGACTCATATGCTTTCTAACTTTCATCGCACCAGCTAAACTTCTTGAACTTCTTAAAGACTTCAAAGAGTGGTAATGGTTTCTCAGTTGCCTTTGAAACAAATGTACTAAGTGATGCCAATGATCCCATTAATATTTGCACCTCCTTAAATGTTCGTGGTTGAGGAAGGTCAACTATCTCTTTTATTTTCTTTTGGTTAGCCTCAATCCCCTTGGAGGGTACCGTGTATCCTAAGAATTTTCCTACGCCTACTTCGATTATGCATTTCTTGGGATTAAGCTTTATGCCAATCGCACTCAGTGTATCCAAAGTTTCCTTCAAGTCTTGTGCGAAGTTGCATATTCTTTTGCTTTTTATAACCATGTCGTCAACATATGCTTCCACATTTCATCTTATTTGATTTCAAAATGCATTTTTGACCACTCTCTGATATGTTGCTCTTGCATTTTTTAGGCCAAACGACATCTTCACATAGCAAAATATTCTGAAGCTTCTAATAAAGGCCATTTTTTCCGCGTCTTCCAGGCTCATCAATATTTGGTGATATCCCTTATACGCATACAAAAAAGCTAGGACCTCGTATCCATATTTCGCTTGGACTAGTTGATCAATTTTAAGCAAACAATAAAAGTTCTTTGGGCATGCCTTATTTAGATCAGTGAAGTCTATACACATTCTTCACCCCGTGTCTGCCTTCTTTACCATCACTGGGTTTGCTAACCATTTCAGGTAGATTAACTCCTTTAAAATACCAGCCTGAAGCAATGTTGTTTCTTCTTCTATCACTTTTTGTCTGTCATTAGCGAAGCTTTGTTGCTTTTGCTGGACTGGTTTAACCCAATCATCAATGCTCAGAGAATAGGTAGCAATTCCTTGGTAAACTCCTCCCATGTTTTGTACACTTCATGTGAATGTATCTTTGTGACTTTGCAAGATTTGTATAACCTTTTCTTTCTCTAGGTTTGGAAGATGCTTTCCAATTTTGAAGCACTTAGAGGTGTCTTTGTCATCCAAAGTGATAACTTTAGTCTTTTCTCCCAGATCTAATGGAGGATTCGATTGGTTGAGCAAGGCACTATTTGAGATAGTGCTAAACATTTTTGTTTGTTTCACATTATTTCCTGCTTTCATCGCAATAACCATATGTTAGCTGGTTGTTTGTTGGTTTCCTCTTAATGTTGCAATTTATGTTGGAGTCGGGAACTTCATTACCAAATGGTATGGAGACCATATCGTCTTTTTTGTATTCATCCAAGGCCTACCGATGATAGCATTAAATGAACTTGGTGCGTCCATAACCACGAGGTCACATATGATATTACAGTTTCTATCATTTTCACCAATTGTAACAGGCAGTTGTATGTTACCCAAAGGTGTCTCTACTTTCCCTGTAAATCCTACAAGAGAGGATGTGGACTCCTTTAGGTCATTCCGTTTAAATCCAATCCACAAATTATATTTTGACTGCACTCCCATCATCTACGAACACCCTCCTCGCTAAACGTGATTGTTTCATCCACACGAAATCTCTTTTCAGCATGCTCTTGTGGTGGCAAATACCTGGCCTTGGCTTTCCAAGCATTATTTGATAGAGACTCAGTTGATTCATGTATTGATAGGATTACTCTTTCTAGAGCCTCGCTCGCTATGTATTCTTTATAATCCACCACTGTTGTCATTTTCTTGTTGTTGCTCTGTGAGTTTGATATGGCTTGGTTCTTGGCCATGGAGCTCCCTGCTTTGTTAGCTTTGTTGTACCGGTTTCCTCCATCTTCTTTCTTGTACTGGCTCAGATAGTCATTCCTCAAATTCTCCTCTATTTTCCTTCTCAAGTCTCTGCAATATTCGATGGCATGCCCATGATCCTTGTGGAAGGCACAATAGTATTCTCTGGATCTCTTGTCTGGAGGTGCTATCATTTGTGCTGGCTCACAAAATAGCTCTCTCTTTTTTCTTGCCATATTTCTTTTCGCTACATTGTCACTGGTGTTTCTTAGAACAGTGTGTTCTGCATTCCGGATTTTATTCCTTTGAAAGGGAGATTTCCTTTTCCCTTCTTCACAAAACTACTTTGTGGATATTCCATTATTCTCTTTTTGCCTCGCTCCCGCTCTATCTTGCGGTTTTTTGCTTCTTCAGTTCGCACATATTGTTCAATCATTTTTTGCAACTCCCTTTGGGTTTTCAGCCATGTTCTTTGTGAGTTCCTTGTAAAATTCTCCTGATTACATGCCCCTGTGAATGCACCCAACGAGGATTGGAATGACAGATTGCGAACCAGTAAACTTTCCGTGACGAACCTATTATGGTATTCTGCAAGACTTTTATCACTTTGCTGAACTATGTTGTTTAGGTCTGCTATTGTTTTGGTGAACTTTGCTTCGGTAGAAGCACCCCAAAAACAAATCTGACAACGGTGCCCAAGACTTCATGCTTTCGTTTGGTAAGTCTTCGTACTATGTAATAGTTGTTCTCGCTAAGAAGATGGGGAAAACCTTGCACACCAACTCGAATTCTAACATGCAAAGGCATCTTGAAAACCTTTGGCATCTTGAATCGCGAAGATGCGGTGCCAATGGGGATTTGACTGCATCATCGCCTGCCACTATATCTCCTAACTCATCCTCATACTTAAGATTCTCATGCTTTTGACTTATTTTTTTTACTTATTTTTAGGGGTTTCGGCTTGAGAGTGGCTACGAACTGATTGTACAGATGTTCTCTGCTCGCTTCTAGGAATGATGTGAACGCTCTCCTTTCTTTTTCTTGATTTGCGTTAGGAGACTCTACTTCCTCTCCATCATCTTCCGTATTTTCCTTACTGTGTTCCCGTTCTCTACTAGGGACATATTCTTGATCTTAGCTGGGATGCATGCTCTTGTTGCGTCCAGCTATTTGTTCTTGTGTATAGTGGTTCTGATTTTTCTCATTTCTGGTGAACACCGTTGTCTACTTTGAAGGGAATAAAAGACTAAAATAATTTTCGTTCCCATAGACGGCGCCAAATGATGAGGTATTCCTGATCAACCAAAGTAACCACAGCTCACCGTATAGTGTCTTTCCTCCCGGAAGTGATTCCGGGGAAAATACTCTAACGTTCCAGCCAGTACTTATCCTTTAGAGAATTAGAATTTCTCAGTTTAGTCTCACTTACCTTCTTCAGTGTTGTTGTCCTTGTATTTATAGGTGTCTACAATCGTGGTTCCACATTGTCAACGTCTGAGATCGTGGGTTACATCATGGTTCATACGATCCTGGTTCATGGCTAAACCTTCAAACGAGGTTCCACTTTTATCGGTTCGTGGCAAGTCTTTCAAACAAGACTCCACCTTTCTTGATTCGTTCTCCCCATTCATGTTTCGTTCTTGGGCTGGGCCTAAAGGCTAGCAGACTCTAATTTGTGGGTTAGTAATGTGGTTCATGGGCTAGGTATACACCAGTCAGGTATTAATTGGGTATCCATAATTACCCAATTTTAAGTGAGTAATTGGAAATGTTGGGATCCCAACCCCATTTCTCATTGTAATCCTATTCTATAAAACTCATTTTATCATAATCCCAAATTTAAAAAAATAAGGAAAAATTCTCACCCCATTAGTTTGTTTTTAATGGGCCCCAATAATTATTGGGAATGATTGCCCCCTCTAATCATACCATACATTTAAATATAAAAAATATAGTTTATATTACGTAAGATTTGAGCTCTCACTTATATAAATTCAAATATATTCATTAATATTAGTTTGCAAAAGTTTAGTTGTTTGAATTATTTTTTCTTAACTTAGATTTTTTTTGACAATTAAACTTTTTATGTTATTCTGGGGGAAATTTGAATTAACAATTCAAAAGTTTAATTGTGATATTCACACGCTCGAATGCTCTGGGTTATTTTCTTTTTTTAAAAAAAAATTAACTCAGGGGAATAATGAATATTTTACATGTGTTAATCAATTTTACCGTTGATTTAACCTGAAAATCACCGTTGGGACTAAACAAAATGTTCTGAATTTGTGGGGTACTGTTTGAGGGTTGATTTGCAAATGGGGACCAAAATATGGTATAAGATGCTAGGTGTGGGACAAAAAAAATAATTTAGTCAAAAAATAAGAGGTAAGTGCTAAAATGACCCTAACTTTAGAGTGAAAATATCAATATAATCATGCAAAATAAGAAATTAATAAAATAAGATGTATGTGTCAATCTAATCCCAGGAACTGTTGACTTCAATTATCAACCAGAGATTTTTTTTCGAAATTAAAGGAAACGATTATTTTCCCCTAAGATTAAAAAGAGAAAAGAAATAAATGCCCTTTTTCCCGTCCACTTTTCTTCTTCTTTTCCTCCTCCAGTGTCCCTTTTCCCTCATCCCAGTAATTCTCTCATTATTGATACTATCAAGAACCGCCCTGATCGAAACATTGCCATCCTGCACAACCTTCCGGTGAATGAGAAATTAGTAGCTCTTCGGCAAGAACCACGCGTGGTGGCGGCTCCGCCACCTTTGTCATATTAATAATCTAGTCAGTTTTTATTTTCATTTAGTTCACCCACGTTCTCCATGCATTTAGTTCACCCACGTTCACCCATTTAGGAGTTGTAGTTACTCCTATTTTTGTAACTTATTTTTCAGATCTATTTATAGCCAAATGAATGAAGAAAAAGGAGTACGTTTTCACTGCACCAAACCTTCTCTTTGTGCTCTGGTTTTTTTTCTTTCAAAACCAACATCTGGTATCAGAGCACGCACGATCACGGCGACAATGTCCGGCGACAATGAAAATTCGCCGTCGCCACCGCGGGAACGTGGAAGGCAGCGTGGACGGAGCATGGCACGGCGGAACCCTAACGAAGTGATCATCCACGAACGGACAAATCTTGGCGGCAACATTGTGTATCCTACGCTGACAACAACCAATTACATTGAATGGTCCCTTGTGATGAAGATCAATCTACGCGCCCAAGGGTTGTGGCAGGCAGTTTCCGGCGAAGGCGAACCAGGCGAGCGCGAGGACATGGCGGCGTTGTCGGCGCTGATACGAGCAGTCCTGCCTGAGATGGTGCCAGCCCTAGCCGTGAAAAACACGGCTCATGAAGCTTGGGAGGCAATTAGAATAATGCGAGTCGGAGTGGATCGCGTGCGAGAAGCGACGGCGCAACGACTGCGCAAAGAATTTGAACAGATTGCGTTCAAGGAAGGTGAATCACTCGATGCTTTTGGCATGTGCATCACAGGCATTGTCAATAACCTCCACTCTTTAGGTGACGTCGTCGAGGAGGTGAAGGTGGTTCAGAAGTTCCTATGGGAGGTTCCGAGCCAGTACGCTCATATTGCGTGCTCGATTGAGACACTCCTCGAGCTGGACGGCATGACTGTTGAGGAGCTAATCGGGAGGCTACGGTCGGCTTCTGAGCGGTGCTCCATAAATTCCACGGGCAACGCAAGTGGTCAAGTCCTCCTCACGGAACAGGAATGGATTGCACGTGGTAAGAGCAACAACCCCGGGAGCAGCGGCAAAGGCAAGGGTTTCCGAAAATGGAAGAAGCTAACAAACGGCGGGCGAGACGGTGGCCAACGTGCTTCGAGCGACGATCGTGACATGACGAATGTGAAGTGTTACAATTGTAACAAGTATGCCGGCTATATCTCCAAGGATTGCCCCGAACCACGGCGTGAACGGAAGGGACGAGCAAACCTTGTGCAAGATCAAGAAGAGGAGGCATCACTACTTGTGGCTAGACTACACTCTCTCACAACTGGGACTCAGGCAACCGACGGTCATGTGTTGCTCAACGAGGTTCGGTCACAAGCTAGGTCGACAAAGCAAGCCGGCCAATGTGACACAACGTGGTTCCTGGATTCAGGAGCAAGTGCCCACATGTGCGGAAGACGTGATCACTTCTCCGAGTTGGACACAAACGTGCGAGGCTCCGTCAAACTTGGAGATGACACCTCAGTGGAAATTGAAGGCATTGGCACAATCCTCTTCACGTGTCGAAATGGTGAACACCTCACGCTCACGGAGGTGTACTACATACCCCGACTACACAGCAACATCGTCTCCCTGGGGCAGCTGGACGAACTCGGGTACGACGCGCACATTCGGCACGGATGGCTCCAACTGCGTGACCAGGACGGGCATTTGCTCGCGCGGGTGCCGAGAAACCGCTGGCGTCTCTACGTGTTGCACCTCAACCTGGCGCGCCCTTTGTGTCTAGCCGTGCATGGCTCCGAAGATGGATGGAGATGGCACGCACGTTACGGGCACATGCATTTTGAGGCACTCCGGCGTTTGTCGCGTGACAACCTAGTGCACGGTCTCCCAATGATTGATGACGCGGAGCGGCTGTGCAACGCCTGTCTCGCGGGGAAGCAGAAGCGAGCAACATTCCCTAAGCAGGCTTGGAATCATGCGAATGAGCGACTCGGCTTGGTGCATGCGGACTTATGCGGGCCGATCGATCCACCCACGCTAGGAGGTAAACGATATTTTCTTCTGATGGTAGATGACCATAGTCGATATATGTGGATTTCTTTGCTTGCCTCAAAGGATCAAGCCGCGGACGCGATCAAGAAGATAGTTGCAGCAGCTGAACTCGAGAGTGGATGCAAACTGAAGGCACTACGCACTGACCGCGGTGGTGAGTTCACCGCCCATAGTCTTGGTGATTACTTCTCGGAGCACAGCATTCATCGGCAATTCACGGCACCATATACGCCGCAGCAAAACGGCGTAGTTGAGCGACGAAACCAAACCGTGGTTGGAATGGCTCGCTGCCTTTTGAAGGCTAAGGAGATGCCGATGAAGTTCTGGGGAGAAGCAGTGATGACGGCGATCTATTTGCTGAACCGTGGAACGACGAAAAGTGTAGCGGGCAAGACACCCTACGAAGCTTGGCACGGACGTCGGCCAAGTGTGCAACACCTGTGTGTTTTTGGGTGCCTAGCTCACGTCAAGACCGCCGACCCACACATGAAGAAATTGGACGACAGGAGCAAGCCAATGGTTCTGTTTGGGTATGAACCAGGTACAGCGGCGTACCGTGTCTATGACCCGACCACTGATCGAGTGAAGTGCTCCCGCGATGTTGTTTTCGACGAGGACACCGCATGGGATTGGAGTAACTCAGCAGACGGCGAAGAGAAGCGCAATCTGCCAATAATGGAGACGTTTTCTATCGATCATTTTGTCTCAACTGTTGCAGGTAACCACACGACAGAAAATGGCTCGTCCTCGCATGTCCGGAGTTTCACCGGAACCGGCGAACAAGACACGAACAAGGAACCATCAACTCCGACCGCACCACCGACTGCACCAACGGTCGAGTTTGTATCCCCGCCAACTGCTGCAACGGAGTCATCTCCGGGCGAGGAGGCGCCTCGACGGTATCGCACGATGGATAATCTACTCGACTCGACAATCCCTGTTGAAACCGGAGACGATGAACTGTGTCTCCTCATCGCTGACGAACCGGCATCTTTCACTGAAGCCGAGAAGGATGAGGGGTGGCGAGCAGCGATGGTGGAAGAGCTGGCTAGCATCGAGGCAAACCAGACATGGCAGCTTACGGTTCTGCCACCAGGGCACCGCGCGATAGGGCTAAAATGGGTCTTCAAACTAAAGAGGGATGCAGTCGGGGAGGTTGTGAAACGAAAGGCGCGGCTGGTGGCAAAGGGTTATGTGCAGCGTCAGGGGGTGGATTACGAGGAAGTCTTCGCTCCCGTCGCAAGGATGGAAACTGTAAGAGTTCTGTTAGCGTTAGCTGTTCACCATGGTTGGCTGGTTCATCACATGGACGTAAAGACCGCATTCCTCAACGGCGATTTAATCGAGGAAGTTTACGTCGAGCAGCCACCAGGTTTTGTTGTCAACGGCGAAGAGAGAAAAGTGCTCCGACTTCATAAGGCGCTGTACGGACTCCACCAAGCTCCGAGGGCATGGAATGCGAAGCTTGATACGAGCCTTCGAAAACTTGGTTTCTAACAAAGCGAGACGGAGCATGCTGTTTATCGCCGTGGAAACAATGAGAATCTGCTGCTTGTCGGAGTGTACGTCGACGACCTTATAATCACTGGATCTTCAGTCAAGGAAGTGTCGAAGTTTAAGAGGGAAATGATGGATCTCTTCCAAATGAGTGATTTAGGGGAGCTAAGCTATTATTTGGGTATACAGGTACAGCAGAAGGGTGGTTTGATCACACTGAGCCAAGCTTCCTATGCGAAGAAGCTGATTCAAAAGGCTGGCTTAGAAGGTTGCAATCCCTGTGCAACTCCGATTGAACCACGGCTCAGACTGAGCAAGACTGGTGACGGAAGGCCGGTGGATGCTTCATTTTATCGGAGCATTGTGGGGAGCCTCAGGTATTTGGTGCACACGAGGCCCGACATCACGTTCGCAGTCGGCTACATCAGTCGGTTCATGGAAAATCCCAAAACGGAACACTTTGCTGCAATGAAGCATTTGTTACGATACGTGGCGGGAACTTTGGAGTTTGGAGTGTCGTATGGAAGAGGAGAAGGAGCTCTGAGATTGCTAGGCTACAGCGATGCCGACTTAGCCGGAGACATCGACGATCGGAAGAGCACAAGCGGGCTGATTTTCTTCCTCGGACAAGCTCCGATCAGCTGGCAATCGCAGAAGCAACGGATAGTGGCAATATCATCTTGTGAATCAGAATATATTGCTGCTGCAACTGCGGCGTGTCAAGGCATCTGGCTCAGCAGACTACTAGGTGAATTAAAAAACGAACAACCTCAAGCACCTAGACTGTTGGTGGACAACAAGTCAGCAATTTGCCTCAGCAGGAATCCTGTGTTTCACGAACGGAGCAAACATATCGATACTCGGTATCATCTGATTCGGAACTATGTGGAGCTGGGAGAACTTGAACTTGAACACATCAACACCGAAGAGCAGCTTGCCGACTTACTGACGAAGTCACTTGGACGAGTTCGTTTCCAGGAGCTAAGGAGCAAGATTGGTGTTGCCGACACAACATAAGCAACGACAAGATTAGGGGGTGATTTGTTATATTAATAATCTAGTCAGTTTTTATTTTCATTTAGTTCACCCACGTTCTCCATGCATTTAGGAGCTGCATGCATTTCACCCACGTTCTCCATGCATTTAGTTCACCCACGTTCACCCATTTAGGAGTTGTAGTTATTCCTATTTTTGTAACTTATTTTTCAGATCTATTTATAGCCAAATGAATGAAGAAAAAGGAGTACGTTTTCACTGCACCAAACCTTCTCTTTGTGCTCTGGTTTTTTTTCTTTCAAAACCAACAACCTTCTCCTCCACCTCAGCCTGCGTCACCTTCTTCATTTTGTTCACCACGGCGGGGATCTCCACACACGCTGCCTTCATCACGGCGAAGTTGCTTCCTCCGCCTGAGGTCCTCCAGCGCCGCCGAGCTCCGGCAAAGCTGCTTCCTCCGGCTCCTCTGGGTAGCCGCAGCTCCAGTCGCGTCGCCTAAAGAAGCCCTCCAGTTTGAAGGCCATAGGTGAGAAGACCAGCTGCCTGAACGCTTATCCCCAATCAAAATCGATGATGAAGGCTTTTCCTAGCCTTGAGAATTCGGGTGTAATTACCAGGACCCGGATGGAGCGCAGAGTCAGAAAATTTTGGAGAGACTGTATGTTGTGTTGAATCATTTGTGCTCAAACCCACAAAGTGATGTTACTAATTTTCAGTAATTTGTGGAATTGGATGGTGGTTTACTTGAAGTTACTGCTGAAGATATTCAAAGACTCCCTGATGCACTTTCACTATAGGATGATTGTTATTTTGTCCGAGATCTTGTGCAGTCTGATATTATAGTTATTCATCATATCTGCACTATAGATTAACCTGCGGACTTATTTACCAAAGCTCTCGGACGTAACTAGTTTCATTCATTATTTGGTAAGTTGGGCATTTTTTATCCCCATGCTTCAACTTGATGGAGGGTGTTAAGGAATATAAATATTACTTGTAATTGTAATTAGATTATATTTTCTTTTCATACCTTCTATAGGTATTTTGTACTACTATATAATAAACCCGGGATCATGAATAAAGACAGATCATTACCCTTATTTTCTACCCTCTCCCAGAGGTTTACAGATTTCTTCGACGCTTTGTGTGAGAATTGTTCTGATAAGGACCTTGGAAGCGGAATGCAGAGCACCGCTGAAGCCTTGAATTTGTTGTTGAGGTGTAATTTGGTTGTTGCCATTGTTGTTGGGCCAACAGAAAGTTGTTCTGGAAAAGGGCCGGATTGTTTTCTACGTGTTGATACATAGCATTTTTGAAGGATACTTCGTGTCTTAGTTTTTGTGCTTGGAATTGGAGAGAGAACAGATTCTTTTTTGGCACCGGTGATGGCGGGGTGGAGCGGAGGCGGGCAGGAGGGAGAGCTTGGAAGAAGGCGCCTGTTTTTATGTCTTTTTTGTTTTTCATCTTTGCTTATAAGGAGGGTAAAATGGGAAAATAATTCAGATTCTATGCGTAAGGGTATTTTTGTAATTTTTAGTCCGATCAACAAGCCAGTTTGTGAGTCAGCTTGAAGGTTATTTCAACACATTTTAACAAAAAATTAAGATTAGTTTAACATTTTTTTATTTTATAGAGTTATATTAACACTTTCACCCTAAAGATATTGTTTAAAATGCATTTTACCCAAAAAAAAAACTTGTGGGATGGGAAATTATATAGCATTCAAATACAAAAAATAGAATTCAAAACAAAGAAACGGGAATTTGGGAGAGGAATAAACGTAAACCCTAACTCGAGTGCTTTTGGTCCCAGCCAAGGACAGGCCGGAACGATTTTCACCCGCCAGTAGAAGGACGAGTCTTTCAATCTTATAGACTGCCGTGAAATGGAAATTCTAATCATTTTTCCATCAAAACTGGCATACTAATAAGGTTCAAAACTATTCCTAGAAGCAATGTATCGCCTGATTCTTCTCTTCAACAGCCTGTGCAGTCAGATTCTTCTCTTCAACAGCCCGTGCAGTCAGACTCTTCTCTTCCAGGGAGGATGAACGACTGAACGTGTTACCCAACACAACAGCTTGTACACCAAGGAATGAATGGACGAGTTGCCAATCATATTGAAACTTAAGCTAAAATTACAGAAACCGGACAGAAGATGAGTTCGGAATACCAAAGTCTCTAAATTACTAAGGTGGCACAAACCAAAACTCGTCTAGGATAACCTTAGTTTTACATTATACTAAAATAGCTCAGCGGCAGCAGAGCAGTGTCAGTACAGTTGGTGAACTACATTTCAACATTGTCCCAATCAATGGTTTTGTCTTTAAAACCATATTCTAACTCATGCAGCCTGCTTCGACCCAACCTACTGATCACTGCAAGACCTGTAAATGGATTTGGTGGTCAGTAAGCTGAACAATGAATTCAACACATCCATTAAAATAGAGACAAGTGGGCAACAAATCTAGAACAATAAACAAATAAGTGAAACCATACCTTCCACCATTTTGTATAGAGCGGACCACCATCTATCTCTGGAAACCTGGTATTGGTCCAGGCTGTCTTCAATTTCTTTATCATGCTTACCCTCCAAAATTCCCTGCAAAGTTAGCACAGCATCCTTTGTTCGCTTAAGTATATTGCCATGGTCAGTAAGTTCCAGCTGAATAAGGTCATTGTGTGATGATGTGAGGGTCACTGCCAAAGCAAACTGCGCAGCCGCTGCCCAGCGTGAAGAGGCAAGCCATCTTCTTTGGCCTTCTAGCTGAGGCACTATTTCTGACTTGTTATCCCCATCACCAAATACCAAGCTACGCAGGTACTGAGCATTTGCTTCCCCTGTACTTTGCACCATCTTAGAGAATGCACTTTCTTCATTTTGCAACAGCTTTTCTGGTGTATCGCATTCAAGGACCTAATGACAAATAATATATACAACTAAAATCAGTCAAAAGAATCACACTGTATTCACTTGGTATCTGGAAAAAACAGCAATTGATTGTACAAATGATTCTCCTTCACACTGATGGATACATACCCGCCCAGAATCAAGAAGAATAATCCTGTCGCAGTCAATAATTGTATTCAAACGGTGAGCTATGATAAGCATTGTGCACGATTTAAATTCTTCCCTTATGGTCTTCTGAATAAGAGCATCAGTTCTAACATCAACAGCTGCAGTAGCTTCATCAAGAACGAGAATCTTTGACCTGCGAAGCAATGCCCGAGAAAGACTCAGCAACTGCCGCTGCCCAACACTGAAGTTCTCCCCAGCCTCCGAGACCTAGAATCAGAGAATTATTGTGAAGAAAAATCTAAGGATAAACACTTAATTGACCTGATACTAAACAGATTCTCTCATATGTTCAGAATCATGTTAGAAATGACAACTGTTTAGTTCTGATGAATGAGTAACTCCATTGCTTTATAGGATATTTAAGCCAAAATGTCTCTCTTAAAGACTAAGATTAGGTTCCATATGCTTAATCAGATTACTGGTTTTCTGAACTAGCTTTCTCAATTTTGAACATCCAGTATACTGAAGTTAACTTCGAGAGGGGGAGTATGTTTTCCCAAGATAAAGACAACACATTATGTTTTCCCAAGATAAAGACAACACATTCTTTTTATTCCTTCCAAGCCATGTATGGTCCATACTGAAGTTACCATACATTATGGTTTAGTTCACTGCAACAAAACTAATTGCATAACACTTGTTCTTTACTAAATTATATGTTTTTACCACTAGGCTTTGACTAATTACAGTTGGCAAGATTCTTATGGCTGCCAGAGGATTCTCGGTGGTGATATTCTGCCCTAAAAGAGTCACATTACTATAGCAGCTCCTCCAATCCAAAGTTAATACCCAGCGCAAGTTCAGTCAATGGTTAAGTCACTATACAGGTCAGTGGGTTCAATTGAATATAACTATTCACAACTCTTGTTCTGCACTGATAAAAATTAAATCTGTCATCCTATAGCGTTGAGTTTTGAGTTCTCCTTTCGACCTCTTGTTCTGCACTGATAAAAATTAAATCTGTCATCCTATAGTGTTGAGTTTTGAGTTCTCCTTTCGACATCACTTTTATCAATGTAAGAGAAAGTCCAGTTAGAAAATGTACTTTGGTCTAGAAGAATACTTGAACTCATTTTGTATAGAGTTGTGATAGATGACTACAAATGCTAACAATTACACAAAGGTTAATCATGTACCTCGGCATCGAGACCCAAGGAGCTCCTCCTGACCACATCCTTTAGATGGGCTCTCTCCAAAGCTTCCCATAGGTCAGCATCATTATGCTCATTGAAAGGATCAAGATTGAACCTCACAGTTCCTATCAAAAAACATTTGATGATCAGAAGACTAAAAGAGACACCAATAAATTTACTGATAGTGGGTTTCCTGACAGGCGGCCTGTTCAAAAGCTTATGGGCAGTTCACGTATTTTTTACCTTGTACACTGCATTTGTTAAATTACATACTAAATTTAGAAATTT
Source organism: Rubia yunnanensis (assembly GCA_037428765.1). Taxonomy (NCBI): domain Eukaryota; kingdom Viridiplantae; phylum Streptophyta; class Magnoliopsida; order Gentianales; family Rubiaceae; genus Rubia; species Rubia yunnanensis. The sequence goes on along the minus strand of CM075061.1, from coordinate 76,657,086 downwards.
AGAAAAAAAAATTTTGATATTATATATTTTTATATTTTCACATTTAAATATATATTATTACTTGTTTTAACTTTTAAAATACAATATTTAAATTTTATAAATTACATTTAAGGTAAAAAGTACAATGGACTGTCCATAACCTTATGGAAATGCCGTCTTTCTTGAGACTTTCTCTTACTGATATTACAAATTTTCCTATTCAGGATATCCAATTGGCAGCAAACAAGAGAGATGTAACCCCATGACATAACAAAATACACCTTCAGAAATTTGGGCAACCTAGACTAATACCAAAACCTTAAAGCTGTCTACAATTTGCGTGCCAAGCTGGGACTGCTAACTTCATAAGAAACATATTAGGATGAGCAAAAAAGTTCAACAAAATAGCTGAAATTTATCAATATGCAAAAAAGACACTGCCAACAATCTTGAACGCTTAATCAAATACCACACATCCCTCCCACCTCCGCAAAACAGATTGAAAATATGAAAAAGATGAAGGTGAAAATTACTGCTTATTTAGTACTTCAAGTTACCTGAAAACAGCACAGGAGATTGTGGTATAATACCGAGAACCTTACGAAGATCTTTCAGCCCAAACTTTCCAACATCGCAATCATCAATTAAGATTCTTCCTTTCTCCAGTTCAACAAGGCGGAATAGAGCATTAATCATGCTGGATTTCCCTGCTCCAGTTCTACCAACAATTCCTACTTTATCGCCTGGAAGAATTTTAAATGATATGCCATGGAGGACAGGGGGGAGTTCAGGCCTGTACCGTAACACAACCTCCTCAAAATTTATAGAACCTTCAGAGGGCCATCCAAGAGGAGGGCGGTTGCCTTCAATAACTGCTGGAGCTTCAGAGGGGATCTCTATATATGTCCCAACTCTTTCAACAGCATTCAAACTATTTTCAGCCAGACTTGCCAATCTAAGAACAGCAGTTAGCAAACTTGTAATATTTAATGTGTAACTGAGGAGTAAACCCATAGTAGATGCAAATGCCTCCTGGTTTTCAGCTCTCCCATTCTGCATAACAGCAAAAGTGGCTGTAAGCCATATCATGAGACCACCCAAAAATTCTAATCGAATTCCAAGCCAGCGGTTTCCACTCATGCTCACAAGAGTGAATCTGATATTGTTGTCCATTGAGTTGCCATTGATATTCGCCATTCTACCATAAGCTTTGTATGCACGAATAGTTGACAGGCCATTGAGTGCTTCTCCAAATTGTGCATACACAGGAGATCTGCTGACAGAATCTAGACGCTTTATTTCACGTGCCATGCTCTGGAAGGAAGTATTATAAAGATTAGAAACCTGGCAGAGATGCACGTGCTAAACAAAAAAACACCTAATAATTAAAGGAGACAGTTTAGACATTGCCTCGCGCAACTAGCCCTAATGAGCAACTATCTTGTGTGGACAAAATTCCCTCAGCTATTAAACATCATACTGATCATGTAGCAATGACACTATTCTAACAAAACTTCTTCTGTTCAAATGAATTTATACTTCTGCATTGCACAAGTAGTAAGTCAACTTTTGGTTATAATATACTTATGCTTAGCATGTTGAGTGAGATACCAGTTCCAGAAGTTTATTTCATAGATTAAACAGATGTAAATGAATGAGAGGGGATAACTCGGTATCCCAAAATCTTTGAAACCGTGCATAAAAATGTTGTACTCATTCAGCTATAAGATTCATAACTGAATTTCAACAATTGAAACAAACTTTAGGTTGACAAACTATTAACTATACAAATATAGAAAGGATATTCATACAAATTAGATTTCACAGCATGAAGTAGTTTTCACTGCCAATATGTTGCTCCCGATTTAACAATATCTCCTCCTACTCATTTGTAATTGGCTATACAAGCTAATGAGCTTAAAAGATTAAGAAAAAAATACTGCAGCCATAGACATACCTGGTAATATAAATAGGCTACATAGAACAACACCAGAAGGGGCATTATGGCCCACAAGGACATAGTGCTTACAACCCCAATGAGTACGAAGGTTGAGAAAAGCTGTGAGAGTTGCCCAAGAAACATATTAACAAATGGGGCTACAGTCCGATCTATATCACCAAGATCCTTAGCGAATCTGTTAATTATCCTTCCTAGAGGATTCGTGTGGAAGAAGACCATTGGAGCTCTCAATATTGAGCTCAGCATAGCATCGTGCAACTTTTTAGCAGCATGTAGACTTGATGTGATCAACCAAAATGAATTCCCCAGGGTCACTAAGACCTGATTAGCAGAAACATTAAAAATTTATAGATTCCTAAATGTTATTTCGATTCACATTTTGCTTTTGACAGTGACTTAACATAAACACAAACTCGCAGGCGAATAACAAGAACCACTGCAAATGAGTTACGAAGAAAAAAAAAGAAGGAATGTGTATGTAAAAATATAACTACACATTTGGCTTACTTGACCGAGTGACAGAAGAGAGTAGACCATGTTATAAAAACCTGGCCCATATCCTGGTGCAGAGCCTTGATCTGTCCAATAACTTAACCATGTGCTACTCGAAATTCGTAGAACTTCCGTTAAGACATAGCATGAAAATAGTATCATTACCACCCATGTGCCACCCAAAGCATCTTTGTACCTGTGCATAAACAGAAGACAGAATATAATACAGGGAAAGTTTGGCTCTCAGATTTACCAAAACTGAAACATATAATTAATAACTGTTTCTCTACCAAACTAATAACATATACGTTTTATCCCACTATGTTGATTCGAATATGTTGAACATAGTCTAGGGTCTTGTCAAATCCTAATGGGTTTAGCCCTGTACTCTACATGTGAATAAATAAATAGGGATCTTGTACAGATTCAAAATACACAATGAATACAATCATTCTTTATCTTCATTCTTATACAAATCCTATGTTGCTATTGTGATTGATCGTATTATTAAATATTTAAATACATCATGTCTTGGTCTTCCATTTCCCTATTTAATTTGTTTTAGTTTCACTCTAGCTTCTGCATATCTTACAGAACTTGTTAAAACTATCTTGGACTTTGTTTTCTTATTGCTTCCTTAAATCGGGTTACTCCTACTTTGTTTCTAAAATATTATTACTTATTCTATCTAAACTAATATGTTCAGACATTCATCTTAGCATTTTCATCGATTATTCCAATTCTTTGTTTATGTTCATATCTAGTCGCAACACTCGAGAGTCAAGACTGAATTCAATCTTTTGTTTCCATTTTAGTGGTACTTTGTGATCACAGAATATAGAGAGCGCACTTCTCCATTTGTTCCACACCCCATTTGACTCCAATTTGTAACAGCACCTTTCTTCGTTTCATTTATAATAGACCCCGTGCATTTAAAATTTGGGGATTCATCTGGTTCATGTTTGCCCATTCTTGTTTTGTGCAGTTACTTCTATATTTCTAAAGGTGACATTGCATAGATTCTGTTTTAACTCTACCAATTGCAGAACATTATAAATCCAACCTCTCCCACCACGTTTCCAGACTAGTATTCTCATCGGTGAGATATATGCAAATAGCATACAATTAGCAATCACTTCCAGCAAATGTTTAGTCTCATCAATTAGAGCTGATTCATGATGCAGACCTATATGATTTGGAAAATCGGATGAGACTCTAGCATTCTTGCACCAATCGTTTACATATCTTTTATGATAAAGAAAGCCTACCCTCTCCAATCTTTTTTATTTCAATGGAAAGGTTTTTGCATTTAAACAAACAAACTGTACATAGTTTCTTACAAAACATCCTGCAATTGCCTATCTTCCCTCTCTTCTAAGGAAAACAGTTTGCATCCCTGAATTGATATTGCAAGGGCCTAGGCTATGAATCTTATTCCAGTATTTCTTATATCCGCCACTTGCCTCTATTTACTCACTCCTATGCTTTTTCAGGGTTAATAAATACCATTATGATTCTATCAAACTTAAGCATATAAATTGCCTTCAAAGAATAATCAGGAATGCAAAAATACCAATTACTGCAACAAACATTAACTTCACATCAGATGTATTTACAGATGCACATAATTGCAGTTATTGCAGCAATCAGGTTCAATAAAAAGCAATCACATATTAAAGATAAACTAGTCATCCAAAGCAGGAAAACATTTCTAAAATGTAAGATAACCATTTAACATTGTAAAGATGACCTTTCTAAACTTTGTAGGGCAGTAAGACTACGTTCTCAGTTCTCGAAGATCATAAAGATTCAAAGGTTAAGAAATACTAATGCATCCATGAGCATCCACAAAAAGTTAATCAACTTTAATTTACAGTGACAGATTTACAAGTTCTCACCTTTTCAAGACTTTTGTACTAACAACACCTGTTTCTCTTTCTTCCTGCTTGATAAGAACAGATTTTCCTTCCTTCTGTTTACTTTCATGGGTAGGATGCTTAGGCAACCCATTAATCTCAACATTAGGAGAAACCTTTGAAGTTTTATCCAAAATTTCATCGCCTTCTTTTTCTTCAACATACTCTTCCATTTTCCCAGCATTTTCCATAAGCTTTTGAAATAGCAGACCATTATCTGAGAGTTCTGCAAAAGTTCCTTCCTCTTTCACCATGCCATCATGCACCAAAATAATTTTATCCACTTGTGAAAGAAAATGAAGTTGGTTTGTCACAAGAACTCTTGTTTTTCCTCTAAGTTCACCTTTGATGCATCTTTCGAAGACCTAAAGTAAGAGAGGAAAAGATTTATCCACGTCTGTAGCAACTTACATGCATCTGCATAAGAATGCATATATACATGTGTGTATGTGTGTATGTGTGTATGTGTGTATGTGTGTATGTGTGTGTAACACTCAATAGAGCAGAGGTAGCCCTTTAATGAGTAAATTAAAAGGACTAAAGAAGCTGACTTTAGATATTCATCCACAAGACCAAAAAAGTAGAGGATCAACCCCCAGCGGAGTCTAAGTCAGGTAAATGCAGATGCTATGGAACAGCTCAGAGTGGGTTCTTTCACTAGCATAAGAAAATTGAGATTTGGAGATTATTATTGCACATTTCATACATAAGCTCAACCAAAACTATCCCCTTCATATTCATGTGACAAAATTTATACACCAGGCATATCCCATGCCATCCACTAGATGATGAGAAATCTTGATGCACTATAGACCAGGAGGAACAGAAGTACAATATTTTTTCCCTTCCCTTTCAATACAAATGAACAGAGTAGTGACTAGAAACTGCAAATATTTCAGCCTTCATAGATTCTGATTTGGTTACCTGTCGACCCACATGAGCATCCAAAGCACTTAAGGGATCATCAAATACATAAACATCTGAATCTGAATACACAGCCCGAGCCATAGAGACCCTTTGCTTTTGCCCGCCACTGATGTTAACCCCTCTTTCACCTATTTCAGTAAAATCACCACCCTAATGCATAGAAGCAAGAAGCTTTTAAGAATTTGGGAAACTTGTGAAAGTAAAAAACTGACAGGAAAAGGGTTGTGCACTTACAGGTAGCATGTCAAGGTCATGCTTCAGCGAAGTCACGTCTATAGCCTTGTCATACTTGGCCGATTCAAAGACAGAGCCAAACAGTATGTTGTCACGTACCTTAAACACAAAATAATCAGTTTCAACAAAGTAATACCAAGCATATAAACTGATGAACATCTTTAAAAAAAATTGCCAATCTGAACAAACATACTCCCTCTGTCCCTTTATTTGTGTCTTACTTCACTATTCATCAATAAAGTTGATACTTGCTATATTCATTGCAACATATTTTTCTCGAATATCTATTTTTTACAATTTTTTGTTGTACTTAATATAAGATTCTGAACTTTTCAAATCATCCACGAATAGTTGAAAAGGATGAGGGAAGACACTTAAAGAGGGATGGAGGGGGTATATTAATTTAAACTTTTTAATCATGGTTGAGACAGTCTGAAGCATGATTTCAAAATAACTCAACCAAATCATAGATAACTCCAGAGGGTTAGAAAAGGTGGGTAAAAGTTTCTTACTGTTGCATTGAATATCCATGAAACCTGCGGCACGTAAGCAACTGTTCCTCTCATAGTTACATCAGTGGCATCAGATGCTGGAGGAAGCTCTCCGAGCATTGCAGACACAAGTGATGTTTTCCCCTCTCCAGTGCTACCAACAACTGCTACTAAGCTACCAATTGGTATATCCAAATTGATGTTTGACAATGTAGGAGTTTCTGCCTGATATCAGCAGCACATGTTTCGTAGACATCATTAGTTGCCAGAAATAATATCAATGGGTATAAAATTTGTGGGGACTGAGAAACCCATCATTTAGTACAAGGAAGGATTATACAAGATGGATCAAGACACTGTAAAACTCTCAAAAGCATACTTCTTGTCCTTCTAACATATACTTGCTATCATATTAATGTAAATTGAATGGTATTATTATTATGCAAGAAAAAAGATGACTGTGGTTTGATAAGTCGCTCGGCTACCAGGAAAGAAACAGAGCAATGGAAGAAAGAGTCATTAATAAGGTTAAACTTACGGTACTATAGAACTGGTCATCTTTATAATTTGTTTTGGAGTGGGTCTCCTGACATGCGGGCTATCTCTCTGCCAGGGGTTTTGTTACTTTATAGTATGGCGTAAGTTTTTTTTTTAAGTCTACTTTTAGCATATGGTGTTTATACATAGAGGAATTCAATTTGAAACATACTGATTCACTTTTATAAATTTTCATTTCAAACACAATATATATATAATTTGAGCTTTTAGGCAAAATACAGTTAAACGTTACAGCAGCTCCATTCACTTAGGCACAATCTTTCGACAAGAAAGCCATGAATCATATGTAAACATGACTAAGTCAACTGATACAGTTGAGCTTAACTGAATATCACCCTACCCGCATTGACAGGCTTTCCACAGAAGAATAATGGCAGCTCAGATTTTACAGAAATTATATAATCCACATTATTACAAAACATCCCCGCAAACTCTGAACCCGATCTTGTGAAAGACATTAAAAGCTAAGGTAACATAGCAATTCAAGAATAGACAGTAAAAGTTGAGAGCTAAAATATCCAAACCAGCACTCATAAACAAATGAAAAGCACACCTTTGATTCCCAGGAGAAGTATCCGTTCTTAATTGAAATGGCTGGAACCCCCGGTTCAAGAGGTGGATTAGGCAAAAGAATTCTTTCTTCTGCCAGCAGAAGTTCCTCCAAACGCTTCAAAGAAACATTGGCATTCACAACCTATAAAAGAGGGAAACTGTAATAACCATTGTACACGGAAACTGAACAAACTTCTGAAATATACCCACTTGCTGTTCAACTATTAATAATAGTGAATAAAGAAACTGAATGGTTAGTACAAGGTAACATAATACTGATACCTCAATAGCAACAAAACCTATGTCCCCCTAAATGAGATAAGCTTTATGGTTCAACAGATAGATTGAAGCTGCAGGTGATAGTAAAAACTAACTTTTCATAACACATGAGAGAGAAGATGATAAAAAGAAAGCCACAGTTGAGGCAGGGGGTTTGCAGAGGAAATAAAAAGAAATTGATTAGATCAAAATTTCCATAATTTTTCTGGCACATGTAATCTTTTTCAACTAAATGATAAGATAGTTATGCCATAGTTTAGTGCAGACAATTCAAAAAACTTATTCATATAATACAATGGAACATCAACAGGAGATGATAAACTGTTATCATTTGGTATTCCAATTACTCAGCAACAACGTGCCTTGTGTGGGAGATTTCCTGAAAATGTACAGCATCTTTTCCTGAAATGTTTGTAAGTTCAACAGGTGAGCACAAAGGTAGGAATAGTTCTGAGAGAAATAATGAGGGGTTTAAGGAGAAATCTGTGGCAGTGTGCAGGCAGGAAGAAGGTTAAGAAGATAAAGCTCATGGTGGCTGTTTTATATCAGCCTTGGTTGGAACACAAAAGAAGAATATTTCAGCAGACAGAAATGCCAGCAAATTCTCTAGTCAAGTTGGTTGAGTTATACTGACAGGATGATATTGGATAGATGAGGTAGAGGCAGTGCAGTGTGTGGCAGCAGGTTGGAAAGGAGGGAATGTATGGAAAGGGGCTGGTTTAATTCTTTTCTTAACTAAGGATATACTAGTATGAAATCTCTTGATGTGTTATGGAAATCTATTAGGTTACAAAATGTACTCATTGATGCTTATTCATTAAATTAATCTTTCCATCGAAAAAAAATAGAACGGGGCAATAGAAGCAACTACACAGTGTCTTGAAAGAAAGGGTGAACAGAGGATTTTAGTGCAAGACTGTTAAAGAGATATTTGAGAAACAAAACCTGTGTAATTATGTTTGGAAGCATGAACAGCGGAAAACGCAGCACAGCAAACAGAGAGAGAGATGTAAAGGCCCTTGCAGGTGTCAGATCTCCTCCAAATAAAGTGAACATCCCAAATGATGTTACTATCACCACCACTGGAATGCTATTCAGAATAAAAGAGTTCAGCTGCATAAAGACAACTCACCCGTAAAGAAAAGAGCATCACATCTGGAAGATAACTCTGATTGTAACTAGAAATATAGAGAATGCAACAAGTGGAATATTAATAACCCAGAATTATTTTTAGTCATAACCAATAAGTTTCCAACTACATGCATTCTTCACCCTCACATAGTCCAACATTAAGAACTCATGATTAAGCTGGGTTTATATGTCTCTGAGTTCTATAAATATTTTAACACTATAATCTACGGTATGAAATGAATTTTCTGCAACAGCTTCTGCATCATCTTGATAGCTTATTTTTGGCAGTAGAATGCTCCCACTACAGGTCTATAGATCAACAGATGTACTTCCAAACTGGTATTCAAAGTAAACTATACAATATTCTTCGTAGCATAAATCCATTTCACATATTGAAGGCTAATACATACCGCTCCTAGCAACTGTGCTCTCCGAAACCAAGACAATTCATCATTTCGAACATTTTGAACCTTTGATTGGAAACTCTCTTCCCATGCATAACATCTGGAATGAAATTAAAGTACAAGTATACTGGAGCAGTTAGTTATCCAATACAGCTCAAACATGTAGAACTATGCAAGTTGTATGGGGTAACATACTTGACAGTATCCATGGCAGCCAAAACTTCATTCACAAGTCCAATTCTCTTGTCTGTACGCTGCAACCCTTCTTTTGATAATTTCTGCATCTTGCTTATCACCAATGTCTGTTTCCAAAACAGGGCATGTCGGTTGGAATAACACAGGGATGCGAAATCCAGGAAAATAGCTAAGCATATATCCTCACATGTAATGAAAACTACTAGAATCTGACTGAAATGCATTTCAAGACCTTGCCGTGTTCTTTTTAACTTAACTGCACTTCACTTCACTTCACTTTGCTAAAAATAGTTTATTTCAGTTCAGATTAGTTCAATTCAGATCATTTGGCTTATTCTTTAATTCAGTGCAGCTGAAAAGAATAGGGCTTCAATGCCCTAACAAGAATCTACAAAAATATTTTGCAACCTTTAAAGGAAGATAAGTATGATACTGATTTCATCGAGCAGATACAGGATATAATGCAATCACATACAGAAATCTGGTTGAGATGTAACCCTGACTCCTTCAATGACAATGAAGCCCCAGGTCCAACAATATGACGAGTTTACATAAATCTTTTGCAATATGAATTCAACAAGGTTATATCATCTTCGCCATACATCCGTTTACAGGTATCCATTTTAAAATAAGTATGAGATAGTCACAACAAATTAACACTACCTTTGGCTACAGCATTTTGTAAACCATAGTTATAAAAAAAAATGAGAATATTACAAGATGTATGCATGTCCTCCTCAACTATGTACGCAAAAATAGGAAGGTGACATTGCTATTGCAATTTTAAAACTAGATCTTGTTGGGCACGCCATCAATATCTATTTTATATGAAAAAACACAAACCGGCTAAGGCAAGAAGCTAGATACCTGAATCGGGAACATCAGAACAAGCAAAAGTGCACCAAGAAGTGAAGCAACACCCAGTTGCTGGTAAAGAAGAACCATGGCAATGGCAATACGGAAAGGAGCAGACCACAAAGTATGAAGTGATTGGACTATTTGCTGTGGAAGAAAGAAATTTTTAATCAATAATTTCCTCAAGAAACTTATCAAGTAAAATTAAGCCAATTATTTTTATTAGCACACTCTACCAACTTCTCCACGTAGCTGATTACTGGAAGCATAACTAGCAATGGGTTAGCACATGAAATTTAAGCTTACACGTTGATCAGACAACTACCATGAAATCCCCAAATACATTTTGAACAATATCATGAAAGAAGATTTATAATAATGCATCATGCCTGGAGCGCTTCAGCATCGGTGGTCATTAAATTTGTTATTTTCCCAGATGCAAATTTTCTCCGACTCTCATGGGTTAGTCTTAGCGACTTTCGGAAAACTGCAGCTACCTACAAATAAAGTGAGAAGATTGTCAAAATTTTACTCTAATATTGATGAGCAATTAGGAAAAGATATTTAGAGGGTGATAACATTATTTTAATAACCCACCTAACACAATCCACAACGAACTATGAAACCATGCAAATTAATCAACCCTTCCCAACCAAATGTAACTTACTTTCCAATAAGTATTGGGGTAAAAATGCTGCACCCAAAGTGGAAAATTGATCGCTCAAAGAATTTATCTTACCAGAGTTGACCTCAGGCGATAACCAACGCGCATTACATTTTGGAAATATTGAGCTTCACATAATACTCCAAATATCTAAACATAAAAACCAAGCATATCAGTCGATAATAATAACAGTATAATATATGATGAAAGGGAAAAAAGAAACAAGCAAACAATGTATTGCCAAAAACGACAATAATGAAGATTTCTGGAGAGAGTTACAGGCACTAAAAAAGAAATGAACCAAAGAGAAACTTTTCGGGTAGGTGTATAGATGCAAGAGAAAGTTAAAAAGGACTTTATATGTATCCTCACAATACAGGAAATTCTTAAGCATCTGAACAACCAATCATTCCAGATACGAGCTGAAAATTCTAACGCTGAAAACATACCACTCCAACAAAAATCAAAAACGCATATATGTAGCCAATCCAAGCTGGGCCTCCTTGTTGCATGGACTGTAAAAAGTACATGATACAAGTACAATGTGAAATTAGTATACGTGATCAAGTACGAGTTATATAAACCATATATCTCCAGCAAAATATGTCTAACACAGTTGATATTATAACTACTAACTGAATAAGTATCTTTTAGTCCATAAATGCTTGTGAGGTGCATTTTAATCAGCTTCCGGTAGGTGACCTACGGGAGCGAGACAAATATATTGGCTGCAGAAGTGAGGGTTCAGCATGGTAAGACACTTCCCTATTTCCAATAGGTTGTGGTTTCAAGTCACCAAGAGTGAAAGTAAGGAAACTACTCTTGATTCTCTTTGGATGAATAAATAGTTCAAATATATAAATAAAACTATGGAAGATCAATAAATCTTTATATTATAGCTAATTAAGTTCAATAACTCATATATGGTATGATGTATTTTTTTTAAGTATACTCAAACTGAAAAAAGGCAAGGTTCCTAAGCCCTTGAGCACACAGGACAGCATGATGCCATAGTAGAACAAAGGGCTTGACCTACGGGAGCGAGACAAGAGTTGATGAAAATATAAAAGAAATGTCTCCACAGAAGTTTTATATTAAGATGAAAATATAAAAGAAATGTCTGTGCCCTTTACCTTTAAAAGTTGATTCAATATCAGAGGCCCTACAAACTGAGAAGCATCATTTCCGATCTGCAAGTCATTTAAAGGACATTTAGACAGCATTCAGTTATGAAGGCATAATGCAAAATTTTAGGCTTCAAGAATGTTACCCTATGTATAATTATTATTTTATATTTGCTAACAAAAACTGAATAAAAAAGACAATAGCTACTAGACTGATAAACATGAAGGAGAGCGAAATAAGTTTAGATTTATAGTAAGGATAATCTACAATCTGGAGAAGCTGGCAGAACAATCCTTACAACGGAATTAATTAAAACCATTGACATATCCAGGACAACCCTCAGCAACATGATGGGAACAAGACAAGCATCCAAGTATCCTTATTAGGCAAAGGGTGATGTATGTAGAAGCTATTAAAGCACAAGCACCAAATAATCGTACATGTCTAATTAGATTACAACAAATGGCATCAGACCTAGGCCTAAAATATAATAGTGTGAATCCTTATAGTGAGTAATTAGTGATAGACGTAGAACAATATAACTACACACTCAATGGAGTGAGAAATTTAAAATTTATCACACGAATCTATAAGTTAGTAACCTTCCAGAAGCCGCCCCACCAAAATCTGCAAGAAAGAAAGCGTCATATATGTGAGTCTAAAAGTTTCCTATACAGAGTTACTATTGCACCAGGATTTGAGCAAGAGTAACATTGAAAAAAAAATCCACATGAAATGAACAAAAAACAGCATAAGTGTACAACTCTATACCTTCCACCAAGGGCACGATGTAGAGCCCTCAAAAGCCATGGTTTAGTCCTTCGAGATTCTTCAAACCAGCATTTTTGGAACCTAACAGTCCGACACAGACAAAATCTTGTCAACTGAAATAACTCATTCTAACACAAAAACATGTAGCTGCATAGAAAACTAGGGAAAGCCACAAACGTATTATTGAGTGTTTCAGTCTTGTCCCACGTATCCAGTCTCCAAACATCTTTTTCTGTAAGAGGTCTCTTATAGCCAAGTTGCATAAGGGGATGCACCCATGCAAAACTAATCCCTAAGTCAAAGAAGAATGACCATTAGTTAGTGCAATACTAAATCATTGTATATGTATAGATTATCGAGACATATACTACCTCCGTACCAGCCAAAATTGCCAAGTTTGACTTTTGGAGTCAAACTGACCCAACTTCGACCATTAAATTTTATTAATATATATATATACATGTAAGACTATTATCATGTGATATGTTGATGGATTCATCATAACATATATTTTCAAATAATAATTATTTCAGAATTTTTACACGTATAAATAAAAGTACTAGTAGTTCAACATTGATACTTTTGACTCCAAAAGTCAAACAAGGCTATTTTGGCTGGGACGGAGGTAGTATGAGCTATTGGGGTAATCTTCAGTCTATGATGACTCTACATGGTTATGTAACAGAGTAAAGTAGACTCAGCCACGCGAGCCAGGGATGGAACCTGTCCAGATGGAGTGGAAGTAGTAAAGTACTCAGGTGATAATGCATCAAAACCCAAAAAAAATAATTGTAAAATCTACGGTAGCTACCTTCCAAACTTTCACTCACTCCATCAATCATATAGAACAGTTCATAAAATATTAATATCTGCAAGATGTTCTCACGCTCACACAACCACTAGGTACTAGATCAGTATACATCACAGAGTTACTTCTTCCACACTTGAAAATACACATCTAGCCATTGTCCATTAGCAGAAGACAGGATAAAGCCAATGAAATATTTGCATTTGAGCATAAAATATTAATATCTGCAAGATGTTCTCACGCTCACACAACCGCTAGGTACTAGATCAGTATACATCACAGAGTTACTTCTTCCACACTGGAAAATACACATCTAGCCATTGTCCATTAGCAGAAGACGGGATAAAGCCAATGAAATATTTGCATTTGAGCAGAAAGTGTAAAACTTAAAGAAGATAGTCTTCCATGCTATAAAACATGGAGGCTTCTCACTATCCTACAGATATCAAGTAAAATTTAAATATCAATTTAAGGCTGTACGTGAAATATAACCAGCACTTGAAAGTAAATATGTTTTCTAGATTACGTACTGGAAAATATGTTGGCTTGTCTCTCTGGACATATCTGCTCTCCACCAGGAAGTTCTTCATAAGAAGAGTCATCTGCAGCTTCAGTTAGCATAGGGACATATCCTGGGTAAGGTTCCAAGTTTGGGATGTAAAAGAGTAATAGCACTCCAAATAACACCTTCAAAGCCATGAAAGCATTATTCAGTAACATTCCATATACAGCAAGCACAAAACTGAGGCGAGGATCTACACTAAGCCATAGCCATTCCACTTGATAAAATCCAAGTTGCAACCAACAAGTGTACTGTAAAGTAGCACTTTTGATTATCAACTTAAAGACAAGTGAGAAGTTTGGCAGCGGATACACTCGCAGTTGGTTGGATGAAACCATAATATCCCTTTGAGAAAAAAAGAAGAGTGTATATGGGATGTGAGCTCAACAGATCAGCCCATCAAAAGCCAATTTATCGCATCTTAATATTCATTTTATTATGATTAGACAGCATAAACAAAATGATTTGAGTTATGAAAAGGGGAAACCAGTTCTTGGGAATATGCCTGAACAAAATGATTTAGTTATGCTTGATCAATAAATATTCATAACGCGGAAAATACTGTTCATCTGACATAGACAAGCTACAAGAATTTGACATAGGCAGCTTAAATTATGACATGCGCCATATAGCAATACGATGTTCATCAGTGTTCCTACCTGATGGATGTAATTAAAAATATAGTAATTCTTACATTCTTTCCAACATAATCCCTTATATCCAACATAAATACACTTTTTTTACAATGAATAAAAATGACACAGCATGTTAGCTGATGCAAGTTTCAAAATAACTCAAACAAAATTGCAAGACATATGGATCTATATTAAGACAGGGTGACACGTAATAGAGTGCTTGGGATTAACAGTTAGTCTAAAATAAGACTGTGTCATATATAAATAAATATGTATACACATTTCTATCAACAGTACTCTATCATTATATAAAAAATCTGAACATTTTGTTATTTCAGATAATGTGTTTATTTGGATTTTCTTTAATATATATATATATATATATACATATATATTATAATGATATATTTATGGTTTTAAATATATCTTTAGAAGTTGAATATTTTAACAAGTTATAATTGATTATATATAGTAAAGAAAATCAGTATCATATTATGATATTTGCATGTTAATAAGTACCCCCTTCCTGCTTTACTGATAACGTTCTCTCGCCAGAAACGGCTCTCTCTACCTCTGCTCCCATGGCGGAACCACCTCTCCCAGGGGGTTCCAAATCTTTTCTCGCAGCCCTCCAAACCAAATCACCACCTCTGAATACAACCCTCCCCAATAACCCAGAAATAACCCCCAAATTTGAACACCTAGGAGAACCAGCCTGCCTCTATTCCGACGAAGAAATCGCCAGACTCTCTGCTCACTACTCTAATGCTCTGGTCGGAAAGATTATCAAAGGTCGACCAACAATGGAACAGCTGGAGGTCGCTTTCAAAAAGGCTGGATTTTCTGGAAAGTATCAGCTTGGATCCCTTTGATTACAAGCATATCTTAATCAAATTTTATCAGATAAATGACTATCAGAGATGCTGGATCAAAGGCCTAAGGACTTTCAACGGGATTCAAATGAAGGTGCTAAAATGGACATCAGATTTTACCACTCACAGAGAATCTTCAATTGTTCCCATTTGGGTAACAATATGGGAAGTTCCTCTTTATTATTGTTACAATACTTCTTCTATTGAGGCTATTGGAAATAATATAGGGAATTTCATCAAGAAAGATTTGGCTACTGAGATGTTAACAAGGCCATCTGGTGTTAAGCTTTGTGTACAAATAGACCTTCAGAAACCACTCAAGCCTTACATTAGACTAGGATCTCACACTAATAACAGGAAATACCCCATTGAATATGAGGACATTCCCCTGTACTGTAATCACCGTGCCAAACTAGGTCATTCCCAGTCACACTGTAGAGCCATGTCCCAAAATCAAAACTCGACACAATGGCAAATTACTGGTAACAAATTTAACAAGGCACCAAACAAGTGAAGAGTAAACCAGCCCTCTTCCAATCCCCAGGATAATGGACAAATCCAACATCAGTTAGCTACAACCAATCCCACTTTAAATCCATCATGCTACACATCCAAGCCTGCAACGCATGTAGCTGATAATAACACTAAACAGCATACCCCAATTCAATCCCCAGGCCTAGTCACCATCCATCCCGAATGCCCTGAATCACCATTAACTAAATTAATTAATGCAACAGATTTCACTGTACCATACTTTTCTTCCAAAGCCTATGCTAAGGATGACACTCACATTGGTTCTCATAAATTGATTATTCCCCCCTCCTCATCTGCTAACCCTACACTTTCTCAAAAAGGAAAGGTGGAAAATAGGTTTTCTATTTTGCAGGACATGGATCAGAATTTTCAGACTAGAGAACACTGGGAGCATGAACAAAATGCAGAACAAGAGGTTGATAAGGAACTCTCCCTCCAATCATGCTCAGATGATAACCAACCTTAGGTATCACTTGCCCTTGCCTTAGCACAGTTTACAGGTAATCAGGGTAAGACTAAACACAAGAAGAGTAACTATTTGACTCACTTAAATAAGATGATGTTAAGGTCATCCACTTAAAGCCACAAATCATGTGAACAATGATGCACAATTGTAAGCTGAATTTTTTTGTTTGGAATTTGAGAGGCATGGAATCATCAATGCTCAGATTAAATAACCTAATCAAATTGAAAAAAACACAACTAGTGTATTATTGAACCCATGCGTGACAATAACCAATGTCAGTCCTATATGAAAAAACTGAAGTTTTTTCAATGTCTAGCTTCACAAAATGGAAAAATATGGCTTATGTGATCTGATTCTTTACATATATCTCTTATTTCCCATACAATCAATTTCTTCATGTTAAAATTCTCAGTCCAAACTCAAATACTGCAATGGATGCAGTTTTTGTTTACGGACATAGAACCAGAGCAAGTAGGAAATTGTTATGGCATGATCTCAGTCTAATATCTGCTTCTGAGACAATTTTCATTGGTGATTTTAATACAATCACCTCTACCTCAGAATACAGAGGTCCCAGCTCACCCAAACTAGGTTAGCATTAAAGATTTTAATGAATGGATTAGCACTAAAGGCCTCCAGGAAATTAATACGGTAGGTAACCTATTCACTTGGACAAACTCAAGGCTTAGAAATCCTACCACTAAAAGATTAGATAGAGGCCTCTCACTGGAGCGCAAAATCCCCATCATCCTCTATCCAAATTCTTAACAAGCAGTCATCTTATCATTGCCCCTGTACCTACAGGTCTCAACCTTAACCCCCACCTACCCCAAGCCTTTTAGGTTCATAAATACTTGGTTAAGCAGACCATAGGTCATTGACATTATAAGGAATAACTGGTCTATCCCACATCCACAGACAGGATTGCTAGGACTGTACCTTAAACTAGTGAGACTTAAAAAAATAATTAAAGCATGGAACAAAAGCTCCTTTGAGAATATCGACTCTAATGTTTCCACAGCTAAAGAAAATCTCAGATTACAAGAGATTAAATATGACTCAACACATACTCAAGAAGATTTAATTAAATTGAATGAGAATAGGGCCTTTTTGATTAGATCACTTAAAGAAAAAGAAAAATACTGGAAGCGAAAATCCAAAACTAACTGGATA
The DNA here is from genome assembly GCA_037428765.1 of Rubia yunnanensis. NCBI lineage: Eukaryota > Viridiplantae > Streptophyta > Magnoliopsida > Gentianales > Rubiaceae > Rubia > Rubia yunnanensis. Next base: position 76,639,503 of record CM075061.1, on the reverse strand, counting down.
AAGTTTGGAGATGACAGTACACAGTTTTTCCACATAACTGTAGCAGAAGAGAATAGCAGACTACATATCTCCAAAATTAAAAATAGAATCGATCAGTGGCTTGACAACCAGCAGAACATACAAGATGAGGTTGTAGCTTACTATACTGATCTCCTCTATGAGCTCAACCAGCCAGCTCCTCCCACCTACTACCCACACTTCCTTAGTCAAATCCCAAGTATTATCACTGACCAAGATAACTCACAGTTTTCAAAGCCAGTTTCAGAAAATGAACTTAGATCAGTAGTCATGAGCCTAAATAAAAATAGCATCCCTGGACCAGATGGCTACACAAGTAAGTTTTATATTAAATGCTAGGATTTCATCAAAGGAGACTTAACTCCAGCTATTAATGACTTCCTCTTAGGTACTGACATGCCTAGAGATATTACAAGCACTTGGATTGCTTTAGGTACTGACTCCGGCATCTTTTGATGACTATAGACCAATTAGTTTATCAAAATAGCCAACAAAATCTGTTCCAAGGTACTCATGGAAAGGCTTAAACCTTTCATGGACTCTTTGATATCACCTAATCAAACAGCTTTCAGGAAAAACAGGGATATATATCATAATATTCTGTACCTTCATGAAATGGTTAGATTTCTTAATAAAAAACACAGAATCCCAAACTGTACTCTCAAATTAGACCTTGGAAAGGCATATGATAAGGTTAGTTGGTCTTTTTTAAAAGCATTCTCTTAAAATTTGGTTTCCGTGGTAATTTCGTGCATGCTATCATGAAAAACTTGTATCAGGCTCACTTTTCAGTCCTTATGAATGGTAATCCTGTTGGTTTTTTCAAAGCTACCCGAGGAATCAAACAAGGTGATCCCCTCTCTCCTTTTCTATTCAACTTATTCTCTGAATCCTTCTCCAGAAGCTTGTCTTTTGTTTTCAATAATAATAAACTGAAATACTTCCAGCTTCCACAGAGCATAACACCAGTCTCACATTTGAGCCATGCAGATTATACTATGATTTTTATGCAGGCATCAAAGTCTAATTTAACTAGGATCAAGGCCATTTTAGAAATATTTGAACTAACCTCAGATCAAAAATTAATTATGAGAAATCATATTTTTAACTAAGCAAACATGCTACAATAGGCAAAATTAATCAGATCAGGTCTATCTTAGGCATGAAAAAAGGAAAATTTCCTTTTAAATACTTAGGTTGTCCAGTTTTCACAGGTAGAACTCTAAACATTCATTTTCAGCCTTTGCTTAAACTTATTGATAAAAAATTGAGTAATTGGAAAAATCACTAGCTGAGCACAGGGGGGAAAATGACCCTTATTCAAGCATGCCTATACTCTATACCACAACGCATATGGTATGTGCTTAAACCTCCCAAACAGGTAATAAATCCCTGGAAAAGAGAATAACCAGATTCTTCTGGGGTGAGAGAGAAGGAAAACAGAATAAAGTGTGGAAAAAATGGTCTGATTTATGTCCACCTAGATCTCATAACGGATTAGGATTTAGGTCAGTCCAAGCAATAGTTGATGCATGCTCTTTAAAATTGTGGTGGAAGTGCCAACATGGCACAACCATGTGGTCTAAGTTCCTCTGGGCACTACCACAGTACTACAAAAAGTATCAAACTTGGAAAAGAATCTGCTCTATTAATCACATTGCAGAAAACAACTCTGCAGTTATCCATGGTCAAGGTCTTTGTAATTTTTGGACTTAAAAATGATGCCCAGATGGTCCTCTAATTCACTATGTCTCTCATGTCAACTCCTTTATCCCCATCTCATGCACAGTTTCTCAATTTGTTGACAATAAGAGCACTTTTCTGCCCCATATCAGTTCTTATCTGAACCCTGATACTGTGATTTTTTTGCTGGGAGCAGCAATCAACGAAGAGAGAAAGGACAGACTTATAAGGAAACTAGAAGAAAATGGATCCTTCACTTTTAAATCTGCATATAAAATTCTTACACATGTACCAGGTATTTTCCCGGTCACCAAAAAGATCTGGAACTTCAGATTGCAAAAAAAAGTTCCCATTTTTGCACGGAAGATGCTCCACTCCTTTTTGCCCTTTGATGATGTCCTAATTAAATGTAGTTTTAGTCTTGCTTTTAAATGTCCTGCTTGCAATCATTTAGATTCTTTGGACCACTTTTTTAATTCTTGTGTGATTGCTAAAGCTGTATGGAATGATTCTGCAAATTTAATTACTCTTAGTAATCAGGATTTTAGAAAATCTCACAGATACTCTTTGCATATTGGAATAATATTGGTCTATCAAAAATTCATAAATTGAATTCTAACATTCTCCCATCTCTGGTTTGCTAGTGTCGTGGAAAGCAAGAAATGTCTTCCTTTTTTAGAGGATTACAATTTCCATTCCACAAATAACCAAAGAAATTAGACAAATTTTGTATCTCTCCCTCGTGGCCAAACCAATCTTCTCTAATGATCCTCCTGACCTTAGGTTATCAATTGCAAGTTTCATCCCACCTTTTAGACCTCCCCCAAAACCCTCTCTCACTATTCTGCATTGGGCAAAACCTGAAGTGAATTGAGTTGATGCAGCCTGGTCCTCTGAAAAATCAAAGATCAAGATGGCAATCTCCCCTTGAAGCTGAAATGAGAGCTATCCTTTTTGCACGTCTTTCTTTTCCACTATCTGATTGCAAAATCACCATTGAATCTGACTCTCTCTTGGCTGTTAAAATGATTAACACTCCTATAAAGGCACAGTGGTCTCTATACACCCTTGCTTTCCAAATACACACATTGCTAAATGGTGTTGATCTAATCCATGTTTTTAGAGAATGTAACACGGCTGCTGATGAGATTGCCAGTTAGCTTTTTCTTTACATTCAAATAAGGAATGGAGTTTAATAAACCTTCCTGCTCACATTAGAGGAATTATTAATCTAGATAGGACTGAGACTCCATATATTAGAGTACATAGACATGCTTATGAAGAGTATTGATACTGCTAATGTCTCTATGTTGTTTGCACACTCAGGTTTACATAAGAAACAATCAGATGATGGCTTCATAGTTGTGGAAAGCAACCAAATCAGTAGCAATGAAGCAAGCTTTCAATCAATTTCAAATGAAGTTGATCAGACAAGGCACTAGTTTCCATCACACTCAAAGGGAAGGAAGCAGAATCCATCAAACCAAATTTTTGGCCATGCAGCAGATTCCAACAAATTGTGCCATTCAGCAGATCATTTTTCAATATTAAGGCCATCCAACAGATCATTTTTCAAGATTAAGGCCGTTCAGCAAGCCTCCAAGCTTCACATTTCCATATTCTTTTATCTTGGAACTCTTCTTTCTTCTAGGAAATTAGTAGATGCCCGTCCAAAGATATTAATTAACACGTGGGGTGGAGATTACAATCTTTGGAAACGCATCTGCTAATCCTTTTTTTGGTACCATATAGTTATCGAACCAAAGTTTAGATTAATGATTCTAGATTTAGGATTTAGGTACCATCTGTGGCTTCAAACTTAATGTTCTCCATTTCTTTTAAGGGTTGGGACCCTAATAATATCCCCCACCTCCGGGTGTTTTAACTTTTAAAAAAAAAGATTGATTATACATAGTAGAGAATTAAAATCAGTAACATATTATAATATTGGTATATATGTTACTTTTAGACAATTTTTTGGGCTTAGGGTAGTCAAAATGACTCAAATATCCCCGTTTGACAGACAGAAAGCAAACAATATCTATTATAGGGTGCTTGGGATTAAATGACATGTAAATTTCACCTATTGGCACAATTTGTGGACAAATTTTATTCACCTAAATTTTACAACCTCACTTTTTTGGCAATTTGTTTTTACAAACATTCAGTAGTTTACAAAAGGGAGTGTAATTTCTACAGCCCCCACTTCATATCAACTTAATCTTAGTTGTAGAATGCATACAAAAAATAAGGTACGTGTGAAAAATACGTTATATTCGCCACTTAGTGCTTGAAATTTTCATGCTTATATCTGTATAAACAAGATTGACAATGCTGATAAAAGCTTGTATTAGATGGTAGTAGAGACTTTCTAGGAAAGATTACTATCGTGTTTTCTTAAGTAGGACAAGGTTATTTATCTTAGTCTCATAACTCATTATATCCTATGGGCTATCATCAGCAATATGTCTACAATCTCATACTAAAATTTAAGGAAATAAGAAAAAGCAAAAGTATAAAGGTAAGAAGCGTGACAAACCTGGGCAATAACCTCACTGATATATAGATAAAGAACAGATCTGCATAGTAGAATAGATGCATCAATTTACCATAAAAGTTAGGTACAGGCTTTTCCAAAATACAAAGCTGTAAAGTTTGCACAAGCACATAAAACATCTAGCCAGAAATAAAAACAAATAATCCACACAAGAGAAGGCCAACATTTTGCATCTGCTAGACTATACAGAATCCTAGCGTTCATTAGATGAACACTCGACATATCACGTGGTTAATTTTATAGTCACTTAACACCCTGAAGCATGAATAAAAACCACTATGATCCTTGAACTTTTAAATAGAGTGGAAAGTTAACAGAATGTGACAATGCTAAGTCATAACAGCAAAGTGGTGTAAACACAGCGCTCCTCTGTCCAGAGTGTTCTTCACACTTTGACTTATTGAGTCAAAGTTGGCAGAGTTTGACCATCAATATCTTTAAACATGTATAACAAAAAACAATGGGAAGTTGATACCCAGAGAATATACATTACAACATATCTAACAAGATCTCACGTGATAGTTTATCACCAATATATCAATTCAATGTTATGGTCAAACTTCGACTCCAAAAGTAAAAGTATGAACCACACTCTAGGATGAAGGGAGTATATGTTAATGGGCAGTAAAAAACACCATCCTTATTTGAACGTTGACTCTTTAATAACATTTTGGATTCTGTTTTTGTTTGTATTTTCTAACATTCATTTAGCCAATTGATTCATCCTCTTCACTATAATATCTCAAGATCGTAGATGTCATCAAAGTAGTAAATATTACTGCTCCCTTTGACCCATGAAAAGAGCCTTAATTGTATTTGTACATCTTCAATGCACTTGCTAATACTATCATGTTTCCCCACAATGGAATTGTGGATTTTTTATTCAAAAGAAAGCATGTAAGTGGAAGAAGAAAGCCAACACAGTGTCCGGTTGGCAATTATTCTCACTCATTCACAGATGAGGAACATTGTGCTAGGAAGAAAGCCCCAAAAGGCTGTACAAATATTAATACTAATAAAGTTCTAGATGCAAGCTCGAGGACAGGTAGTGGTGCAGATCTCAGTTCCTGCAATTGCAGTTTATTAATGGATTACATGTAGCATTTTTAATACAAATGGTAGCTCTTGTAGTGTGTAGCTTAAAGTCAGGTATTTGTACACTATTAAACGATCAAGAACTTTCTTAATCAATGCAACGGGCCAGGAATTCAGATGTATTAATATGCACGGCTACAATTCTGAGCAAACTTAATTAAATCATTCTATCACATCAAATCTGTTCTTCAAGCTACCATTTGATACTCAATGATATCCTTGCAAGCATCGCGAGCCCGGTCGTTTGTATTTATTTGACACAGTTTTATTCCTTTTGTCCAGTTAAAAGAAACATCCGCAAATTAGACCAGTTGATTTTTAGCTATTTAGATCGCTCATTTTTCTTTAAGTGCTATGTTTTTCTTCTGAAGTAAAAGCGTGCTTGCTGTTGACTGTTTCTATGTCTTTCTTCTCTTGTGCTACCTTTGATTCAGACTCTTACAGAGATATCTGACTTACACTAACTTCTGTCGGAGGAGTTTTTACAGAACATACAAGTAGGGAGGTCCGCACATAAAATCAGACCATGGGTTACAGGTTTACCAGTAGCTAATGATGTGCTCATCTTAAGGATATATTAACATTCAAATCCATCAAGGAAATTAGATAATTTAATTTAAAGTTCACCCTCTCCACCAGATCAAAAGCTGATCTTTACGTCTCCAAAGCATCTTTAGAGGCAGGTAAGCAAGCAAGCTCAGAGTGAAGCTATATTATAAATTGATTATATACTGGCCTTTTTGTACTAACTCACACCTACATCAACCAAATACCTTTGAAAGAGAAAATAGATTTTCCTAACAGAGGGATATCAATAATTTTCCTGAACCCCTCATACAAGGCTACTGACTTTGTACTCCAAACTTCCAGCAAAAGGATAGTTAAAAGTCAAAAATGGGAACGGAATCAAAAGGAAACACGTTCAAACTTGCAGCAGAATCAGTCAAACAAAAAGCATACTTAACTCAGACATTATACACCGTAGAGGCACGCCATCAACAGTTAGGGTATTTTCCCCTAAAAATGAATAAATACCACAAGATGCATGGATAGGCATCACTTGAACTAGAATTTAGAATGTACAAGCATTGAAATTGAAATGTTTTGAATAAAGAAGAAATTGGCAGGATTGTTACAGTAGAAGATGAATTATAACCAAGAGGAGAAAGAGAAACATTCAATATTAAAGAAACTAACCGGTCATAAAGTTGGCGGACATTGAGTACAAGGTTGAGCAATACAGAATCACCAATTATAGTATATATGACCCCAAATCTGACAAACCATCGAAACTCACGAACATAGATCTTTGTTTCGAGAGCAGTCATTACCAGGATGGAGCACCAGGTGAGAGCCTCGACGAGTAGTGAAACAATCTGCATAAAGTAGGACAAGAGAGATGAGGTTGACGACGATGAGAAAGAGGCTACATCCGGATAGAAATAGGAAATTGACCTCATAAGGTGCGAGTCTAGTTTCTCCATCGATATCAAAAGCTGAAATGCCCATGACCAGTCTGAACAAAGGTTCAGCAGTGCAGTAGAGAGCCAGCAGTGCGAGGAGATAATTGTAATAGTTGTTTTTGAGGCGGAACCTCAGGGCCTTGGGATCCTTCTTGGTAAGCCATATTCGGTACAAGCAGACGCCCAGCACAACCAGGTGAGAGATGCATATGACCAGGGTATCAGAGGCACATGGAGTGTAGGCACCAAATGCATTGTCCACCACTTTGGACCATGCCCCGTTCTGGACGGGCTTACAATACCATTGCAATGGCTTGAAACCCATCTTCTTCTTCAATACTATAATGTGCCCACTCTCACAACTCAACACATTGCTTCACAGCTCAAACGCTGCACTAGAGTAATCATTATTTAAGAAATATGATAAACCGTTGACTTGGAACACAAATCTCAACAGAATCCAGATCTCAGCTACGGTAAACTTAAGAGCGTTTTCCTAAATCTAAACCTCACAATGGCAATCAGCAACCACACGAAATTCAAAGATTAAAAGAGAGGCAACCCACCTTGAGAGAGCGAACGATTGGTTCTCTTGTTCTAACAGGAAAGTAAACTTTGGCTGCCGCACACACAACACAAAAAGGCACAAGTGACAGTGGTGTACTAGTACTGAAATCAATGGTGTGGACACAAAATCATCGGAATCTCAATCATTACACCTTTTGCTCTCCCACGTGTATTCTCAATACGTCACCCGTGAGGTTTGGAAATAAAACTCCGGCTCAAACTTGTTCCCACATTTTCTTCTTCCTTTTCTTTTTTTTGGGTAAGCAGTAAGCCTGGGGAAAAATGGTATTTTCATAAGTCATGGGGCAGGTCAGGAATTATTCTGTAAAATGGAGTTTTTTTTATAATTAACAAAAATTTAAATTTTCCATTGAATGAAGGACCTAATTCCCTTTCTTTTCCCGCTTATCTTCTTTTTCTTTCCAACAATTCTCTCTTCTCTCTCCAACCAGTTTCTCTCCAACCAGTTTCTCTCCAACCGATTTCTTCAACTGGAATCCGCCATGACCAGCTTGCGGAATAACACCGTGGAGACGGTGATGCTGGATTTTGAGGGATTTTTGTTCAGAGAATTTCAAAACTGTGGAGGTGCTGGAATTTTTTCCATCGCAATTTGCAGAACTGCCACTAAATCAGGTTTATTCGCTTCAATTTATTGGATTCATTTTACTGCTTCAAGATCATATTTTCATGCTGCTACAGTGCTTTACATGATCAGTATCAAATCTTTTTTTAATCGGGCTCAATATTGCTTCGATTTCGGAATAATTAGCGATGTTGTCGTACTTAGTTTCGATTTGGTTTGTGATCTGATTTCTTGCGATTTGGACTTATATTGTAGTGCCTTTTCTGCTGCTTTAACACTGTTGGTGTGTTGCTTCGTGTTGAACACATAAGCCTAAAGTGTTGTGCTCAGAATCTGATTGTCTCTAGGATTTATTTGTGAATTAAAACGGTTGTTGCTGTATACTACTGTAGACCAGATTGTATATAGGTTTTTTTACTCCATAAATTCTTGGTTTTTAGTGATTAGATTTTGTGTTTTTTGGATGTTATTTAGCTGAAGTTTGTTGGATGTTATTTCGCCGAAGCTTGATTGGGGCTGGATTTTGCAGTTATTATTATTCAACATGTACCTGTTAGTTGTACTGTAAATGACCTTTCTTTTCTTCTCATTTTTTTGTTGATTGTTCGTTTTGAATTACGAGGTGCATTCGTTTATATATATGTTGCAGTTGTTATTATCCAACGTGTATTTGTTAGTTTTACTGTGAATGCCATTTTTTTCTTTTCTTTTTTGTTGATCGTTTGTTATGAATTACGAGTTGCATCTGTTTACTTATATGTTGCATATGTTAGTATTCGATGTGTATTAGTTGTACTGCCTATGATATTTTGTTTTCATTTGTTGTTAGGTGTACGTTTTAAATTATGAGTTGCATTTGTTTACTTATATGTTGCATCGATTAGTATTTCGTGTGTACTTGTTGGTTGTGTTCTGTATGACAAATTTTTTTTAAAAAAAATGTTGTTGGTTGTTCATTTTGAATTAAGAACTACATATGTTTACTTATATATTGCATCTGTTAGAATCCAATATGTACTTGTTAGTTTTATTGTGTTTGATTTTTACTTTCATTGTTGATTATTATTCGTTTTGAGTTAGAAATTGTACATGTTTGCTTATATGCTGCAACTGTTAATATCCATTGTGTATGACTTTTTTTAAGAGTTGGATCAATGATTTTTTTGGTTTTAACTTTTAAGGAATCGGACAACACTGGACATTGGACCACACAAGACATTCCGACACGAGGAGGATTCGGACAAAGATAACACTAAACTTTGAAGATTCAAAGATTAATAATTGATGATTCATCATATTAGAGACTGTTAGTTAGTTTAGATAGGAATACTGTTAGATAGGAATGCTATTGTCCATGACCTTTTGTGAATGACTTTTTTTTCTCTTTTTTGCTGATCGTTCGTTTTAAATTACGAGTTGCATATGTTTACTTATATGTTGTATGTGTTAGTATTCAATATGTACTTGTTAGTTATACTGTCTATATACCTTTTTTGAATGACTTTTTTTTTATTCTCTTTTTTACTAATAGTTCGTTTTGAATTACGAACTGCATATGTTTACTTATATATTTCATTTGTTAGTGTTCAATGTGTACTTGTTAGTTGTACTGTCTATGACCTTTTGTTTTCATTTGTTGTTGGTCATACGTTTTGAATAACGAGTTGGTATTTGTTTACTTGTATGTTGTATCTATTAGTATCTCGTGTGTACTTGTTAGTTGTACTGTCTATAGACCTTTTGTGAATGACATTTTTTTTCTTCTTTTTTTTGCTGATAGTTCATTTTGAATTCTGAGTTGCATCTGTTAGTATTCAACATGTACTTTTTAGTTGTACTGCCTATGACCTTTTGTTTTCATTTGTTGTTAGTAATACATTTTGAATAATAAGTTGCATCTGTTTACTTATATGTTGCATATGTTAGTATCTCATATGTGCTTCTTAGTTGTATTGTGTATGACCTTTTTTTAAAGTTGGTGTTCATTTTGAATTAAGAACTACATCTGTTTACTTATATATTGCATCTGTTAAAATCCAATATGTACTTGTTAGTTTTATTGTGTTTGACTTTGACTTTGACTTTTATTGTTGTTTATTATTGTTTTGAATTAAAAATTGTACAAGTTTGATTATATGCTGCAACTGTTAATATCCAGTATGTACTTGCTAGTTTTATTGTGTTTAACTTTTATTTTCATCGTTGATTATTGTTCGTTTTTAATTATAAATTGTACTTCATTGCTTATATGCTGCACATGTTAATATCCAATGTGTATGACTTTCTGCAAGATTTGGATCTAAACTTTTTTTTGTTTTAACTTTCAAGGAATAAAAAAACACTTAACATTGGACTCCACAATATGTTCCGGCACGAGGAGGATTCATATGAAGATGACACTGAATTTTTAAGTAATTATATGCGTGTTTTTATTTAAATAATGCATGTTGTAAAGTAATTGATGCAGAGTTAATATGATAATGTTAAACTATCAAATTTTAGTTTCCACTGTCTATGTAAACTATAACATATACTAGTTTTAGACTAACATATGCATGTTTTAACAAAATAAAAACTATTCATAACTTAACTTATACACGATCCCCTGGAAAAATTTTATAGTAATTCATACTTAGAGCTCTGAAAACAAGTACACGTTTTAATACAAACGATACAATTTGTAAGGTAACATGTGCATAGTATTTACGAAAATTTCCAACAACATTTATTTTATTTTCCGAATATTTGCCATATGTTTTTTACATGTTCATAGCAGCAGAATTCATATTATGATGAATCTCCGGCATCAAATAGTCCGAATAATCATGTCAATATCCTATTCTGATGGTCAGAAACTCTCTGTTGTTACAAGAACAAAAATCCCATTTGTTCTATAGCTATACAACTCCAAAACAAACTTCTATTTGTCGCATCTAGTATTCCACCTTTCTTCTGCTTCTTTCCATGAGAAGGAAGAGCGCCAAACCATAACAATGAGAAGAGGGCTCCTATCAATGCACCCACAGTAGACCTGATTTAATGTATGAAGCTGCTGCGAAATGCGAAGCCACAACTGCTGTACCAAAAATTAACCAACACAAATATGCGATTTCTAGACTATAAAACAGTTATAGAACAACAAGAACATAAGCAGAAAATTTACTACAAAAAATGCAGCAGCAGATAATAAAAAAATTAACTCACTGACACAAAACTGAAGAACACCATCAGTAAAACAGCAGTACTAGATCGCAACAGTAATACAAAAAAAAACTTGTGCATAAACAGAACCAAAATCCGAAGCAAAAATCAGCAGCAAATTAAAATCGTGAGCAGCAGACTTTAATTTTCCAAACACAGCAGCAGTAATGATCAGAAAACTATCAAAAACTGAGCGCCAGTTCTGAAAATAAAATCAGTTCACAAACAGCCCTAAAAACTGAGCGTAATAGCAGATTTAATTTCTCAAAATGAACCCAAAACATCACGCAAATCTGCTCAAGAATAATCCTAACACATGAGTGATTTTCGACCAAAAAACAGCAATAAACCCAAGAAATACTGAAAATTCAGAACCTGGATAAATTGCAGCATTAAATTCGAGATCTCTTCAGCAGATCGCATTGAAGGTCTTCAGCAGATCAGTTAATTTTTACACTATGAACAATCCTCTTGTCAACAAACACCTTGTAGACAAGAGGATTGTTCATAGTGTACGAATCACAGAGCTTCCTACGGGACTCAAACACCTTGTAATTCGCCTTGAGCTTCGAGAGCCTGATGGCTTTCAAGACGAGGATTTCTTGAACTGAGAATAAGCACTGGCAAATCAATCAGATGTTGACATGAACTGAGAAATCTCTTCATTTAAGAGGGCAGTTTATAACACTCACTAACAACAAGTTCAATGAAGTTGTTACTAAATGACCTCCTCTTTACCACTCTAAACTCAGAGAGACTAACATAACACATAGACTCTGAGAGACTAAGATAACACACAGCCACGGTACACCAACACATCAACCAGAACGATTATAATAACAAGCACAATGAACTAAGATATCAAAACAAAGTAACAGTTATCAAATTTAAACCATCCTTAAATCATCCATAAACTTCTACCAAGAGAGATTCCAAAACTTAAATATCACAATCTTGATTCATAATCCATGATAACATCTCACTACATCACTAAATAAACAACCATAAAACAGAATGAAAGGCGGGGGTAACTCGATGGAGACTGCAAATGTGTAGAGCGTGACCGAACTTTCAATCTAAATAAGTTTAAAATTTGGAGGAAAATAACAAAGGAGCTCAAAATTTCAACGCGATCCAAAATCAGTAGTCCATAAACAATACGGGAATAAGAAGAGGCATTAATCACTTGAAAGGTCACGTTCTCCTCAGCAGAGCATTGACCTGCGTCCAGAAGCTGACAGGACTGCATGAGTCGGCTTAAGTCGCCAGAAACGTATCCAGATCCAAGATTCCTTCACATACACCATGACTTATTCAACATAGCCTAAAAAATATGAAGTTAACAAAGCTGCCACAATCTCATCTCTGGTGAAAATGAACAGAATATCCATTCCTTCACAATTAGTAGTACTGTTGCATTATTCTCTAACTGGTAACATATCGATGTAATCAAGCATACATACAGAAGCACAAAAGCCTCAAAAATGTGTACAGCAAAACCAAATTATCAACCTGAATAGGTTTTAATTAAATTGGGGGAAAATATAAAGGAGCTCAAAATTTCAACGCGATCCAAAATCAGTAGTCTAATAAACAATACAGGAATAAGACGAGACATTAATCACCTGAAAGGTCATGTTCTTCCTCAGTAGAGCATTGGCACGCACCCAGAAACTGGCATGGCAGAATGCGGAATCCTCAGTGGAGGTGATGATGAACGCAATTAATTGGATTAAAACAATCGAATTTAACTGAAGAAAATTAGGGGGTGATGATGATGATGACCTTTGGGGCGATGTGTTTGAGGTGAGATAGTCGCCGGGAAGTGACGTCAGAGTCGGAGCCTCAGTGGAGAGTGGAACAGTAGGTACGTACCACCAAGTCACCTCACGTGTTTGTGCCAGGCCACTGGTTAACCTGGCTCAACCCAAATTATTTCCCTTCCCCAATTTTTTAAATTGCTCATATAAGTGTATGGACATAGCCTACTTTTTTTTTTTTAATACTCCCTCTGTTTACCTTTTGAGCTGTTCAGGCAATTATGTACATTTCTCATTTTAGGAAAGATTTTACAAATTAAATGACACCCTTACCTTTTAAAAACTATTCATTTTGTCTCAACTCAAATTGCACATAATCTTTTTTACGTTTATCTAGAAACTTTTTTAACCGTTAATATATTTAACTATGTCTAATAACAGCAAACAAAAAGTTCCTTTTAAAAAACTACTTGTTATGATAAATCCAATCATATAATATATGATAATATTATTATTTACGTATCTATTAAAATATGTGGTCAAAGTTAGACCGTAAATAATGACATAAAGTAAAACGTGCAGTTTGAGTTGGGATGGATGAAGTATAAATTTTCACTAAAATCCTAACCCCACCCTAAAAGTGCCCTCTTCTTTCCTCTCAAACCAACGCCTCCTCTCTTTCTTCTCCATCTCATATTAGCGGTGCCTTCTCTCTCCTCTCCTCCCAAACCAGCGGATCCCCCTCTCCCCCCTTCTTCTACATCATCTTCTTCTGCCTCTGAGAATCCACCAAACCCCAATCCCCAATATCCTAAATCTACAATCCCGCCATGCCTCTCCTTCCCCTAAATCTGAAACCACAGTCGTACCCTCGCAACCTCGTTTTCCTCGTCTCGAACAGTTTTTGAGTTTTGGATGCATTTTTTATAATTAAACTGTTTTTGAGTTTCGGTCAATGTTCTGATGGAGAATCGGCTTGGTATTAGGTTGTGATAGGTTTCTGGTCAGTTCTTTTCTGGTTACTGTTGAATGCTTTTGGTTGGATAGTTTAAATTTTTGGGTTTTGTTCGAATTGGTGTTTATTTGGCGAGCTTGAACTGATCGACGGTTGAAGGAACAAATTGAACTAGATGGAGGGCCAAATTTTGGTGATGATTGCTTGGTTTTTGTCAGATTACTTTGTGCCCAGAATGATAGTTGTGCACAAACGGTAGACTGAAGAAGGCTGAGGAGGTGGATGGTGGCGAGAGGGTGAAGGGCATTCTAGACATTTCATGTTCTTAAAAAAAAACCCTCTCTGCAGAAAGGGAGAGAGAGGGTAAATGGGGGTACATGATCTACTGCTCCCTCTTGTCATGCTATAATGAATGGCTCACTTTCTTTTTTTAGAATCATTTTCTCTTCTGAAAATTTTAAATTATTTTCATCCACCAATCTTATTTTTTAGACTCTTAATTCAACATTCACCACTCGTTTCGACTTTTAAAAATTCATGTGCCACTTTGTAAGAGACCAAGAAGAGAGGACTAGAAGAGTGTTGTGGTAGTCATGATCAGCCAAAGTAACCGTAGTTCACCGTATATCTTCTTCTCTTGCAAAACAGATGTCGAAAGTGATTACGGGGGAAATACTCCGACACTGACGTTAGTATTTTCCTTCAGAGAATTAGAACTTCTCAGTTTAGTCTCACTTACCTTCTTCAGTGTTGCTTCCCTTGTATTTATAGATTTCCACAATTGTGGTTCCGCGTTATCAGCGTTTGAGATCGTGGGTTGCATCATGGTCCCTACAATCTCGATTTGTGGCTAACCTTTCAGATGTGGTTCCGCTTCTATTGGTTCATGGATTAGTCTTTCCAACAAGAATATGCTTTTTCTCGGTTCGTTAGCTTTATTTACGCTTCAGCTTTGAGCTGGGCCAAAGGGTAGTAGCTTTTAATTTGTTGGGTAACACTATGTTCTATGGGCTAGGTATACACCATAAGCCCCCCTAGCCATGAAGACTAGGAAACACGAAGCGATGTGATTGCTTGTGGAATAAATGCAAACTATTGTTCTATCAGTTCATCAAGCTTTAACAACTTATTCATCATCCATACGACTCATATCGTCATCGCGAAGTGTTGCTTGCTACTTGGCTATACTTGTGATTCTATTAATGTTTCAGATTTTGAATTTTGAATTTTGAATCTTCATTGTCAATGTCGTATTTGTAATAGACTAAGTTGTTGAGATTTTGTTTCAATGAACCGATATTCTGTCCCTATTCTTCACTGTATTGTTCCAATTTTTCCTGACTCCCATTTTGTTCCTTCCCTTAAATAAGGAATTTGAATCAATTGACTTAACTCCATCATCGTTCAGTGTATTGTCTACTCAAATTCCACCCGTCTCAATTCCTGTAACAGGTAACCCACTTTTGTGTCAGACTGTAATCATGATGCTTTTGGATTGATTGAACTCCTCATTTTTTACGTTTCTATGTTAGAGTTTAAATACTAAAATTTATTTCTCTTTTGTTCATGGCTCCGTTTGGCATCAGCGTTTTGATTGGCTTTTGACTATTGGCATTTTTGCTCGGTCAAACAACCAATGAATACGAAAAAATGCATTTGGTTGCTTGACTTTTTCACCTAGCATTTTCGGCAAATATGAAATGCTAATAATACTAGTGTTTTCATTAGCATTTGACTTTTACCTTTAACAATCAGCAACTATGTATATTCCATTAACAAAAACTTTTGTGGTGTATTTTCGGCTTACTTCTAAGGCAAACGTAGGCCCTACGATGTATCACCACCATACCATTATTACATACGTAAGAAGGGATTATCGTTGAAAGCAAGTAAGTATCCATAACAATATTAGAGTTTGAAACTTTCTGATTGTATTTTACATTGTTTTAAAAATTTTATATTATTATTATCTTTGTTGTGGTATTCTTCAATCCGGCTAGTTGATCGTGGTTCACCAAGATGTGCCTGCAAAAGAGATCCCAGGAGTAAATCCTGGGAAACAACTCCGACGCTCAAGTCAGTAACCTTTTTTTTCAAAATCAAGCTTCCTTAGTTTTGTTGCACTTACCTCTATCTGTGATCTCTTTGTTCTCTTTATAGCTTGCTCTGAACGTGGCTCTTCTTTTCTCAGGCTTGCTATCGTGTTCTTGATCGTGGCTCCGAGAAAGACGGTTCGTGGCCGACGCCTGGCCATGATCTCCGCTTTTCATGGTTCGTGGGTTGCCTCTATCTTTGCTCGCATCACGGGCTATTTTCGGGCTTACTTGCAACTTTGGACCTGCGGCCCAACCTTTGGGCTTGGTATACACCATAAGCCCCCCTAGCCATGAAGACTAAAAGAAACGGATTAATGGCATGGCTTTGTGGTTTAAATGTGAACTGATGTTGCTTCGTCAACATATTGTTCGTCATTTAATACTACATTTGCGAAGTGACGTTAGCTTTTTGGCTATATCTTTGTCCTCGATCCTCCTTCAAATTTGAATTTTTGAATTTTGAACTCCCTATGATAAGGCTATATTTACGGAGATTTTGTTTCTAAAGGCCGAGATTCGATCCTCAATATTCGCTGTTCCAGTCTGTATTTTTTTGACGTTTGTTCTCGCTGTACCTCTTAAATGAAGAATTTGAAACGGATATTTTAGTGTTTCCCTCATTTAGTGTGTTGTTTTTTCATGTACCGTTGCCGTCTTGATATAAGGAAAATGTAACTTGCTTTTTGTGTCATATTATCATCATTTCGTTTCCTGAACTGATTGTCTTCCTCAATCCTGCTATTTCTTGTTGATATTTAAGTATCTTTATCATTGTTGTTTCAGTTTATCTCCTTTATTGCCCAAGCTTTCATCCTTTCTGAGCACTCATGGATTTTCTGCGTATCATCTTCCTCCACCCTCTTCAAGAGTAAGTTTTGTCAGTAAATTAATTCCAATTTCTTTGTTGCATATTCTGAACATGAAACGTTGATGTTCTTCTTTGGTTTATGGTAATTTTAGAAGTTGTGTTTCCAACTATTTTCAAGTCATCTTCTCCGGCTTATTTTCTGTTAATCTCTACTCTGAAAAACTTGTGTCTGCCGTATTTAACCCTAATTAAGGTTGTTACTTCCAAATCTAGGACCCTCTCCTATCCATATGTCTTCCTCTAACCGTGTTAAGTCTCCCGTAGAAGATGTTCATTTCGACGGGAATTCCGGTCATATCACCGGATCTTCTACCATACGCGGTATCCTATCTGGATCGTATTTAGATGAGTTGAAGAATTATTTCCCATTTCTAGCTCCCTTTTCAATTCGCACTCCTGCGAACTCTGAGTGTGTTCGCACTCCTCCACCTGGCTATATTTCATGTTATTTAGCCTGCCTAAACTTTGGCCTTTATTTTCCTCTCACTGAACATGTGATTGAACTTCTTCGTTCATACAAGGCTGCGTTATCCCAATTTCACCCTAAGGGCATCACTATCTTTCTTCAGGTTTGTGACAAAGTAGATTTTCCTCTCTCTTGAGTTGTTTCACAACTTCTATCATCTGTGAAAAGTTAAAAATACAGGAGATGATTCACCTTTTACGATGTGATTGCTGGGGTTGAGCTATGTCAGCGGTTTCCCTAGTAATGTGGGTCCGTGGCGTACAAAATATTTTTTCATAAAATTAAAACAAACACCCAAAGTGGTTGTGCCTTCTTGGAACTACAAGGTTCCCAAGTCTAAGATTCCTGGTCTGAGTGTCTGTTTTACTTTCGAGACGAAAATTCTGGCCACACTTCGTGCTTATACCCTACATTTTCGCCATGTTGACTCTGATACTGAAGGTGTTTTGTTCGTTATTGTTTTGATGAGTTTAATCTGTATTCTCTCTTATGTTGGCAAAAAATTATATATTTCTTTCATGCGTTCGTTTGATCTATGATTTTCTTTTATTTCAGACATGGATCTATCTAAAGGAGAGATTGACATATTGCTTTTGATGGCAACGATGAGGAAGTGGCTGAAACATTTGTTCAGCCTGATAATGCTGCTGGAAGCAACACCACCCGGAAGGGTGGCAATAAAATAGGCGCTGGTAATAAGGGTAAGCCTTCTGAAGGCGGGGAGATAGGTGGTCACCACTTTGTTGGTGGGTACAAAGAGAAAAAACAAAAGCGGAATATGAATGAAGATCCTTTAGGACATTTGCTTCCTCTCGTGAAAAGGGGGCGTGGTCTCAATGCATCTCACACTCAAACTTTGGCACGAACCGAGGATCCTCTAGTGGAGGGAATAATATCTGACATTCTCTCGAGCCTCTCTCTTCCTGATACACTAGCTGTGGTAAGTTTACAGCTAGGTTTTAGTGGCTTTTGCTATACTATGATATTTTCTATGTAAGATGTTGATTAACTTTGTCTTTTGTGTTATCATTTTGTAAGGTCAGCGAGGGCCTTCAGATCTCGAGTGAACAGCTTTCTAAGTTCACCCCTATTGATGAGTCGCTTGTGGAGAAGTATAAGGCTCAGGAAACAAAGTGAACGAATCTAGAAACTTCCCTGAAAGATGCTCTGGAGTATGCAAAGGTTACGGAGGCGGGAATGGCTCAACTTCGTTTTGAGTTGGAGGTGATGCGTACCCATGAACCTGCTTCTCCTAACTATCCTCAAATTCTGGTAGATTAGCTTTGCAAGACTAAGTCTTTATACAAGTTATTTGAGGACGTTTCCAGCAATCCTCACACCGTTGGGTACTGCAAGGCTTTGAAGGATCAACACGAGTGGAATCCAACCTGTTCGCTGAAGAGTCTGCCCATGCTGAAGAAATGTACTGAGACACTGGAGAAGCAGAAGGCGGAGCTGAACAAAGCTTTTATCGAAAAGGTTGCTGATGAGGGGCATCCCTATGCCTTGCTCTCGCATCTTGCCAACTTGTCATGTCTTCCTTTTGCTGCTGAACTAAAGGGTTGTGAGGTGGATTACTTGGAGGATTTTCCATTTAAATCTGGAACTGTTGCTCCAACTCTTAACCCTAGTACCAATGTGGCCACTAAGGCTAATGCGAACATTGAGGCCCCCACCCAGCAGCCAAACCAGGAAGCTCCCGCTCAGCCACCAAGCCTGGAAGCCACTACTATCATTGTTCAGCCTTTGCCTGCCTCCACCTCTGAAGTCAGTTAATTCTTAGTGTATTTCATTTTTTCTAGATGTTGAAGTTTAATTTGAGACAATATTTTGGTGTATGGTTGTACTATTTGTATGATTGGGATTATCACTTCTTATTTTATCATTCATTTTTTGCAACTTCTCATTATACCTATTTATATGCAGGGTTTAAATATTTTGATTGATCATAAGTTTTTGAAACTTCTTGACTTTCTTGGATATAGCGATCGTCTTTTTGATCGCTATGGATCTTTGTCTGCTGATTTTCAAATACCCTATTGGATTGGTTCGTGTCTCTCAATCTTTCATTAAAGAATATGAATAGATTGTATCTTCTTATTGCTTCTGTCATGTGGAGTCCCTTCCGTTATGCCTTGGGTGGAAAATTCCTATTTCTAATGCATCAGTGTATGCATCTATAAAATGTCCTTGTACTCAGTTTGTTCCCGATGGTTACAATGTTAAATCACTCGGCAAAGATATTGTTTGTGGGCTGCTAGATCTTGAATCTGCTATTGTGTACATCCGATCTCTTAATCTCCTCGCTCGAGTCCAAGAATGGTCATTGTCTCTAGGTATTTGTCTAAAATACATGCTCTTAGGTATTAATGATCTTGAAGTGAAATGGGGCAAGGATGTGAAAGACACCCAGGATGTTGTGCGCGATTTGCGTAGGATTTTTAATGAGCAGAATGGTCTTATCCATCGTCAACAGTTGGCTATGGTGAAGATGCTCTGACAGTAGGAAGAGGCTAGGAACCAAGCTGTTAGCAAGACTTGCGAGGCCCATCAGAAGACGTTGATCATTGATAAACAATGTGTTCGTATTAATGATTTGTTCAACAAGTTGAAGAAGGGTGGGTGCAATCACTTAAGTTCTTCTGCACTTTGTTGGCAAAGCAAGTTTGACGAGAAGTTTGCTATGAACACACAAATGCAAAGTGAAAATGAGAAAATTTGTGCTGAGTGCAATCGGCTTGCTCGTTAGTGCACCAACTTGAGAAAATGATGTTGAGTACAAAGATAGACTCCAGGCTCTCCCTTCTTCATCTTAAAGGGGTACTAGCCGTGGAGATCTCATTGTGGGAATCAGTGATCAACGGATCAATTTTTTTGAGGCCATCTGATTGCATATTTGCAGCTTAAAGGACAAAGTGAGGAATTTAAGGACCGAAATGAAGTGGTATGAAGAGACCGTTAATGTGATGAGTACGCAGCTGCACCGCGAGGAGTTTGGCCCTATCACTGATTTCAAGACATACTATGCTAGGTATCTCAGTCATATGGAGTGAAGGGGTAACACACGTCATTCTGCTTATTTACACATGAAATGGCGATATGACCATATGGTTAGCGAGGAGCATGAGACTGAGAAAAATTAGCGTAGGGCTAAGCACCATCATCGCGAAGTTGAACACAGTCGTCGGTGTAGTGGTTCGTCTTCTTCTGGTACATCACGAGCATCTAGGCGTAGATAAGATGATATTTTCCAATGATATTATTTTTTATGCATTTTTTGGATGTTGTGGTTGTCCCTTCTCTTTTATTCTATTTTCACACTTTGAAATGGTTTTTGACTGCGTAGTTTGTTTTTCTTCGTAAGACTTGTTTCTCATATATCCATCTCTTTTGTTTTAAGTATTTTAGCTCTGTTTATTGTGAAGCAGCAAGATCTATAGCTTTCTTTAATCGCTGCATCGTAGGCATATCTGCCAAGTAGCAAGATCTATTGCTTGCTTTATTGTGCGAAGCCGCTAGACCTATTGCTTGCTTTTGTTACTGTAACTGAGCCAGGTTTTCCTGGAAGCAAGATCTATAGTTTACTTTTTATTGATAGTGCGAAGCCGCAAGATCTATGGCTTGGTTTTGTCGCTTTGTTGTGGGCATATCTACCTTATTGTAAAGTTCATGGCACACTTTTCTTTGTATTTTGCGAAGAGGGAAGTTGAGTGATGTTCATAAATGATAATTATGCCACTATCACCCTTTGTTCGTATGTTAAGAATTTGTAACTTAGTTTTGTGAATGCAAATTATGGCTGTCGAAAAAGAAAAAATGGTGCTTCAAAATATTTATATTGTGATCATAGCGCTTTCAACGTAGAATGAAGGAATGAATACTCCCAATGATTATATCATGGTTTTTATACATGGAAACTAGAACTTCCTGTCTCTCTGCTGAATCTATCCATAATACTTTCTTAAGTTGACTGCGTGCCAAGTGTTAGGAACGCTGCTTCCATCTATTCTTTCTAGCTCATAGCAGTTGGATTGGTGCATCTTCATTATCTTGTACGACCCTTCCCACTTTGGGCATGATTTTCCTCCTTCATCAGCTAGGCTAGCTTTGTTTTTCCTTAGCACCAAATCACCAATTTGGAATTGTGTTTCCTTAACTTTCTGGTTGTAATCTCTGGCTATCTTTTCCTTGTATTTTGCCTCCTTGATCGACGCCTTCTCTCTCTTTTCTTCGAGTTTATCCAAATTTAACCTTAGCTTCTCTGGGTTAACACCTTCCTTATATTGCTCAACTTGAAGGCTTAATTGTCCGAATTCAAACTAGAATTACTGCTTTGGGCCCATATACTAGACTATACGACATTTCTCATGTTGGTTCTCGCAATGTTGTCCTGTATGACCACAAACTATTAGGTATCCAATCCACCTAGCCTGCTCACTTTCCTTCCAGTCATTTCTCGATACGTTGAACCATCGTTCTGTTTGTTACTTCTACTTGAGCGTTTGCTTGAGGGTGAGCTACATAAGTGAACTTCTGCGTGATTCCCAATTTCATACACCATTCTGTAAAAACCCCCACTTTAAACTGTGTGCCATTGTCGGTGAAGATGGTCTGTGGTACTATGAAGCGACACATTATGTTCTGCCATACAGATATTCTTGCCACTTCTGCTGTGACTCACCCTAGGGGCTTCGCTTCTACCCACTTTGTGAAGTAGTCAACCACCACAATCATAAACTTGGAACTACCAGCACCTCTCAGAAAAGGTCCAATGAGATCAATTCCCCATTAATCAAAAGGCCAAGCTCCGTATATTCCTGTTAACGCTGATTGTGGCTTGTGCAATATTGGATCATTCATCTGGTAGGTTCTTCATTTGAGGATGAAGTTGTATGCATTGTTGAACATGGTTGGCCAGTAATATCCAGCTCGAATAACCTTCTTTACCATCATTCTAGATCCCTAGTGTGAACCGCACAATCCTTCGTGTACCTCTTTCAAGATTTTGCATGCTTGTGATGTCTCCATGCACTTTATCTATGGAGACAAGTAACCTTTCTTGTAAAAGGTTCCGTCTTCATAGACATAATTATGGGACCACATTTTTAGCTACATAGCATGTACCTTATCCGTTGGTAGCTTCCCCTTGATAAAGTATTCAACCAATGGTGTCATCCAGTTTGCTTCCTGTTGTTGAACTGCTGACACAGTTGTCCTCGCTGTGCTTCTGACCGGAATGACTTCCACTTTTGCATTTTTGTGCTCGGCTAATGACTCAAAGCCTGCTGTTGCTAGCTTGCTTAAGGCACCTGCCTTCGTATTTTCACTTCTTGGGACGTGTTGGATGTTGAAGTACTCAAGGTTAGAAATGAGTTGACGAACTCTGAGTATTTCATCAATTGCTCTTTACCACTTCGTAATCTCCACATACTTGTGGACCACTATTTAGGAATCGCTAAATACCTGAATGCTCTTCACCTTCATTTAACTGTGAGGTTTAGGCTTCATATTAATGCTTCATACTCACCTTCGTTGTTAGTGAGTGAGAAATCAAAGCGAAGAAAATATCTGTATTCCCCTCCGTTTGGGTTTATCCGCATCCTTCCTTGCTAGATGTCCCATATACAAACAACTTCCATGCAATGTCCTCCCATTTAGCCTTTCCTTTATTCTCATAAAAAAACTGTTGTGTTTTCACAAACTGCGCCCCACGCTTGTCATTTCGGCAATGAAATCTGCTAAAGCTTGTGCTTTGATTGAGGTTCGTGGTTGAAAATGAATTTCGAACTGTCCCAATTCAAGAACCCACTTAAAAATTCTTCCAGATGATTCGGGCTTGTTCAAGATGTTCTTGATTGGGTATTCAGTATAAACAACAATCGTATGACTATGGAAATAGGTTTGCAGCCTTTTTATCGAATATATCAAGGCTGGGGTCAACTTTTCAATTGGAAGATATGCCCCCTCAGCCTGTTGTAGTATTCTGTTGGTTTAGAATACTGGTATATATTTCTAGCCTTCTACCGTTACTAGGACTGAGTTTACCACATTTACTGAAATCGCCATATACAAGTATAATGTTTCTCCCTGAATTGATGCTTTTAACATTGGGAGTGTATGCATTTTTCTCTTTCAATGACTCGTATGTGGATTGGCATTCTTGATTCCAGCTGAAGTTCCTAGCCTTTTTTAGGATTTTGAAAAGTGGGAAGTGTCTCTCTGCTGCTTTTGAGACAAACCTACTAAGCGTGGTGAGTGATCCCATTAAACTTGGACTTCCTCTACTGTTCGTGGTTGGGGGAGTTTAACGATTGCTTGTATCTTTTTTGGATTAGCCTTGATCCCCTTTGAGGATACCTTATATCCCAGAAATTTACCTGCCCCAACCCCGATTGTGCATTTCTTAGGACTTAACTTCATTCTAATTGCACTCAATGTATCTAGGGTTTCTTTTAAGTCGCCCATGAAGTCACGTGTTTGCCTACTCTTGATGACCATATCTTCCATATATGCCTCTCTATATTGCGTCCAATCTGGATACGTTATCAATCACGCTCTGATATGTTGCCCCTGTATTTTTCAATCCGAACGACATCTTCACGTAGTAAAATATCCCAAAACTTGTTATGAAGGCTATTTTTCTGCATCTACGGGGTTCATCAATATTTGATGATACCCTTTGTAGGCATCCAAGAATGCGAGGACTTTGTACCCCGAGATCACTTCTACTAGCTGATCAATCTTTAGTAGGAGGTAACAATCCTTTGGGCACATTTTGTTTGGATTAGTGAAATCTATACACATTCTCAATCCCGAGTTTGCCTTTTCTACCATCAGTGGGTTCGCTAGCCATATTGTGTATATCACCTCCTTTATGATCCCAGCCTGCAACCGTGCCTTCACTTCATCCTTAATTGCCTTTTGTCTATCACTGGTGAACCTTCTTTGTTTTTGTTTTACCCACTTGACCGAGTCAACGATGTTCAAAGAATGAGTTGCTATACTTGGGTCAACTCTTCCCATCTTCTGTACACTCCCTGTGAACGTGTCCTTGTGATCTCTCGGAATTTGTATTACTCTTTTTTTTCTCTCTTGATTTGGAAGATACTTCCCTATCTTGACACACTTGGACTCATCGTTGCCATCTAAAATAACATCTTCAGTTTCTTCTCCAATTTTTACTGGATGACCCACCTGATTGAGTAAGTCACTGTTGGTGATAGTACTAACCATCTTTGGTTGTTTTGTAGTTCTTCCTGCTTTTATTGCGATGGCCATACATTTCCAGGCGATCTGCTGGTTTCCTCTCACTGTTGCGACCCCTGTTTGGGTTGGGAATTTCATTACTAAATGGTACGGAGACCATATTGCTTTCACTCTGTTCATCCATGGCCTACGAATAATAACACTGAATGAACTTGGAGCATCCATGACTATGAAGTCACAGATTATAGTGCACCTCTCATTCTCCCCAATTGTTACATACAATTAGATGTTGCCAAGCGGTGTTTCTGCTCTTCGTGTGAATCCCACGAGCGTGGATGTGGATTTTTTCAAGTCAGTTCCCTTGAATTTTAGTTTGTGCAAGCAGTCCACAAAAAGGGTTTTTACCACACTTCCATAACCCACGAACACTCCAATTTTTACTGGATGACCCACCTGATTGAGTAAGTCACTGTTGGTGATAGTATTAACCATCTTTGGTTGTTTTGTAGTTCTTCCTGCTTTTATTGCGATGGCCATACATTGCCAGGCGATCTGCTGGTTTCCTCTCACTGTTGCGACCCCTGTTTGGGTTGGGAATTTCATTACTAAATGGTACGGAGACCATATTTCTTTCATTCTGTTCATCCATGGCCTACAAATAATAACGCCGAATAAACTTAGAGCATCCATGACTATGAAGTCACAGATTATAGTGCACCTCTCATTCTCCCCAATTGTTACATGCAATTGGATGTTGCCAAGCGGTGTTTATGCTCTTCGTGTGAATCCCACGAGCGTGGATGTGAATTTTTTCAAGTCAGTCCCCTTGAATTTTAGTTTGTGCAAGCAGTCCACAAAAAGGGTTTCTACCACACTTCCATCACCCACGAACACTCTATGAATAGTTGTGTTCCCAACTTTAGCAATAATGACCATGGGATCATTGTGTGGTGAGGCATTAGGAACATTGTCCTCTTTGCTAAACGTGATTATTTCATAAATACGCAATCTTTTATCCAGGGGGTTCTGCGGAGGTGAATACATGACCTTAGCTTTCCAGGCGTTATTTGATAAATATTTTTGTTAATCCATGTATGGAGAAGATAATTTTTTCACAAGCTTCGTTAGTCATATCTTCTTCATAGTCTACCACAACTGCCATATTTTGATTTCTTCTTTGAGTGTTCACCGTGGCCTGTGTTTTGGCCATGGTGCTTCCTACCTTGCTCGCTTTGTTTTATCTGTTACCGCCTTCTTCTTTCCTATACATCACATGATAACCATTTCTCAGGTTTTCTTCAATTTGCCTTCATAAATCTCTGCAATACTCGATATCGTGACTGTGATCCTTTTGAAAAGCACAATAGTATTCTCTTGATCTATTCATTGGGGATACTGCCATTGGCGTTGGTTCGCGGAATAGATCTTTGTTTGCCTACCAGATCTCTCTTCGCAATTTTGTTAGCGGTGTCTTTTGGGACAAAATGCTTTGTGTTCCATTTCTCTTCCTTTGAAAGTGAAGTTTCCTTTCCCCTTTTTTGACATATTTCTTGGCGAGTCCTCTATTACTCTTTTTTTGCCTCGCTCTCCCTCTATTTTGCGGTTATTGGCTTCCTCAGTTCGCACATACTGTTCTATCATTTTTTGTAGGTCTATTGGGTTCTCTAGCATGTTCTTTGTTAGTTCCTTATAGAAATATCCCGATCTGATGCCCCTGTGAATACACCAAAGAAGATTGGAATGATAGATCCTGCACCTGCAGACTTTCTATAATAAACCTGCTGTGATATTGTGGAAAACTTTCATCACTGTATTGAGCTATATTGATCATATCTACAATTTTCTTAGTGAACTTTTGCTTCTGCTTCTGCTTGGTATATCTTCGTACCATGTGATCACTGTTCATGATAAAAATATGAGGAACACCTTACATACCAACTCAATTTCAGCATCGCGGAACCTCATGCTATTACGATAGGAATGCAAGAATTATTTTGGATCGGTTGTCCCATCATAGATCTTGACTTGCAATGGTAATTTGAAGTCTTTTAGAATCTTGAAGTTTCGAAGATGTGGTGCGAGCGGCGACTTGTCCGCATCGTCTTTTGCGACTATTTCTCTCAATTCATCCCCGTATTTAAGGCCACC
Source organism: Rubia yunnanensis (assembly GCA_037428765.1). Taxonomy (NCBI): domain Eukaryota; kingdom Viridiplantae; phylum Streptophyta; class Magnoliopsida; order Gentianales; family Rubiaceae; genus Rubia; species Rubia yunnanensis. The sequence continues at coordinate 76,612,834 of CM075061.1, read as the reverse complement.
ATTGTTTTGAATAAGTTTTTAACTTACCTTTGGGGAATTTGGTTTAAGAGTAGCTAGGAACTGATTATACATTTTCTCTTTGTTCACTTCTAAAAATGATGCGAATGCTCTTTTTTCCTTGTTCATGTTAGGAGATTCTGCTTCTTCTTCCTCTTCTGTGTCATCCTTGACGTGTTCTTGCTCTCTGCTGGGTATGTGTTCCTGATCTTGGTTAGTATGTACGTTCTTATTTCTCCTCGCTGTTTGCTCTTGAGTGTGATGGCTTTGACTCCTTTCACTTCTGGTGAACACCATTATCAACTCCGTTGGGAATGAATGACTGGAAAATATTTCCGTCCTCACAGGTGGCACCAAATGTTGTGGTATTCCCCAATTTGGCTAGTTGATCGTGGTTCACCAAGGTGTTCTTGCAAAAGAGATCCCGGAAGCAATTCTGGGGAAACAACACCGACGCTCAAGTCAGTAACCTCCTTTTCAGAATCAAGCTTCCCTAGTTTTGTTGCACTTACCTTTATCTGTGATCTCTTTGTTCTCTTTATATGAATCGTTAGATGACTCGAGTTGAATATTTATCGATTTATATGAATGTCTAGAGGATCAGTCTTGGACATTAATCTTAGATTTTTGAGAAATCAGTAATTTTTTTTGAAATTTGTGTTATTTAGAAAACTAAAGTATAGTTTTAATTTCATATATTTCTTTATATTTATATAATATTGTAATTTTTAGTTATAGATATAATTAAAATTTCTTATGTCTAATTAAAATAAGTCAACTAACATAGTTTATATTTATTATCTTATATTAATACTCCTAATGAATAATAGTACAAAAATATTTGAAATGAATTTATAAATATATATATATATATTTTCAATATTTGTGAATATGTTTAATAATTTAAAATAAATTATATTAATATTAAAATAATAATGAAAAATGTAAAATAAGTTTACGAATAATGAATGGTTGTCATGTCATTAATGTTATTTTGTATAAAACCGCTAACAGCTAACGATTACATTTGCCAAACACTTTTGTAAATACCTAATGTTAAAAAAACTAACACAAATTTCTAACATAAACAACTGGTCAAACCAGTTAAATGAAACAACCAACAGCCAACCGCCAACAACTGACTGTCAAATAGGGCCCATCTCTTCAGTCTTCTAATCTTTCATCTTCTCCGTGTCTTCCCAATCCCTCTGGGAATCACTGTTCTTCATCCTTTATAAAAGTTTATTTTTTTGGCCTTTTCTCTCCTTTGTTTTCTCTACCGTTGAATCTATCGATTATCTTTTCTCTTTTCTGGCAGCTTATCATTTACATCTGAATCATATTTTCCGATCACTTCTCCGTCGTGCCATCTTTTTTCTTCTTTAAGCTCTCACTGGAATATTTATATTCGAGTTTTGTAGCTCTAATTAGGGTTTTTATTTCAAATTCTAGGATTCCCGTCTATCCAAATGTGTTCATCTAACTGTATCGATAATCTCGTGGAAGATTCCTCTGTGGATTATGTTCACTTCGATGAGGATTCCTGTCATCTCAACTGTTCTTCCACCATTACCAGTGTTTTATCTAACCAGTACTTCGAAGACTTAAAGAATTATTTTCCTTTTTTGTCTTCACTTGAGCTTCGAGCTATTGCTAAATCTGAGTGTGTTCACACTATTATTATTGGCTACATGTCTTGCTAACTAGCTTTTCTCAACCCTGGTCTTTAATTTTCCCTTTCTCAGCATGCTATTGATCTTCTTTCATTTTACCAAATTGCTTTGTCCCAGTTTCATCCTATGGGCATCACAATTATTATGGCCTTCTACCATGTGTGTGGCAAAGCAAATATTACTTTTACTATTGACTTATTCCGCAACTTGTACCGGCTTTGCAAAGTAAAAAACACTTTGAATGAGTTGCTTTTTACCCTATTCTTCTTTGAGCTCGTTAGTTATTTTCCTAGTAATTGCGGTGTATGGTGTAAGGAATTTTTTTTTGTGAAAATAAATCAAGAGTTCAAAGGAATCATTCCGTCATGGAACTTTAATGTTCCTCAGCATAAGATTCCTGGTCCAGGAGCTCGTCTTACTGCTAAATTTGAAGTCGTGTTAACACTTCCCAAACATTCATTATGTCTACACCATGCTGATTCTGACACTGAAGGTGTTCTTATTGTTTCACCATGCTATACTTGTTCATTATTTTAATTTTTTATATTAATTTATTGTGTGTTCGTCTGACCTGTGTTGTATGCTCAACTATGGATATGGATCTAGCTGGCACTGCTGCTGACAAGTCATTTCTTGATGATGATTAACACGAAGAGACAGATGAGGCTCTCGTCCACTCCAACAATGCAACTGCTAATGATATTCCTTAAGAGAATATTATTAACATAAATTCTCAAATGGTAGCTACTAAAGGTAAAGCCACTGAGGGTGGAGAGGTAGCTGCTGACAACACCATTGATGCGTGTAGAGAAAGGTAGAGGAAAGAGTGAACTGATAGGTCATCATTCACATTGTTGCCTCATGGGAAAAAGGGGCATACTAACCAATCTCGTTCTAAAGCTCCACCATGAAACACTAACTTATTGGTGGAAGGGACAATTCCTGCTACTCTCTCCAAGCTTTCTCTTCATGAAATAATGGGTGTGGTAAGTACTCTAAAAGTTCATAATAATAATTTTTGTTTTGATTTGTCTGTAATATGTAATGATACTGTTGTGTATGTTTGCGCTTTGTATTTTATTTGATTAAAATTTGGTGTATTTATTCTAATTTTATATATTTTTTCATATCTGGTTCATATGCAGGGTTTTGATATTTTCATCGACTATAAGTTTTTAAATCTACTTGGCTTATTCGGGTCTAGTAGTCATTTTGGGCGTTATCCTAGATCCGCATCTTCTAATTCTTGGTGTCCTGGTAGACTGACTAAAGCTACTAGTTCTATATGTTCAGAATATCTTAAACTTGTATTTGCTGATCGTTTCTTTAATTTGGAATCCATTCCATTACTTCTTGGACGGTAATTCCTACTTCCTCATCATCTCTACCTCCTTCTGCGACACGTCCTTGTAGAAAATTTGTATCTAAAAGTTATAGTATTGAATTTTTGGACAAGAATATCATTCGTAGCTTAGTCGATCTTGAATCTATTAGCACATATATGTGTTCGCTCAAGTTTCCTATCTGTGTTCAGGAATGGGTAATATCACTAGGTATTCATCTTAAGTATATGTTACAAAGTATTAATGATATTTAAGTTAGATGGAAAAAGACCGTGAAAGACACAAGATTCTGTTCGTGAATTGAAAGAATTATGTGCTGAGTATGGTTAAAATACTTGGTCAACTGGAAGAGGCTAAGAATTTTACTGCCAACAAGGCCCATGAAGCTCCAAAAAACCTTGATTATTGATAAGTAGTGCTTATGCATTGATTATTTATTGGATCGGCTGAAGAAAAAATAGGATGAGTGTGAGCTGGGTGGAAAAGTAGGTTTGATGAGCAATTCGCTATAAATACTTAGCTACATAGTGACGATGATCACCTTCGTGCTGAGTGTAATCATCTTGACTCATGTGTGCACCAACTTGAACAAGCTCGTGCTGATTACAAAGATAAGCTTCAGGGCCTTCCATCATCATCTCGTCGTCGTAAATAGGTAAATAGTATAGACGGTGGAACCTGCAGTGAGGCACAAAGAGGACCCACCAAATACAAAAAGAGTCCAACCTTAGGTTACGTAAGTAAACCTAAGGAGTATATCTGCTAAAGAGATAGGGGGGGGGATGGGAGAGTGCAAAACCCAAAGGTTAGCATTTCCCTATCCCCCTTTTTTCTAAGTAAAGAACTTCCAACCCTAAGCAAATAAAGCAAAGGGAGAAATTACACAACCTGGAAAAACACAGGCTATAAAACCCAAGAAAATGGGGTGAGAACAAACTCACTACCCATGATCAAATAATCTGCTTCTACCCCTAACAAATGGGGCTTCTTCATTTGAATTCCATAATGCAGCCGAGGTTTGTGTCACTTGGGTCTTGAAGTGATAACGTAGCTAGAACGGTAATGAAGGTACTATAATCCAAACCATCATCATCTTGTGGTTTCACTAGCCGTGGAGATCTAAATATGACCATCGGCGGGAAAAAAAATTAACTTGTCTGAAGCTGTTTGGTTGCGTATTATCCAACTAGAGGATGAAGTACAAAACTTGGTGGCTACGAACAAGAATTATCAAGACATCGATGATGTTATAAGTATGTAGCTTGACCACAAGGAGTTAGGCCCTATTACTGATTTTAAGGCGTATTATGCGAGGTATCTTAGTAATATGGAATGAAGAGGCCAAATACGAAATCCTGCCTACTTGTATATGAAATGGAGGTATGATTGTATTAAATCCAAGGAGCGTGCGGCTAAGTAATTTTGTCGTTGTGGTGGTTCTTCATCATTTGGATCATCTCGCACATCTAGGCGTAGATAGTTCTTTTCATTTTCTTGTACTAGTTTTCTCTTTGGAATATTTCTAGTAGTATCCTTGTATTTTGGAATCTTTTTCGTTTGATATGAATTAAATGTTATGTTTTTTTTTGCATTTTTATTTGTACATTTGTATGTTTTTTTTGCGAGGTCTATTGCTTTCACAATTTAAGGTAGTGATTGTTTATTGTGCTAAGCTGCACAGTTTATTGTTTGTTTCTATTGCTGTGTATGTAGGCGAATATACCTTTTTTGCAAGATCTATGGATTGCATAGTTAGGTTTTCGAAGTTGCAAGATTTATAGCTTGCAAAATTGATAGCTTGTATTGTGCGAACTGCAAGATCTGTTTCTTGCTTATGCCGCCGTTCTTGTGGGCATATCTACATTTTTACAAGATCTATGGCTAGCTTAGTTGAGTTTACAAAGCTACAAGATCTATTGCTTAACTCGGGAGCTTGTTTTGTGCGAACTGCAAGACCTATTGCTTGCTAACGTCGTTGTTTGTGTAGGCATGTCTGCCTTATTGCAAGATCTATGGATTGCTACACTAAAAATTTGTATTGTGTGAAACTGCAAGATCTATCGCTTGCTTTCATTGCTATTTTATAGGCATATCTGCCTGATTGCAAGATCTATAGCTTGCAAAACTGAAATTTTGTATTGTGCAAAGTTGCAAGATCTTTAGCTTTGAAAATCGAAGAGTTGTATTGTTCGAATCACAAGATCTATTGCTAGGTTTTGTTGGTTTTTCTAATTTTGTTAATCGCATAATAAAAAACTCTGTAGCTTGTTGCATCGTAATTGGTCAGGATCAATTGCTTGGGACTACAAAGCTTGGTATTTGGTTTACGATGTGGCATAGTTGGCTATTATTCACAAGATGGGAGTAAAGGACACAAAAAGTAATTTGCCTGTAAAGATGCTTTTTGATATTTATAATGTACGGCTGCGATAATATCGTATTTAAAACAAAAAAAGGTGAAAACACCACCAATGATCATCTCATGGCTCCTATACAACTAGATTCTTCCTGTCCTCCTCCTTAGGTCTACACATAAAACTTTCTTAGGTTGATCAAATGCCAAGTGTTGGGGACACTACTGCTATCCAATCTCTCTAACTCGTAGCAGTTGGATCAGTGTGCTTCCATTATCTTGTACGGGTCTTCCCACTTTGGACTTAGCTTTTCTTTCCTTCTGCTAGGACTGCTTTATTTTTCCGCAGTATAAGATCACCAATATGAAATTGCGTCTCTTTGACTTTCTGATTGTATGCTCTAGCCATACTCTCTTTGTACTTAGCCTCTATGATCATTGCCCATTGTCTTTTCTCTTCAAGTTCTTCTAAATCCAACCTCATCATTTCGGGATTATCGTCCTCGTTGTATTCTTCTACTTGAAGGCATGAGTTCCTGATTTCCACTGGTATCATCACTTCATGGCCATAGACAAGACCGTATGGTGTTTCTCCCATTGGTTGCCAAACAGTTGTTCTGTATGACCATAGGGTAGTGGGTATCTCGTCGACTCAGCCAGTTCACTTTCCATCCAATTGTTTTTAGATACCCTGAACTATTGTCTTGTTGGTTACTTCCACCTGACCATCTGCTTGAGGTGAGCTACGGATGTAAACTTTTGTGAAATTCCTAACTTTGAGCAACATTCATCAAAAGTTCTACTTGTAAATTGTGTGACATTGTCTGTGACAATAGTTTGTGGCACCCCGAAGTGAAAAACTATATTTTGTAAAACAAACTTTTCTGTTACTTCTATTGTGACTCTTCCCAATGGCTTTACATCCACCCATTTCGTGAAGTAATCGATTGCCACAATTAGAAATCTAGCATTGCCAGCACTCTTTGGAAAATGTCGGACTAGGTCGATTCCCCATCTATTGAATGCCCAAGCTCCATATATTCCGTTAAAGCAGCATATGGTTTGTGCGACATCGGGGCATTAATCCGACATTTTCTGCACTTGAGCACAAAGTTATGCGCATCGTTGAACATTATTGGTCAATAGTATCTTGCTCAAATTAATTTCTTCGCAGTTATTCGAGACCCTTGATGCGTTCCACATAATCCTTCATGCACTTCTTCAATATTTTTCCTGCTTGCAATGGTTTCACACACTTTATCCACAGAGATAAGAAAAATTTCTTGTATAAGATTCCCCCTTCATAAACGTAGTTGTGAGATCGCAATTCAAACTGGCTTGTATCTTGTCTGTTGGCAATTTTCCCATTGCAAAGTAATCTATTAACGACATCATCTAGATTACTTCTTCTGTCTGGACTGTTGACACAGTTGTTATTACTATACTTATGACTGGAATAACCTCCACTTTCACATCTTTGTGTTCGATCAGTGAATTGAATCCAACTATAGCCAGCTTGCTCAAGGCGTTCGCTTTTGTGTTTTCACTTCTTGGAACATGCTGAATATCAAAGTATTCGAGTTAAGAAATGACCTGATGAACCCTCCTTAAATACTGTATCAAGTGTTTTTCTCGTACTTCATAGTCTCCCCATACTTGTTGGACTACTATCTGTGAATCACTAAAGCCCCAAACGCTTTTGACCTTCATCCTGATTGTACGATCTAAGCCATATATTAATGCTTCATATTCAGCTTAATGGTTGGTGAGTGGAAAATTGAAACGAAGTGAATATCTACGCTCTCCTCCTTCTGGATTGACTATAGCAGTCATACACTGCAACCTTCTTTGCTAGATGCTTTATCAATGAACAATTTCCATGCGATGTCTACCCACTTAGATTTTTCTTTATCAATTCCAAGATTTTGTTGCATATTTTCCTCTCGTGCATCTGCATGAGTTATCTACGCAGCTATGTCTACTAAGGCTTCTGTCTTGATTGCAATTCGCGGTTGGAACTGGATCTTATATTGCCCCAATTCAAGAGCCCATTTGGTCATTCTATCAGATGATTCAAGCTTTCTTAGGTTATTCTTGATTGCGTAGTCAGTATAAACTACAATCCCATGACTGTGAAAATAGGTTCGAAGTCTCCTTACTGAATATACCAAAGCTAGAGTTAATTTTTCAACTGGAAAGTACTCCATTTTTGCACTCTGTAGTGTTCTGCTGATGTACTACATTGGTACTTGTTGCTGGCTTTCTCGATGCACTAAAATTGAGCTTACTGCATTTTTTGAAACCGCAAGTACAGATATAATTTCTCTAGGGATTGGTAACTTTAGTGTTGGTAATGCCTGAAGCAGCTCCTTCAAGGACTCATATACTTTCTGACTTTCCTCGCTCCACCTAAAATTTTTAACCTTCTTAAATAATTTAAAGAGTGGGAAGTGTTTCCCAGCTGCCTTTGAAGCAAATCTACTAAGTGATGCCAATGATCCCATTAATATTTGCACTTCCTAAACTGTTCGTGGTTGAGGAAGATCAACTATTGCTCATAATTTCTCTGGGTTAGCCTCAATCCCCTTGGAGGATACCTTGTATCCTAAGATTTTTCCTTCGCCTACTCCGATTATGCATTTCTTGGGATTAAGCTTCATGCTAATTGCACTAAGCGTATCCAAAGTATCCTTCAAGTCTTGCGCGAAGTTGCATATCATTTTTCTTTTTATAACCATGTTGTCAACATATGCTTCCACATTTCGTCCTATTTGATTGCGAAAGGCATTGTTGACCATTCTATGATATGTTGCTTCTGCATTTTTTAGGCCAAATGACATATTCATATAGAAAAATATTTGGAAGCTTGTTATGAAGGCCATTTTTTCTACTTCTCTGGGTTCATCAATATTTGGTGATATCTCTTATACACATCTAAGAATGCTAGGACCTCGTATTTAGAAATCGCTTTAACTAAATGATCAATTTTATGCAAAGGATAACAGTTCTTTAGGCATGCCTTATTTAGATCAGTGAAGTCTGTACACATTCTCCACTCCGAGTCTGCCTTCTTTACCATTAATGGGTTTGCTAACCACTTTAGGTACATTTCCTCCTTTAGAATACCAGCTTGAAGTAACGCTGCCACTTCTTTTTTAATCACTTTCTATCTGTCACTAGTGAAGCTTCGTTACTTTTGTTTGACAGGTTTGACCGAATCATTGATATTCAGCAAATGGGTAGCAATTCCTGGGTCAACTCCTCCCATGTTCTGTGCACTCCATGTGAATGTATCTTTGTGACTTTGAAATATTTGTATAACCTTTTCTTTCTCCAGGTTTGGAAGATGCTTTCCTATTTTAATGCACTTAGAGTTGTCTTCGTCATCCAAAGTGATAACTTCAGTTTCTTCTCCTAGATCGATTGGAGGATCCAATTTGTTGAGCAAGTCACTATCTAAGATAGTTCTAACCATTTTTTGCTCCACATTCTTTCTAGCTTTCATCGTGATAACCATATATTGTCTGGCTGTTTGTTGGTTTCCTCTTACTGTTGTGATTCTTGTTGGAGGTGGGAACTTCATTACCAAATGGTATGGAGACCATATCGCCTTTGCTCTATTCATTCACGGCCTACCAATGATAGCATTTAATAAACTTGGTGTGTCAATAACCACGAAGTCGCACATGATAATACAGTTTCTATCATTTTCACCAATTGTAATAGGCAATTATATGTTACCTAAAGGTGTCTATGCTCGCCCCATAATTCCTACAAGTAAGGATGTGGATTTATATAGGTCAGTCCACTTGAATCCCAAGCTATCAAAGTAATTCACAAATAAGATTTCAACTGCGCTCCTATCATCCACGAACACCCCATGAGTCGGTGTATTTCCAATCTTAGCGATAATGACCATTTTGGTTGTTGTGAGGTGAGGTATTAGGAACTGCATCATCTTCGCTAAATGTGAATGTTTCATCCACACAAAATCTCTTGTTAGCAGGCTCTTGTGGTGGCGAGTACCTGGTCTTGGCTTTCCAGATATTATTTGATAGAGACTCAGTTGATTCATATATTGATATGACTACTCTTTCTGGAGCCTCATCCGCTATGTATTCTTCATAATCCACCACTACTGTCAACTTCTGGTTCTTGCTCTGTGCATTTGCTACAGATGGGTTCTTGGCCATGGATCTCCCTGCTTTATTAGATAGCCATTCCTTAAATTCTCCTCTATTTTCCTTCTCAAGTCTCTTCAATATTCAATGTCATTCCCATGATCTTTATGGAAAGGTATAATAGTATTCTCTGGATCTTTTGTTTGGAGGTGCTCTATTCGCTTGCCAGATTTCTTTTCGCAACTTTTTCAGAGGTGTTTCTTGGAATGGTGTGCTCTGCATCCCAATTCTCTTCCTTTGAAAGGGAGATTTCTTTTTACCCTTTTTACAAAACTTCTTTGTGGATTAATGTGCTTCATTATGCATGCATTAACTGTTGCATTTAGCATAATAATTGGCTTGTTTTATATGTTGGATTGCTAGTATTAGTTGATTTTAAGTGACAAGGGGTTAAAACGGTCATGTTTGGTTTTCTTGTTTAAATCCACTATTTGTAGACTTAATTAGTACTAATGGATATCTCATATCCATGGGCACCTAGATCTTACTTTGTAATCATCCTTAGTAGGTCGCTTGTGGGTACTTTTCATTACATTTGTATTAAAGCCCATCCGCAAGGACAGTAGAAGAGATCTAAGGCCATTCACACCTTGAATGGTAGTAGACGAAGGCCACGCACATCAAACTATGGTAGAATGAGGATGGAACAAAAGATAGGTGGCATTGGAATTCAAAATAACCATGGAAGAAATAGAGAATCGTGGTCCGAGAGTTGTGTAAAATTCTGGGAACAATCCAAGGAGAATTAGCCTTTAATGTTGGTTCCATTGGATTTGTCTGCTCGAGAACCATAAAATTAACTACAATCTCAAACACTTCATCCATAGCGAAGGAAAGAAGTTCAGCCGGCCGAAGCATAAAGGGGTCAGCACGGACTGCTCATGGTTGACACCAATGGCCCGCACCAGACGACGTGGCCCATATGAAAGGTTTTTGGCATGAATAGTACCAAGGCCCACCGCAGACCGTTCTTAACTCAATGGGCCGCATGTGCAAGTTTCACGTTTCACTAAAAAAAGGCTAATTATGGGCATGACCGTCCCATTTTTTACGGCTTGCACTATTCCAAGTGCAAAATGTTAAGACCAGCCGGTGGAGTGTGAAGAATTGAGCGACCCACGCAAAATTACTGAGTAAAATGAGGATTCTGATGACGACCAACACCAAACGACACAACCTTTTGATCAGAACTGCAAAAATGACCATCCTAACATCGGGCCGCTCCAGACGCCATGGACTGTGCCAGAACGACCAGCGCCAAACACCAAGGTCCACGCCAAAGGAGACTGCATGAACTGCGCCAGATCCTGTTGCGCACACTAGCGTAGATCAAATGGGCCACACTAGACCTGGCGCCCTGCGCAAACACAAACCACGTACTTGACGCGGACCGCGTAATCTACGACTTTCAGCGCCAGGTGGTGACTGAACTATAGTTTCACCCCTTTTGGCCTATTTTGGGCCTATTTTTAGGCCCAATCCCCTACTACTATAAATATAGCCTTAGTCTACTAGGGTTTTATCATATCATATTATATATTAGTCTTAGATCATTTTTCATTAGCTAATTTGTAATTGGGAGAGCAATCTAGAGCGAGAAACATTCTCTCTTTTTTCTTTGTTTACATTTTATTTTGCTCTGATCCTATAACATGGAATTCAAATCTTTATTTGAAGTCCATGTCTAGGGAGTAGATTAGTAGCTTGGGGTTGTTTGTATTCATGCTATGATTATGACTTTTTGAGGTTTATATTCTCCTCTCTTATTGTCTCATGAATATCTGTGCCTGAACCTGTGCTTTCAAAGATTTATGATTTATGCTATGTCATTATAATGATGCACTAATACATGTGTGGTAGTATAAAAATGTGCTAGAATTCCTTGCTATCTTGGAAAGTGTTGGAATTGTGGAGTAGGTAAAGGACACCTGGGTGATGAGTGCAATCATGTCATTTGAGAGAAAATCATTATATGTGTTATACCATGATTCTAATTGGCTAGCTGTGTGAGAAATCAACATGTTGGGCGGTCAATTCGGTAAATCCCAGTGGGGGAAGGCCCCTGGCTTAACCCGATAGATTAGTGATGAGACATCAAATGCATGTATTTTCCAAAGCATTTAACATCAATTTTGTCATATATATTTTTTAATATTGCTAGATTTACGTAGGTTTACATGATAAGGGGTTTAGATGACTATTTTTGGTTTTTATATCTAAATATTTCATTTTGTAACCTATGTTTAGTCTAATGGATTTTTGGTCCTTACAAGCATCTAGATTCCATTTTGTGAGATTCATTTGTGGATGTCTCGTGAGCCCTTTAGAGTGGTTTAGTGAAGGCTACATGCCAAAACGTGATAGAAGATAGAAGGGTCGAAGAAGGAAGGCAAAGAAGCGGATGAATTGTCACCCAGAAGTTTAGACAAAGTTCTTAAAATTATCCGAGAAGAATCAGCCTACAAGGGTGATGTCATTGGTTTTGTCTTCTCGAGCACTATAAAATCAACTACAAGAAATTCCAAAATGGATTAACAGTTCACCCGTGGGAAGTAAAACAAGAAGCCGCAAATTGTAGCTCGCCCGGGCAGAAATGGCGTCGCCTGGGAGGATGGATCTAAATTTTGGGCTGGGACCTCCAGCGTCTGGGCGATGCCATTTTCGCTCGGGCAACGCTTGCTGCGTTTTGACCTTGTTTTTGACCAACTTGGGCTATATCTACTTCTAGCCTAATTTAAACCTTATATGTTTAAACGCTTAAGAAAATCCCTCTTCTTCATGGACGACCCCGATTTGCCACTATCTACTTAATTGTATTTAGTAAGCATAAAGGGCTTATAAATTATAAATTCGAGAGGTACGGCAACAACCTCCCAAATTTTGGCGCCGCTGCCGGGGAAGAGGCATTTATTTTTAAGTGTTTGGACATATTTGGTTGCATAATAGCTAGTTGTTTTTATATTCCACTTCTTGGTGGTTTTTTTTGTTTGGAGTAGGTATTTCTTGAGTTCTTGGTGAATATTTATCAAGAATCCTTGCAATATGATTCTGGAATTTTGAAAAAGAAAAAAAATAAAAAAAGGAACATCTCACCTTTAGGGAACTCATGATGAGAAGAGAGGCTCAACAAGCAAGGTTTTGTAAGATGTGTCATTGCGACCATCCTACTGAGTCTTGCTATTTGTTGAGAGAGGAGCACTATGATGGTGAAAGAACCTTTGGTTTCCAAAACCAAGGGTATTATGAAGAGTGCTACCAAGAGGTAGAATATGTTGGTTTTCAAGGGCAAGAAGCTCAAGAATGATATCCATACCACAATTCTTACAATCCAGAGTGGAGTGGTAATCTGAATTGGTGGTATGAGAATGAGCCAGAAAACCAACAATACGAGCAAAATAGTTGGCCTTTACCATCTCATGCCATACCCCAAAACCAAGCCCAACAAGGAAGTTCAAGTTTGACACATGAGGAAGACGTGAATGCAATAGCAAACTTGAACAACTTGACTAGTGAGGAATCAGACACTCGACTCTCCTCTAGTGTTGAAGCTATTGAGGGGCATGCGAGGTGTATATTGGAAGCGTTGGCCCGAATGGAAGCTCGTAATTCTAAAAAATACACCATCCCAAGTCAAACTCGAGGATTCGGTGAGTGAGGTCACCATGGGAAATGAGTTTGAGTTTGAAGGGGATGAGGGGTTGGTTGTTGAGGATGAAAAAATGGAGGAACAGGTGATTGTGCTACATTCATTAGCATCGTCACCCCTTCCCCCACCTAGTGAACCAACTCCACCATTTTTTGAAGTTTTGAGGGAGATAAGAGAGGAGCCAAAAGACAATCCAAAGCCTCCTAACCACCCAACTCTCTTCAAACCATCTCCACCTTCACAATACTTTCCTCTTGAAAGTTTTGTACCCCCACTTCTCTACTTTTGGATGCTCATGGTGAAGGGGTTTAAACCTTCACCATGCAGATAACATTAGGGTCGTGCCGGCGACCTTAAAAATATGGAGCTTCTCGAGAGGGAACCCGGGCTTTTAAGTTAGGTTAGTGTTTTTCTTTTCTTAAAAAAAAATCCTCAACCATGTCCTCAAACCCTTACCCAAAACCACAATAATACCACCACAACCCACCACCAAAAACCACTACCAAACCACTATCTAGGAGTACTACTAGTTGTCTTTTGTGAGTGTTGATTGAGATTTGCATAGTTGTGGCTTCGTAGTGAATGGATCAAAGTTGCATGTTGGACGGAGTTCGAAAACATGGAGGAGAGAACATTCATTGAGAAGTGAGCATTGCCATCACCGGGAAGGACCTTCTATGTCCTAGTTGTGAGTATTTGGTTTCTCTCTCCCTTATTTCTTTATCTTATCCTTTTCACATTGAGGACAATGTGTGTTTCAAGTGTGGGGAGGTAAAGAGAAATATATCTCATTGTATTGTAGTGTGCATATGCTCCACTTTGATTTGTTTTGTTTGAAAAAAAATGAAAAATGAAAAAAAATTCCCGCTAAGTTGAAAACCCGAGAGGGAAACTTAGGCAAAAGTGGGAGGCCCGGATAGGTCGAAAACCCGAAAGGGCGACCTATGCAAAAATGAGAGGCCAAATGGTGTGGAAAAAGGTGAGGGTGAGCATTGAAAAAGAAAAATGTGTGCTAGGATGAAAACCCGAGATGACTCCTAGGCAAAATGAGAGAAAATGAGAGAAATTGAAAATTTTTATGCTTCTCTTGATTTGTCTATTGGTGGCTTTTTCGGTAGAGTAAGCTAGCTTGACATTATATGTATACCTCACTTTTGTTATGGTTTGTTGGTTGTTTAGATTATCTTAGGCTTTGGGATGTGAGAGTGTGAGAGATTCTTATGTCTTGGGGGTTAGGGTAGTCTAGGAATATGATGTTGGATGCTTTGGGAAAACTTTAACATGCTATTTTACGCTTTGATCTTTGCTTGTTCTTATCTACTCGAGGACGAGTAAGGTTTAAGTGCGGGGAGATTTGATGAGACGTCAAATGCATGTATTTTCCAAAGCATTTAACATCACTTTTGTCATATTTTTGTTGTAAGATTGCTAGATTTACGTAGGTTTACATGATAAGGGGTTTAGATGACCATTTTCGGTTTTTATATCTAAATCCTTCATTTTGTAACCTATGTTTAGTCTAATGGATTTTTGGTCCTTACGAGCATCTAGATTCCATCTTGTGAGCATCATTTGTGGATGTCTTGTGAGCCCTTTGGAGTGGTTTAGTGAAGGCCACGTGCCAAAACATGGTAGAAGATAGAAGGGTCGAAGAAGGAAGGCAAAGAAGCGGATGAATTGTCACCCAAAAATTTAGACAAAGTTCTTAAAATTATCCGAGAAGAATCAGCCTACAAGGATGGTGTCATTGGATTTGTCTTCTCGAGCACTATAAAATCGACTACAAGAACTCCCAAAATAGATCAACGGTTCACCCATGGGAAGCAAAACAAGAAACCGTGAATTGTAGCTCACCCCGGTAGAAATGGTGTCGCCTGGGCGGATGGATCTGAATTTTGGGTTGAGACCTCCGCCGCCCGGGCGACGCCATTTTTGCCCAGGCAATGCCTGCTGCATTTTGACCTTCTTTTTGACCAACTTGGGTTATAAATAACCCCTTTTCTTCCCCATTTTCCCAAGCCCGACTTGGGGGCTCCAAAACCCTAGTTTTTCACCATTTTCTTCCATTTCTTCTTCTTTCTTTGTAGATCTTTGTGTTTATGTTATGGGTTTTGATTATCTAGCTTAGATTTGTACTCGGGAGCAATTGATTGAGACTTCCTTGGTAATCTCTTGAGAATCATTTCTATCAATCTATTGCTTTCTCTATTGTGCATTTATTGAGCTTTGAATGTGGATTGTTAATGGCATTAATGTTGTTGGAAGCTTGAGTATATGAATTTCTTGTTTGATTGCTTGTTAGGGTTGGGATAAAGTAGCTAATTTTCCCCTCTTTTAATGTGGAATCCAAGAGCATGAGTTAGAGCTTCTAAATGATGTTGATGTGTTGATAATTGCTAGATGAATGAATGATGTTGAACTCGTTGTCATGTTTGTTTTAGGTAGCAAATGAGATAAGTCTATGAATGTCGATCGTTCTTGACTAATCTTGTGTAAACGCATGAATTGGTTAAATGCTTAGACACAGTGTAGTATTTATAAGTGTTGCCAAGCTTGTTGATTCTTCGCACTCAATGCCATCAATGGGATACGTTTAGTCGTGTTTCGACTAAGGGAGTTATTGGTGAGGTTTGACAAGAGATGTCGAATTCACTCTTACTAACTACTGTCTAAGAAGGATAGAAGATTTATTTTTCACAACAAGTAGTTAAAGAAATGAATAGATTGGTTCACTCGTTCTTGAACCTTTTGTTATTTAGCATTCATATGTTCTTAATGCTATGTTTTACTTTATTTTTTCCATGGGGTGTTTGAGAATAGGAAGTGTTTGTATGATTAAAGTGTTAGGGTGTCAGGAAAGTGACAAATTCCTTAGCTCTTTGGCATGAAAATCCAAGAACATGGACTTAGAACTTCTCATGCATAATATGCTATGATTCTTGATGGATAAGTATGTTAATGTGGATTGTTCTCAACACACTGAACTCCCTTCTTCACCTCTTCACCTCATTTCTCACTATTAACGGTCTTATTTACTATTCCAGCACAGCTACTTAGGTAGTCGACCATGGCGTCGCCGACGCCACCTCTACCCCCAGACCCTACGCTCTCTAAGCCCCCGGCATACAAAAGTTTCGCCCAAGCTCTCAACACAAAACAATCTCCTCTTCTATCATCCCTCCCTGACACTTCAAACCTGCACCCAATAACAGAATTCAAGGGCAAAATAGCATACATGCTCCCCCCAGAAGAAGGAGAACTTCTTGCATCGCATTACCAGAATGCCCTCGTCGGAAAGTTCATCCGAGGGAAACCACCCATGGATACTCTCCATCAGGCTTTCAAATCAATAGGTTTTAAATCGAAATTTCAATTAGGTGCAATTGATTACCGACATGTGCTTATTCATTTTCAGGAAAACGAAGACTACCAAAGATGTTGGATGAAGGGCCAATGGATGATACAAGGATTCACAATGAAAGTGCAGAAATGGACATCGGACTTCTCTCCGACAGAGGAATCCTCCATAGTCCCAATTTGGGTAACATTTCACAAACTACCAATACATTTCTATAACAACTCTGCAATAAAGGGTATAAGTAGTCAGGTCGGCAGATTCCTCAAGATGGATGCTGCCACCATAGCTTTAACTAGACCATCAGCTATTAAAGTTTGCGTTGAAATTGATATGTTAGCTCAGCTTCCTAGTACAATTGTGGTAGGAATAGGTAACAAGGTTGTGGAATACCCTATAGAATATGAAGATTTGCCAACATATTGTACACATTGAAAAATAATTGGGCATAGTCACACTAATTGTAACTTTCTGCACCCTTCTTTGAAGAAAAAATCTGTTAAAAAGGCAGAGAGTAACGATCAGAAGAATACATTAGGCACAGAATCTCACCTATCAGAGGATATCAACATTGAGGGCCCCTCTGCACTAACTGTTACACAAAAGGAAAAGGATGTTCAGAACCAAAAAATAAACTCAAGAGTTCATAATGACAGTAACATCAATTTCTTCAAGGTCAGCCATAAGAAAAGGAATGGTCCATTTTACTCACTAGATGATATATCTAAGCCAATAACCACTTCCTTCTGGAGAAAAAAGAACCAAATCCCTGAACTTACTCCCATACTGGAAAATGAAACAAACCCGAACACAGTGACAAGTTCTAATGCATTTCAATCCCTAGATGATATTGAGGATGATCAGGAAGGGGAGATAGTGGAGATTTTTCATGAATCTGAGGAATCTCAGGAAGTCCCATTAGTTCTAAACTCTGATGATACTACTAACACAACTACTTCCCCTATGTCCCACAAAGAACAATCTCAAACAGGTCTCAAAGAGCAATCTCAAACAGGTCTCAAAGAGCAAGATTCCATACTGGGAGAGAGGACGCAATGTCAGACTCCATCATCCCCTGATCAGAGCATAATGGAAGAGGATAGCATGCAGAACAAGGTTAGCCTTTCTGTACAGAAGTCTTTATCTGGGAACAATGAAAACAGTACTGGAAAATCAGGAGACAAAGGAAAAAATTCTGCTAAGACTGGTAGAAACCTAAGATCATTACAAAAAGCTACCCCCAAAATTTTTAAATGATAAAACACACCATAATTGGGAATATACTAGTCTGGAATGTGAGGGGAATTGGAACATCAACTGACAGACTTAAGGCCTTAAAATTCAAACATAAGATAGACATAATGTGTCTAATAGAACCCTGGCAGGATAAACAAAAATTAACAAAATGTAAATATGAACTGGGATTCCAGAATGCCTACTCTGCTCATACTGCTAAAATCTAGTTATTATGGAATCAATCTTTCAGCATTACTACTTTAAGGGAGTCAGACCAGTATGTTCAAGTGAATATAACTGACCCTGCTTCTTCCTTAAGTTGGAACTGTTTTTTCATATATGCAAGTGTACACAGACAAGTGAGGGAGTCTTTATGGAGTGATCTAAAGGTAGCAATGCATCACCCTTCCATATATATAGGAGATTTTAACACAGTAGCATCTGTATCAGAGTATAAAGGGAGGAAGTCAACCCCAAAAAAAAGCATGAGGCAATTTAATGAATTTTTAAATGAAATGGATTTGCATGAAATACCTACAGTAGGTAATTCCTTTACTTGGAGAAATAATAGATATAAGGACAGATGTAAAGGCTTAATGTTCCAAAGGCTAGATAGGGGAATCTCCACTTTAGACTGGTTTGACCTATTTCCTAACAGCTCAATTCATGTTCTCAATAGATTGTCCTCGGACCATGCCCCCCTTTTTTTATCTGTACAATCAGCTGATGAACAAGCCCCTAGACCATTTAGATATCAAGAAATGTGGACTAACAGACAGGATTTCTTTAATTTAGTGGTATCTAACTGGGACTTACATACCCCTTTCAGTGGGATGTATAGGTTAGTATATAAACTTAAAAGGCTTAAGATGGAAATCAAACAATGGAATAAAACACAGTTTGGGAATGTAGATAAGAATCTGACACAATATGAGACCATGGTTAATGATTTAGAAATCTCCTTTCAGCAAACTCAAAATGACTCAACCTTAGCCGAGCTTAATAAATCTAAACAACTGCTAATGAGGGCTCAAAAAGAGAAAATTATCTATCTAAAGCAAAAAGCTAGGGTGAATTGGTTCAAACATGGTGATGCCAATACCAGTTACTTCCATCACTCAATTAGGGAAAGGAGGACAAAAACAAGAATCAGTAAGATCAGGGATGAAAAAGGTAACTGGATTTCAGAACCATCCCAGATTAAAGAGGAAGCAGTGAGGTTCTATAGATCATTATTTAACGAAGAAAATCCTCAAAAAATGGGAACATACATAGAACATTTTCTAACTGAAATTCCTAGAGTAATGACTGAACAAGAAAATCACTCTTTGCTGTCTCCATTCCAAATCCATGAGCTTAAATATGCAGTGTTTGACCTTAATAAACATAGTTCCCCTGGACCTGATGGATACTCTGTTTTTTTTTACACCACATTCTGGGAAACTGTTAAAGGAGATCTACTAGAAGCTGCAAATGAATTTCTAAAAAGTGGAAATATTCCTAAGGCTATATCCAGTACTTGGTTAACTTTAATCCCAAAAAGAACTATACCTGTCACTTTTGCTGATTTTAGGCCAATAAGTCTATCTAACTTTGTGAATAAGGTATTCTCTAAGATGATTATGGAAAGGATTAAGCCTTTTATGTCTCAACTTATTTCCCTTGAACAAAGTGCATTTATAAAAGGGAGGAACATTTCGGATAACATAATACTGATGCAAGAAATGACCAGAATTTTACCGAGGAAATCTAAAAGTTTGAACCTGATAGTTAAGTTAGATATGCAGAAAGCTTTTGACAGGGTTTCATGGTCTTTTCTTAATTAAATTCTCCTTAAATTTGGATTTCATGGTACTTTTGTTAATCAGATTATGCAAAACATAGCTTCAGCTCACTTCTCAGTTTTAATTAATGGAATTGCATCAGGCTTTTTTTTGCATCCAATAGAGGCATTAAACAGGGAGACCCTCTTTCACCTTTTATGTATAACATTCTATCAGAGGCTTTCTCCCGAGGATTGAAAAAACTATTTCACATAGGATACTTACAATATTTTGGATTACCTAAAAACTGCCCACAGATTACTCATCTTATGTATGCTGATGATACGGCAGTCTTCCTTAATGGTAATATCAAAAGGCATATGAGCAAACATCAGGACAAAAAGTTAACTTCTCAAAATCCAATTTCTATGTTGCTCCTCACACTCCTATGGATAGAGTCCAAATACTGAGCAGGAATCTTGGAATGGTTAGAGGTGCTTTCCCCTTCCAGTATCTAGGGATCCCAATCTTCACAGGTAGGAATACTCAGAAATACTATCACCCTATCTTGGAAAGGATGGAAAAATCCATTAACAATTGGAAAAACAGGTGGTTGAGCACTGCAGGAAAAATCATCCTAATTAATCACTGTTTCCTCTCCATTCCCACACATTTGTTTGCTGTTTTAAGCCCTCCAAAGTTAGTCCTAATAAAAATGGAAAAAATGGCTTCTGGTATTTTCTGGGGAAGTAGTGAAACTTTAGAGGCAAGGAAAAAATGGAGAGCCTGGAAAAGAATGAGTATACCAGTACAGGAGAATGGGATAGGCTTTAGAGATCTTCAAGCCATAGTTGAATCTTTCTCTTGTAAGCTCTGGTGGAAGCTACAAAGGAATAACACTCAATGGTCACATCATTTGTGGGCATTACCTGTTTCATATAAAAAATCCCACACATGGAAGAGAATCTGCAACATAACTGAAAAAGCTAATAGTCTAACCAGAGTAATTTATGGAGTAGGAGAGTGCTCATTCTGGAATTCTAACTGGTCAGGTGAAGGTGTTTTGTTCTATGAATGGCCTCAAGATAGGGAATTACCTTTTCCTGATATCTCTCTCAGCTCATTCATCCTGAACAAAGACTCTAATCTCCCTATACTGGAGCCACACTTGGCTACCAATACAGTTACTATTCTACAGGATGCTACTATCAGAAGCACACATGCAGATAGACTGATCTGGAAAGCCTCACTGGATGGAAATTTTTCAGTCAGTTCAGCCTACAAGCAATTCAGACAGAAGGGTACAATCATTAGACATCTTCATAAGGTATGGTCAAATTTCATTCCTGCTAAAATGTCTGTATTAGTCTGGTGAGCTCTAAACGGAATTCTGCCTTTTGATAACATTTTGTGTAAGTTTGGTTTCTCTCTAGCTTCTAAGTGCCCTTTGTGTTCGAACCACTCTGACTCTATCAATCATTTCTTTAACTCTTGTCCTAATGCAATTGCAGTATGGAATAGAGTTAACAGTCTTCTGTATCTTCAAATACCTGCTTTAGGGAGTTTTAGGAATAGAGTAGAATATTATCTTTCCATTAGGCCAGACTCTAGGATTCTGAATCAAGTATATACAGCAGCTCTTATAGTCACAACATGGTCTCTCTGGATCCATAGGAACAAATTTCTATTTGACAATCTCTCTTTCTCAATTGATGCATGTTTTCAGAATGTCAAAGAATTAATGTTCTTAATTTTTACTGCTAATCCTTTGAAAGGTAATAAGGAAAAGCATAAGTATCTAGTTCAGGATGGAATCATACCTAACATTACTCAGAGGAAAAAGGAAATATCCCTAACTGCAGTTAGTTGGGAAAAACCTAAATCTGGCCTCAAAATTAACACAGATGCATCATGGGTATATGGAGGTAAGTCCTCATGTGCAGTAATAGTTAGAGATTGGAGGGGAGAGGTGACCTATATGAGAGTTAAAACTTTTCAATCAGAATCTCCCCTTCATGCAGAGCTAGTAGGTATTCAATGTGCTTATCAATTATGCTCAGAACTTGACATTAACGGTAGTGTGCTTGAGTCAGATTGCCAATCAGCTGTTAAAGGAATACATGATCCATATGGAAGTCCATGGAGAGTTTTTTTTCTATTTGCAGCAATTTGAATATGTTGCATAAAGATAATCCAATTCAATATGTTCCTAGGGAAGCTAACACAGCTGCAGATTTTTTGGCAAAATATGCAAGGGAGAAGTCTTTAACAGGAGACTTAAATATAAGGAATGCTCCACCCTTTCTTAGAGGCTTGATTCAATTAGATAAAATTGGAGTTAAGGGAGTTAGAATTTATACATCATAAGGAAACATGTTTCTACATAGCTATATCTTTTGGTACTTCCACTTTCCCTCTTGTACAGAAAGGTTGTGCTCTCTGGTTTTCATATGCAGGGCTGAAAAGGAAGAAATGAGCAGGCACAAAGGACCGCACAGATTCTAATTTTCTGGCTTCAAATAGAGATCTTAAGAGGTCTTATCTCTTTTCAGCAAAGAGACATTGACTAATAAGGGTTTTGAATTCTCAACTCCCTGACCATGTTCGTGTCACTTTGTTGGAAGATAATAAGACTGTCTACATATCTCCATCTTCATCTAGTTTTGGCTTGGTATTGTATAAATCGAATGCCTAGGAAGTTCTTTTTTTGTTCCTTTTTGGAGCATCAAATGAATGATCTTGTACAGATGTAAACATGAATCTGCCCTTTTGGGTCAGCTTATATGGTCTGGGGAGCCGAATATAATCCTCCCATCTATTTGGATGGTTAAAATTAAAAAAAAATGTGGATTGTTCTCATATTTATCCTATAGATGCAATGAAAGGTTGAATCTTGAATGTGGTTTGTTCTAGGTTTAGCCTAATGAATGCTATGTTTGGTTAACTGGCTATGTCTTTGTTAGAAGGCTTGTTGTTGTCAAATCTATGGTCCTTCGTGTGAAATGCCGTTGATGAAATACCTCTATGGTGTGGTTTGCTTAGAGTAATTGTCAAGGAGGTTTGCAAATGGTCGTTGTTTGTCTTTGCAAATTACTATTAAGGAGGAATGAATGTTGATCTTCGAATGGGAAGTGGTAACATTTCCCATAGGTAACAAATGTGATAGAATGAGTGAATAGCATAGTTATTCACTTTCCCCCATGGTTTTAACTTTTGTAGTTTTTACCCTTTTTTCTTAGTTTTTTTTTATGATTAGCATAGTTATTTAAAATTTCTAGTTAGCTTGTCCTTTTAATTTCTTAACTTAGGACCCCTTTTTATACTTGCGTTATATATCTATATATATTTCAATATATATCTACTTCTAGCCTAATTTGAACCTTATATGTTTAAACGCTTAAGAAAATCCCTCTTCTTCGTGGACGACCCCAAGGTTTCTATTTACCTCTTATGCATAAGTATATAGTGGCAAATCGGGGTCGTTCACGAAGAAGGGGGATTTTCTTAAGCGTTTAAACATATGAGGGTTATATTAGTCTAGAGTACCGCATACCATTGTCACGGATAACATCACACAATTCACAAGTGTGGTGTTCACCGATTGGTGTTTGAAGCTCAGGATTATTCAGAAGTTTACATCCGTGGCACATCCTCAAGATAATTAATGGCCAAGTGGAATTGACAAACATGACCATAGTTCAGGGGATACAGAAGCTATTAGAAGGAAAATGAACAGTATGGGTGGATGAGGTACCGAACATGCTATGGTCATAAAGAACAACCATCCAACAACAAGCGGGGAAGATGCCATATGCTTTGGTGTATGGTCACAAAGTATTCATACCCGTAAAAATTGGAAATTCAAGTCTCAGGATAAACAATTATAAGGAGATGGACAATCCAGATGTGTTGAAGCCGGAACTAGACAAACTGGAGGAGCAAAGAAAATTGGCAAATATCACAGAAGCCAAACACAAGGAAAGAGTGGCAAGATGGTACAATCAGAAAGTGAGGGAAAGATGATTTTAGATTGATGATCTGGTACTGAGGAAAAGCAATGCTAGCCTCGATGAAGATTTAGGAAAGCTATACCCAAAGTGGGAAGAACCATACAAAGTCACAAAGGCTCACAAGTCCAACAACTATGAGTTAGAAAGAATTGATGGCACCGCATTCACGAAAATGTGGCATGTGACTAACTTAAGGATGTTTTATGTCTAAAAGTAAGATAGCGAACAACCACCTGTATAGATACAAGGACATTATCCTTGTTTTCCTTTAGTATCACTATTCCACCACGATATGATTTCCATTGTATATATTAATTTAAAATATTCTTTGCTGGACCATATTCACGATTATCATTCTCCACGATTGGGTTACTTGGACAATTTAACAGCGGGTAGTAGATCTTGCATATCGGGCAGCGAACACAAGCTTTCGATCTTGAAAATCAAATACTTTGAAAGTTATGGATCTCACATAGACATCAATGTTTACAAGCTTTAGATCTTGCAACTTTAATAAGCAAATAAAGTGGAAGCTATAGACCTTGCAGAATAATAAGGGGTTGTAAGCTTTAGATCTTGAAACTCCGCATTACAAACAAAAGCAAGCTACAGATCTTGTGCAAATACAATGGATTGCAAACTCTAGATTTTGAAACTCCACAATTCTAACGAATGCAAGCTATAGATCTTTCTTATAGGAAAACTAGCCTTTAAAACATAGCGATAAAAGCAAGCAATAGATTGTGCAACTTTGCAACATCGACAAAGCAAGAAATATATTTAGCTACAAAGAAGATATGCCCACAAAGCACAACATCGCAAAAGATTGATCTTGATAGAAAAACATGGCAACAAAAACGATAGGAAATAATCATTATTAGTACAAGATGAGTCATAGACCCCAACAACAACAAAACATACAGACGATCATATCATCTATAGCAACAAAGAAGACACACTATCTATGCTTTGGAGAGCATGATGGTCCAAAAGAAGAGGAACCATCACGATAATGATTAAGTTCGGCCTTGTAAGGAGGGCACTCAGTTTCACGAGAAGATTATTCACCTCCGTACGCACGTTGCTCAGCTCGGCAGTGACTTTCCTCTACCTCGCTAACTAAGTGATCATATTTTCATTGCATGTGTAAGTATGTAGGATGCCGGGTCATACCTCCTTGTCCCATACAATCAAGATGTTTAGCACAATAAGCCTTAAAGTCAGTTATAGGACCAAACTCTTCGTGTTCCAACTGCATACTCATAACGTAAACCGTTTCCTCATGCTGTTCTATACTTGTTCTTAAATTCCAAACTTCCACTTCAAGACAATGAATATGAGATTGGATAGCATCTGACAATCTAATTCTTTCACCTCCACCAACAGTCAAATCACCCCAGCTTGAGGTACGGTGTGATGACGAAGGGGGAACTTGAAGTTGATTCTTGTAGTAAGCGCAAGCTTGCTTCAATTGATGAACATGCAAATCAAGATGATTGCATTCAATGTGAAGATCTTCTTTTTCTCCTCCTAGCTATGTGTTTATGGAAACTTTTTCATTAAACATATTTTTCCATCCACCAACAGAGATCTAGAAGTGGTCACATTCATCTTGTTTCTACTTAAGCTTTTGCAGCAGGTCATCAATACGGGTACATTGCTTATCAATAATCAGCGTCTTCTGATGTCCTTCTCTAGTTTTTCTCGTGATACAATCCCTAACCTCCATTTGTTACCAGATCATCTTTGCAAGGTTTGTTGATGATGGTAAGTAAGATCATTTTGTTCGCTCAGTATTCTGCGCAGGGCTTGCAAAGCATCCTGAGTTTCCTTCACAATCGTACCCAATTTCTTTTCAAGATCATCTATACCCAGGAGCGTATACTTCAAACAGATGCCCAAACAAATAGACCACTTTTTAACACGAACAAGAAGGTTAAGCGATCAGATATATGCGCCAGCAGACTCAAGATTGACTAAACCACAAACAATGTCCTTCCTAAGCAATTCAACATTGTATCCATCAGGAATAAGCTTGCTACAAGGGAAACTCATGGATGAAGATGGAGGAATAGAAGGAAAAGCAAGCTTCCACCCAATACATGGGGGAAGTGGTTCCATTCGTGTAAAAAGGTCAGAGGAAATGACCACTGCACATTCTTTAGTGAATGATGGAGTAACATGAAGCAAACTGACAAGTTCAGAGAGAGAGTTATTACGTCCCATAAAATCAAAGCTTTTTAGAAATTTACAATCAATCAAAATGTTGAAACCCTGCACATGGATAAGGCTGATAAGAAAATGAGGGACAACAAGCATATCAACTCTTATAAATAAAGCCATGCAAATAGTACATACAAACACTAAAATATTATTTTAAGAGTACAACCCAACAACCCAATGTGTATGAAGAAATACTAAAAATTAACTAACTTCGGGGTTAGGGTTAGGCGGAATTAAAGCAGCGATTGTAGAGACATCTTGGTTAGGCCGCTGAGTGGAATCACCATCGTTCGCTTGAAGGGAAGGAGTTTCAATACTTGCATTAGCCATATTAGTATGGATTAAGAGTCACAACATCAGCGTTGGGATTAAATGGAAGTTCTTCATGCTAATCCACCTCACACGCTTCACATCTCATCCAACTAAAATAAAGCTCAGAAGCTTTCACCTTCGCAATCCTAGATTTCTCCTTAGTAACGCTTGCCTCTTCTTCGCAAGCTTTCACCTTCTTCTCAGTAGCCTTCACTTTTTTCTCAGCAGCTTTCAACGAACTTTCCAAAAACGAACACTTAGTTTCCATAGACCTGTATCTTCACTAGTGAATCATTCTCGAGAGAATGCTTGGACAATCGCTCGCTCACAATCTTAGTCCCTCACCAACCTTACAAGTGATCAACACAGGGAATGAAGTTATTCACTATGTTACAAACAATAGATTAATAAAAATAAAAATTACTCAAGGAAATTTTCTGGCTTACCATATCCAGTGTCGGGTAGTGAAAGGATGGAAAACATATTAGAAACTACCCCCTTAGCAAGAAAGTCCTCAGTTTTCTTTGTAATTTGCGAACCAATTTGGTTACCACACCTCTTTTAAAGATGAGGAACAGAATGTCTTGAATGACTACTTCTCTGATCCCTCTTGTTTTTCTTGTCCCTCTACGGGTTAAGGGCTCGACGATGGCTAGTTTGCCCACCCTCAGTCTGTTTATCCATATGGCCTGTAATGATCAGCTGCGTAGGCATGAAGTTATCAACACCAGCATTGTCAGTCTAAATGAAAACTATATTTACTTCTTCGTCATTGAAGATTGATGAACCAATGTCACCTTTCGTGAGATCCATATCTGACACAATAAGAAACAACATAGGCCAAAGCGAACTCAAGCAAGAAAGAAAAATAATAATATACCAAACTATAAAAAAGAGTACACTATAAAATACAGTATAATATAGGCGAACAAGACACCTTCACCATCAGAGTCAGCATGGCGAAAATGTTGGGTGTGTACAGAAAACGTAGCCATGATCGACGTCTTCTCAGTATAACGAACACTTAAGTTAGGAAGCTTAGAATTAGGAACTTTGTAGTTCCATGAAGGTACATTAGACTCAGGAATTTGTTTGGCTTTGATAAAAAAATATCTCCTATGCTAATATCCAAAGTTACTTGGTAAGCCACTCATAAGATCAACCCTAGAAATCATAAGATATAGGGTAAATTCATCAACAATGTTTTTCATTTTTTGAAGGTGGTAGAAATTGCAGAATAAGTCAATTGTGAAAGGTAAGTTTGCATTTTCACACACACAAAGAAATCCCATTATAATTACGATGCCATTAGGATGAAATTGGGATAACGTAATTTATATGAACGAAGCAATGCAATCACGTGTTCGGAAAGTGGAAAATAGAGGCTAAAGTTCAGATATGCTAAATAACAAGAAATATAGCCAGGAGGAGGGTTACGAACACACTCAGATTTGGAAGGAGAACGAAGCTTATAATCGAACATATAAGGAAAGAAATTCTTCAAGTCATTTACATAGGAGATGGTCAAGATACTGGGAATAGCGGCAAATCTGGCAACATGGTCAAAATCCCTATCGGAAGTAGCATCCTCTACGGGGGACTTACTGAGGTTAGAAAAAGACACGTAGGTCCTAAAATGGGGAGGTAACAATCTTAGTAAAGATCAAATTCAATGGAAACAAATCTTGTGAAAAAAAGGATTTACAGAAAACACACCGGAGAAGACAATTGGAAACAAATCATCTAGACAACCAAACCCCAGAAGATATAACAGAGAAATGAAAAAAAATTTTAAATATCAAAACTTACTCTTGAAGGTGCTGAGGGTGGATTACACGTAGAAAAATTAGGGATTGGTAGAGGAAGAGAAACCCTGGATAACAGAGAAGAGAAACTGAAATGAAAAGTGAATAAAGATGCTTGGATATAAACAATAAAAGGAACAATCGTGGAAGAAGGTGTAATGATGAGTATCTGAAAAAAATTAAGCTACCTTTTTGCTTATATCGAGACGAAGACGGTATATGAAAAGACAACACAATTTTTAAGGGTCACATTAAACTCTTCATTTTGAATTCCCTATTTAAGAGATATGGTGATAACAAACATCAGAAAATTGTGGGCTGGAATACCGAACAATGGGGAGAAAATCACGGACTTCAAAAATAAACCACCACAAATACGGATTTGTTATGAGGAGCTCGAAATTCAAAATATTCCAATTTCAAGAGTGGCCGAAGACAAAGAGGTAGCCTACAATACTATATCAATTCGCAAGGATAATAAACGTAGCTTTTCATCGCAAACTTCCTGTATAAAACTGAGATCAGTTTGCACTCAAGCTACAAACAACACCATCGCTTTGATTCTTAATAGTCTTCATGGCTAGGGGGGCTTATGGTGTAGGTGTAGCCCAGTGATCAAAAGGCTGAGAGTAGCTAGGTCAAGCCCAACATTATCCTATCTAGTGTCGGCCCAAAGCAAGGAGCGTGCAGACGCAGCGAACATAGGGATCACGGATCGTGGCAGAGAACGTGAACTGCCAAAGATGGGATATGCAGTAAACACAAAGACCACGGCCGAGGAACATGGCAGGGTTGGTGTACCCACGATCTTGATTTCCTAAGATCATGGAACTGCAAAAGGAATTAGCCTATAAATACAAGAAGCTCTGTAGGAGCTAAGGTAAGCATTACTATATAGAGAAATTTCATTTCTTGAAGAGAGGACTGACTTGATCATCGGAGGTACTCTTCCGAAATCACTTCCGGGGCTGCATTTGCAGGTAAAGGAACTTAAACAAGTGAACAAAGAAGAAGCTACCTGGACAGGCTACCACATTATTAGGAGATTTATTTTGCTTTTCCTTTTTCATTAGGAGATTTAGTTTCCTTTTCCCTTCTTCATTAGGAGATTTAGTTTCCTTTCCTTTCTTCATTTGGAGATTTTGTTCCCTATAAATAGTGGAGGCATTGTTATGTAATTTTCATTCTTGTTTTGATTTATAAAATTTAACCTTTGTTTGTAAACCCTAGGGTTTTATCTTTCCTATATTACGTGTTACATCAGCTGGTATCAGAGTCACACCGATCCTACATGGATATATGTTGAATTTGTTTTAGTATTCATGGATAATTTTTAGAATCCGCCTAGGGGCAATCCATTTGCCAATGAAAATCTGCAGCCCACTCAAACAAATGCTCTAATGCCGAGACAGAAACTGAAGTGGAACAAAATTTTGAACGAAGGTCTCAGGCCCTTTAACCATCTATACCAAAAAATTGAGAAGTTTGATAATGTTGTTCTTGAGCAAGGGGATGAATTCAAGGTGAAAGAGAGTAAGTTTTATGGGTGCTGCCCGGGGAATTTTTTGGGTGTTCATAACTTTAAAATGTTTTCTGATACTTGGAACAAGAGTTGTACCGTAACCATGGTTGGGAATAGTTTCGTTAAATTCAAATTAAGTACAATAGATGATCGAGATTCTATATTTGATGGAGGTGACTATCATTTCTTTGGAAGGAAAGTATTTTTTATGATACTGGCAGAACATGGAAGAGTCGAAAGGAATATGTTAGCTATTACACCGGTATGAGTGACGTTGGTTAATTTACCACCACTTTGTAGGCACCCAGAGGCATTGAGGAAAATAGCTTCAGCTTTAGGAGACCCAATATGCATGGACAACTAAACGTGTTATAGGAAGGGTAATGTTGTAAGAGTTTTAGAGAACATGGACACTTCAACAATTTACAAGACTATGATTACCATTACAAGAGTGAATGGTACAAGGCATGAGCAGCCGGTAAAGCTTGAGAATTGGACAAGATATTCTTGAACATGCAATGATGTGGGGCATTATCCTTTAGATTATGAGGATTGGAAAAAATGGAAAAAAAGAGGTGGCTTAAGAACACAGAGAATGATAAAGAGGATCCACAAGGACCATTCGATAAGGGTCCTAAGGAGAAAAATGAAAACAAGCAAAGTCCAGCCAAGACTTATGCTCATAATCGACATGGATTCGAGGAAGAGCAATGGAAAGTAGATGAGAGCAAGAAGAAAGCAAGGGATGTGCAACAAAAGCAGGTTTAGTTATGAAAAGGACAATGAGCAATCATTTACTTTACATTCTTTTTTTTTGAATTAAACACCCGTGGGTGAGGGATGTTTTATTAAGGTTGCCCAGGCCTATGTAGTAGTAATGAGATCTAGAGTGATTTACATAGTGGCAAGATATTTGCCCCAAAAGAGATGTTAGCCCGCTACAGAGGTACAATTGAGAAGAATAGGCGGTATAAATTGGGAAAAGGTAGTTACGATTCCAAAAGGAAGAATCTCCACCCCATGTGTTAATTCTTTTCTTTGGCCAGGTAGCACCTTTCCATACATTGGAGAGGAAAAAATTAATTTCTTGCAATGAGTTTTAAAGATCCTTGAAAGGCGTCCGAAGGAAGGCTGACTGGTGTAGAGTGGATTTGAATCTGATATGTTGATATTGAAAGTCAGAGACCAACAATATGGACAAATCAGCAATTTCTGGCCATTATGGAGTTCATAGCAGTGCGCTATTTGCTTCAGCAGAGAGCATTCAGCAAGATGGACTTCATAACTTTGTAGCAGATGGACTTCATCTGTATCTCTAAACCTGAAAAGCAGAAAAGAAGAAACAATAATTTCTGTACTAATTTGAAGAGACAAATTCATGAGCTACTTAAAACAATATCCATACGTGTAGAGAGTAGAAATAGAGAGCCTACTCGATCGAGCTGTAGTCCATATAAGCTCCTACTCTAATTCCAGGATAACCATTTCTATCAAGGGATAAAAGACCCCTAAGAAAATGGGGGGCTGACTGAAAATCTAAATCTCCCTGTATGTTATTTTCAGAGGCCAGTTTTGCCAGAAAATCAGCAGCTGAGTTGGCTTCCCTAGGGGTATGTTGGATTGGATGTATGAGGTGTTTTGAGTGAAGTGCACTACAGATGGAGAAGATTCTCCATGGACAACTTATTGGATTATGAATCCCCCTAACAGCCGTTAAACAATCAGATTCGATCACACAACCGTTAAGTGCCAGTTCTGAGCAAATGTCATAGCCACATTGAATAGCAAAAAGTTCAGCATGTAAGGGAGATGGTGACCGAAAAGTGTTAGCTCTCATTTTAACCACAGTCCCATTCCATTTCCTAACTATGACAACATATGAGGAGAGACCACTAGATATCCATGTAGCATCAGTATTGATTTTGTATCCCTGTTGTGGTTTAATCCAACTCACAGCTGAAATAGTTTTTTTCCCTTATTAAAGATTTGAGGAATAATATTTTCTTGAATCCAATACTTATGCTTATCTATATTTCCTATCAGATGATTAGCAGTGAAGATTTGATAGATTATATCTTTAATATCATGAAAGCATGCGTCTTTGGAGAAAGATTTATTATCAAAAATAACTTTATTTCTGCAAATCCAGAGGAACCAAGTTGTGACTAGTAAGGCAGCAGTTATAATGTTTGACTGTATCTTGGAATCATCCTTGAAAGATAGATAGTATTCCACTCTGCTCTTTAAACTACCAAAAACTAATTGTTGTAGCTGTAAAAGGTTATTAACACTTTGCCAAACAGCAGTAGAAGAGGGGCAGGAATTGAAAAAGTGATCCAAAGTATCAGGATGATTCTGGCACAGGGGGAATTTAGAAGCTAAGGAGAAACCTATCCTACGTAAAATATTATCAAAATGTAGAATACCATTGAGGGCTCTCCACAATAGAACAGACATTTTTTTTGGAATGAAAGAGGACCAAACCTTGTTAAGATGTCTGATTTCTGGTCTTTTTTGTCTCAAAATACTGTAAGCTGAGCGAATTTAGAAATTCCCATCAGTGGTTGGTGTCCAGACAAGCTTATCTTCATGATGGTAATTCATCTTCACTTCCTGCAAGAGGGTAAAAGTGTTGGTAGCCAAATGAGGCTCCAGTTTTGGTAGGATAGCAGCTTTGTTATTGATAAAAGACCTTAGGGAAATATCCACAAAGGGAATATCCATCTCTTGGGGCCATTTTATAATACAATGCACCATCTCCTATCCAGTTAGCATTCCAGAATGAGCAATCACCAGTACCATAAATAACTCTAGAAAAGCTTTTTGCCTTAGTAGCGATTTTACAAATTCTGGACCAAGTGTGAGATTTTTTATAAGAGGCAGGGAGTGACCATAAAAGAGCTGACCACTGAGTAGTGTTTTTTTGCAGTTTCCACCATAGTTTACATGGAAAAGCATCTACTGTGGCATTTAAATCCCTTAAACCTACTCCATTTCCTTCTACAGGAAAACTCATGTTTTTCCAGGATCTCCACTTTTTTCTATGAGAGTTTTCATAGTCCCCCCAAAACAGACTGGAAGCAATTTTTTCCATTTTATTTAAAACTATCTTTGGAGGACATAAAACTGCAAAAATATGCGTGGGAATTGAAAGAAAACAATGGTTAATCAGAATGATCTTTCCAGCAGTAGTTAGCCATCTATTCTTCCAATTATTCATTGATTTCTCCATTCTTTCCAGTATAGGTTGGTAAAGTACCTTTAAATTTCGACCAGAAAAGATAGGGACTCCTAGATATTTAAAAGGGAAAGAACCTTTCTCCATTCCCAGAATCCTTCTAACAGATTGGACAGTCGTTAAAGATGTGTTATGAGCTACAAAAAATTCAGATTTAGCAAAATTGACCTTTTGACCTGATGTTTGCTCATAGGCTACCAGAAAATTTGTAAACCTCTTCAAATTTTTGGGGTTAGTGTTCAGAAAAATAGCAGTATCATCAGCATACATCATATGGGAAATGGGGGAACACGACAGGGGTAGACTAAAATATTGTAAGTAACCTATGCTAAAAATTTTCTTTAAACCTCTAGAGAAAGCTTCAGACATTAAATTGTATAGGAAAGGAGAAAGTGGATCTCCTTGTTTAATACCCCTAGAGGATGCAAAGAAACCTGAGATTACTCCATTGATTAAGACTGAGAAATGAGCAGCAGCAATATTATGCATAATGATTTTTACAAATTTACCATGAAAACCAAAATGTAGAAGGATGGAATTCAGGAATGACCATGAAACCCTATCAAATGCCTTTTGCATATCCAGTTTAACCATTAAATTAGAGGCCTTTGATTTTCTAGACAGTATTATGGTCATCTCCTGCATTTGGATGACATTATCAGAGATATCCCTTCCTTTAATAAAAGCACTCTGTTCAGGGGAGATCAGTGATTGCATAAGTGGTTTGATCCTTTCCATTAGCATTTTTGAAAAAACTTTATTTACAAAATTTGATAGGCTAATGGGTCTGAAATCAAAAAAGGTAGTAGGGATGGGTTTTTTGGGGATTAAGGTGAGCCAGGTGCTAGAGTTGGCTTTTGGGATATTGCCATTACATAAGAATTCATTTGCAGCTTCTAAAAGGTCTTCTTTGATGGTATCCCAGAAAGAAGTATAAAATTCTCCAGAGAAACCATCTGAACCAGGAGCACTTGATTTGTTTAGATAAAAAACGGCAAATTTGAGTTCCTGGATATTAAAAGGTTTAAGCAAGAGGAGGTTTTATTGGTCTGTGATTGCTTTAGGGATTTCTTTTAGAAAGTACTGTAGGTAAGTTCCCATTTTTTGAGGAGCATCCTCATTAAGTAAATCTTTGAAAAACCAAACTCCTTCTTCTTTAATCAATTGAGGTTCTGATATCCAGTTCCCATTACCATCTTTAATTTTACCAATTCTTGATCTAGCTCTTCTTTCCCTAATGGAGTGGTGAAAGTAGCTAGTGTTTGCATCCCCATGCTTGATCCAATTTAATCTAGCCTTTTGCCTCAAAAAAATATTTTTTTCTTTTTGTGATCTCAGAAGCAAGGCCTTTGACCTATTAAGTTCAACTAGAACTGATTCATCCTGAGTTTGCTGGAAAATTATTTCCAGATCATTGACTTTTGTCTCAGATTGTAAAAGATTTTGATTAACATTTCCAAATTTGGATTTGTTCCATTCTTTAATGACAAGCTTTAGCCTCTTAAGTTTATACACTAGCCTATGCATCCCTTTTAAGGGGGATATTAAATTCCAATTTAAGACGACTAAAGCCTGAAAATCTTGTCTGTTAGACCACATATCTTGATATCTAAAAGGCCTTTGTACTTGTTCTTCCGCAGATTGAACAGATAGAAATAAAGGAGAATGATCCGAAGTTAATCTATTTAGAACCTGTATTGAGCTGTTAGGAAATAATTCCAACCATTCTAAATTGCCAATGCCCCTATCTAATCTTTGAAACATCAGGTTCTTACATTTATTCCTGTACCTATTATTACTCCAAGTGAAAGAATTTCCTACTGTAGGAATTTCATGTAAGTCCATACTATTTATAAAATCATTAAAATGTTTCATGCTTTTTTGGGGAGTTGATTTCCTTCCTTTATATTCAGTAATAGAGGCTACAGTATTGAAATCCCCTATGTATATGGAGGGTTCAGAAGTAGGTGAATTTAAATCATTCCATAACGCTTCCCTCAATTGTCTGCTGACACTAGCATATATGAAAAAGCAATTCCAACTAACAGATGAAGCATTTTCAAATATTCTGGCTTGTAAAAATTGGTCCGATTCCTTTAAACTGACTATATTAAAAGCATGATTCCATAAGATCCAAATTTTTCCAAATTTTTGCATTCTGGGCATAAGATCCAAGTTACTTTACATTCAACTAATTTTAATGAGATAGATAAGAAAGCGAGCAAGCAGCCAATGCCTAAATCAATATTTGGCATGGAGGATCAGCCATTTGGAGGAACTAAGGCAACGCCTGTACCATAAAAAAAGGCGGAGGTAAATCAAGGTAAGAAGGTAAAGAAGATAGAAAATCTAGTGTTCGATTCTTCTTCTGATGAGGATGTCGATCCTTATTTGAGGGAAAATATTCTTTACTCGGGAGGGAATGATGTAGGGAAAATGGGATTCACTTGCTACAGAAGTTGGTGCATTCAAAGAATTTATGCAATTTGTGAATTGTCGACGCTAGTGTCAGATTTTTATGAGTTGGACGAAGACACACTTGAAAATTTGGTGACGAATTTTTCCAACCCCTGTGAGAATGATGTGGAATTAGGGTTGGCATTTATGGATAAGTTGGACTGGTGTTGATGACATTTTTTTTCTTCCTTTAATTAAAGTATTTTGTTTCCTTCCCTTAATTAGGTAATCTAGTTTGATTTCTTTAATTAAGGAATTTTTGTTTTCATTAGGAGATTTAGTTTTCTTTTCCTTTTTCATTAAGAGATTTAGTTTATTTCCTTTCTTCCTTAGAAGATTTAGTTTCCCTTTCCTTTATTCATTAAGAGATTCCGTTCCCTATTAATATATGAGACATTGTTATGTAATTTTCATTCTTGTTTGATTAATAAAAGTCGACCTTTGGTTGCAAACTCCCAGGGTTTCATCTTTCCGGTATTACGTGCTACATAACTAGCCGGATGGCGGCACGAGCTGTACAATAGCACACGACTCGTGTAATAGGGCACATGTCTCCGACTGGAAGCTTGTTTCCTTGTATTTGAGTGGAGTGTCTGTGCAGTTCTTTGTGGGCTACAATATGGGGGTTTGGCTCAACCTTCTAAATGGTGCAACTCGCATGATTCCTTGTGGACTGTCGGCTGGAAGTTTATTTCTTGGCAAACAATGGTGCATCCATGCAAAACATAATGGGACGTGGGCTGGTCTTGAGATCTTCAAGGTGCACGATTCGTGCGATTTGGCACGACTTGTGCTGATACTTAGCCGCACGGGTCATTTGAACTACACAGGTTGTGCAATTCCCTGCGGCCAGTGCAATTACTTAGGCACCACACCAATTGGCTGGCACGGGCCGTACAATAGAACATGACCGTGCCAGTCTTCAACTTTGTCAGAGCTTTGACTCCATTCTCCTTGGCACATTTACATCTACTACCACGATTATGTGTGGGGCCTTCGGTCTACTACCATCCTTGCGAATGGCCTTCTAATATCTACTACCATCTTTACAAATGGCTTTCTACTCCAAAGTGCTTATGGGTGATCTACAATGAAGCTCACAAAATAGGATCTAGATTCTCGTAAGGAGATAGCATCCATTTGGTCTAAATAAATCTACAAAGCTAAGGATTTAGACAAGAAAACCAACAAAGGCTATCTAACCCCTTGTGATGTAAACCTAACTAAACCTAACTATAAACCATACTAAATATACTAATTAGTGTGCTAAATGCATTGGTTAACACACGCTTTTGGTGTATATCAATTCCCTAACAGTTAAACCTTTACTCGTCCCCGAGTAAACAAGAATGAGCAAAGATCTAAGTGGAACATAGCATGCAAATAGTTCCCCAACACATCAATATTTATTCCTAGACTAATAGGAGGTCATTTCCGTACGTCTCAAAGTTAAATTTATATGCTTTAATATTTCAAGTAGATGATGCCAAGTCGGGGTCGTCCACGAAGAAGATGGATCTTTTTAATTGTTTAAAAAAATAGAGCGGAGATTATACTAGGCATAGACATATATAGATATATATATATATATATATATGTACATATAAAAAAGCATATAAAGGGGGTGGGGGTTGGTTTTTGGTCCTAAGTTACTAAATTGAAAAACAAGTTAACTAGCAAGAAAATTAAATATGCAAAGCATGCAACAACTAAAAGGTGATTAAACCAACAATTAACGGAACCTTGGGTACAATTAAATTCCACTTCCAAGCCTCATATGTACCATTGAACATGAAACCTACTTACCACTTTCACTACTTGCTGTGAATACTAAATCATCTATCCTTCTTAGATAGTAGTTTGGAAGAGTGAATTCGACATCTCTTGTCAAACCTCACCAATATTTCCCTTAGTCATAAAACACAACTAAAATTATCCCATTGATGGCATTGAACATGAAGAATCAACAAGCTTGGAAACACTTATAAATACTACACCGTGTCTAAGCATTTAACCAATTTATGCATTTACACAAGATTAGTCAAGAACAATCGACATTCATAGACTTTTATCATTTGCTACTTAAAACAAACATGACAATGAGTTTAACATCATCACATTCATCTAGCAATTACCAACCCATCAACACAATCTGAAGCTCTAATTCATACTCTTGAATTTCATATCAAGAAAAGGGAAACTTAGCTACTTTTCCCCAAACCCTAACAAGCAATCATACAAGTATTTCATATACTCAAGCTTTCAAGAACATTAGTGACATTAACGACATTAAAAACCAACATTCAATGCTCCAAAAATGCACAATATCAAGAGTATTAAATAGGCCACAAAGTGTACTTAAGACATAGGCTTAGAAGCCTTAGTCAATTGCTTCCTAGAACTAGATTTTGCTACTAAAACCCATACTAATTAACAAAAACAATTCAAACATAAATCAAAGATGAAACAAGATGAAAATGAAAGAAACCTAGGGTTTTCTACTCTGAAATCGCAAAGAGAAGAAGTGAGGAAAGAGAAGAGATAAAGTGTTATTTATAGTACAAGAAAAGGAAGATGGATTTCTGGCTACCCGTTCATCACGAGTCGAGACAGGGTCTATCACAACTCGCGACGGGCGCTCAGAACATAATATATTTTGCTCTTCTTCTTGTCTTCTAGCCCTCAATCTATTACACAATCCTTCACTCTTCAAGTCTTCAAGTCTTCAAATCTTCAAAGCTAGTCTTCAAATCGTCAAAGTCTTCAAAAGATGATCTTCAATGGCCTCTAGTCTTGATGTTCTTTCCTTGTCACACAAAATTCACTTAGAAAAGGTAAAAGAGTATAAAATCACTCTTACCTATTCTAAGAGAATTTCTAGGTAAAACACAAGCTCTTGATAACAAAAGAGCACAAAAGTGACCCCAAAAAGTCCCCAACATATGCACATAAAATGGACACATTAAACCTCCCCGCACTTAAACCTCACTCGCCCTTGAGTAAGAAAAGATTTAAGCACACGAAGGAATTCACGTATCCACATCCTAACTACTATTCCCCCAAATCAATACCTCACAAAACTTTCAACATCGCAAATCCCAAAGTTAAGATTAAATGAGATGTTGCCCCACAACCC
The DNA here is from genome assembly GCA_037428765.1 of Rubia yunnanensis. Taxonomy (NCBI): domain Eukaryota; kingdom Viridiplantae; phylum Streptophyta; class Magnoliopsida; order Gentianales; family Rubiaceae; genus Rubia; species Rubia yunnanensis. Next base: position 76,574,584 of record CM075061.1, on the reverse strand, counting down.
CCATTCCTAAATCTACCCAAACCATATCAACCTATCAATTCATTGATATTAATAAAAAAAATTCTAAGTCTTGAATTGACAATCCCAAATCCAATGGCACAAAGTGAAGCCAAAACCATGCATGCAGTTTAAACAAATACTTAACTTTATACCAATTTATCATCCTAAAAATGAAGTATATGAATAATCAACAATTACACAACTTACTTCGTTTTCCCCACTAAATTACCCAATCCCAAGAGGTCTCAATATGTTGAGCTACTTAATCCATCCATATGGAAACCACAACCTTATGACTCCAATACCAGCAAATGAGTGTAATCATAGCATTTTCCTTTTTTTCCCTCTCTTTCTCCCATTTTGCCTAAGAGCCCTTTAAGGTTTTTATCCTACCCACACATAATGTTTCTTTGGCTTACATTTCACCTTTTTCCGCACATTTAGCCTCTTATTTTTTCCTAGGCATATGATCCTCCTATATCGACTCGGTCTTTTGTGGAAGCGGTGGAGGATGTTGTTCACGCTGCTCAATGGATGGCAAGGTGCCTTCATCAGGCTGAACAGGGACTGGATTCAGGTCTTTGAGCTCCAACTCAAAGTCCTCCCTACATGAAGAGTTGGCATGGATTGCTAAATCCTCCAAAGGTGTATCAAACTCCAACTTGGTCCTGTTATGCAGAGAAAATGTCATAAAGGTGACATTCCTCGCCCCATAAAGCTAGCGGTATAAACTTGTGACCTGTGTGGTGCTGATCATGCAGAATCTCCCCAACCTCTCTATAGTGATGAGGTATGAGGCGCATCTATCCAAGTGTGGGAAGCCAGCCGGGGCAACTCATCCCAAGTGCTCCACTAAGAGGGTAATCATGCCTCCTATAATGATATTTCCCTTTGGCTTCTCAGCCGCCTCAACAACTTTCTTTATCTATAACTCAGCCTACAGTCCACACCCACTGCCATCACTCGTAAGATGCCAGAGGAAATGAATATCACCGTCAAGCACGTTAGTCGGCTCTAACGAACATAACACTGTGCCTGCTAAAAACCTATGCACGAAACAAAGTGCGGGATTGATGATAATACTACTCTTGTCATGGGAGTTCTTCGGCCTCCTATTAATGGTGCGCCAAAAAATATATCCTTCTTGATCGAGTGCTCTTGTTATGGGAGTTCTTCAGCCTCTTGTTATTGGTGCGCCAAAATAATATATTCTCCTCGATCGAGCGCTCCGGGGCCTGTGGGTCTAACCTTGCCCGGATCTCTGCCGTGTCACATCCAAAGGCTGCCCCTATTTGTGAGACTATCATCTCTTAAGGTAAATCATCTAGGTGGAAGGTGATGTACTTCTCACATGGCTTATCATTCAACATGCTGAATAACCAGACAGTGGATAAGAGCTCCAATGCATATTGTTGGTAGGTGGGGTCACTCTTGCCCATGAAACCATCCAATCCTCCTTTGACAAGGAGGCAGCGAACCTGCTCTAGCAGTCCGAGAGCATCAAGTGTCATCTCATCGATGAAGCTCATCTCCATGATTTTATGGGTGACCAAGATGTCTCACCTATCTGCATAGGACCCAGTGATCAGAGTCAAACCCATGTATCGATCTGGAAGAGGGGAACATGGTTCGGTTCTAGAGCCAGTGATGAAGGTGATGGTGGAGCGGTGGCGCTTGAACCTCGTGGAGGAGCCCTAGGTCTCTTGGTAGGGGGCATTTCTATCAACCACAACAAACATGTCAAATTCCCATGAATATACATATATGAAATATTTTATAATCACAGTCAATCTTAAACTAGTTTAGCTTACACGACAACTTTCAAGATGCAACAATCAAGTCTAAGCTAACTAGTTCAAGTGTCAACTATAATTGCATATACAGTCCAAGTCACTTTTAACATGCCAACAATTTCAAATTCATACGATAGGTCATTCACTACAAGTCACCCACAACATTGAGATAATGAAAAGGCTAAAATTTCACTTAACTATTGCTTGAACACATGTTATAGCCAAAAACAAAATTCATTGCCAAAATTCTCATCAATAAGCATTCACTATGTTTTTGGCTAAACTATGTCAATATGAGCAACTTACATCAATCATGCATCAATATTATGCCACAATTAAGATCTCAATCACTTCAAACCCACAAACACAAAATTGCATAGGGGTCCAAAAATCCACCATAGCATAGGCTATTCCTAAACAACTCCAACAATCTCAACTTTGAGACTTAAATATAGCTAAACAATTTGTGCATTCACTTGTGTGTTTGGCTAACGGAGCACTGTACAAGCATAATGTCATTCCATAGACCGAATCCCAATCAATTTAAATCCCTAACAACAATATCAACAAGTCGATACCAAATCCATATAACTTCATAAAACAATCACAATTTCTTCACATGTCCAACATAATAAATTAACAAAACTTTTGCAAATTAAGCACAAGGAAGTGAAGAAATGTACCAATAGAGTGAATAGGAGGATGGATGAAACAAGCCCACAAACAAAATTGGCCTAATTTACCCAGAATTGCAAAACCCCCAAATTCTAGGGTTTTAGGTATTCTTGGGGTTATTTGGCTATATTCGTGGCTAAAGGTGGATGAATGTGGTGTATAGGTGGATTAGAGAGTGTTTAGAAGGAAAATGGTGGTGAGTAGTGTCCGAAAGTGAGTGGAGGAAATGGTGGGGTGGTGGAATGGAGGAATGGAGAAGAAAGGGTTATGCCCATTTTTTAAAAGCCCCTGCACGCTCGTTGCAAGTCACAATGGACTGGTCGCATCTCGTGACAGGAAGGTCAACTATCAGTCAGGGTCATCATATGGTCACGAATCACGATGGGACTATTGCGACTTGCGATATCTTAACCCTGAAAGCCAAAATATTCAAAAATTCTCTCTAATTTGGTCGCATGTCGTGACCAAACCATCACAGCTCGCTACAGGACATCTTGAGCCTGAAAAACTAGCATTTTTGCAAGAATTTTCTGATCTCGTTGCAAGTAGCAATATACTAGTCGCGACTCTCGATGGCCTATATGCCTGGTACTTAGAAAACAATTTCAATGTTACCAAATGTCCAAGCTTTTCCTTATTTTCTCATTGCTTTTCTCCCTGCACAAGTCCAGCTCCAAGCTCTTCAAATCGCTACAAAACCATGGAAAAACATACCTGTGAAATGAACAAAGAAAAATTATGAAATTAACGACAAAAACTCATCATTAGCCAGTATCGACGGAAAGTCACAAATGACGATCCGGGTGATCAAAACCAAGTTCATTTAATGTTGCCAGCATGACTTACTCCTCTTATTGGAGCTTACTCATAAACTGGATCAAGAAGATCATTGTAAAAATAATAAACCAAGTCTCCCTACGAATAGCCCTGGTAAGGGCAACTCGAGAAAAGTTTCTTGAACCTCTCCCAATAGTAAAAAAAAGACTCTTCATGCCATTGGAGGATGTTGCTAATGTCCTTCTTCAAAGCTAGAACTTTTTTCTTCATTTCAAATCAACTTTTGATGCTCTTGGGTGGTAGGTAGTGGAGCCAATCCCTTACACCATCCCTCAATGTGATGGGAACACCTTCAAATTATAGAAGTCTTCATCTACCTCGTGGGGAACCGTTCCACCACATAAGATACTTCCTAATCGCCAATGTTGTCTAATAATGTTCTACAAGGGTAATTTCTCCGGTAATTTTGGGGGGCCAGAATACCGGTGTGTATGTATATGGGCGTAAAATGCCACAATTTTGCACCGGTAAAATGAACTTGTGTAGAACATTATTTGCACCGGCATCTTAGGCCCGTGTATAAATTCTGGAATCACAATATATCTACACCGGTATTATTTGGAACACCAATGTAGACATTTTGCACCGGTATTTAACCTGTGAACCGGTGTAAAATTGTGATTTGTACACCGGTATTAAATATAACACCGGTCTTTGTTTTGTAGTCGAAATATAGTTTTTTTGCACCAGAATAGATCTCATTGGTGTTTTTCACACTGGTATTACATACTTTATGCACCGGTATTATTTGAATAATTAGAATTAAATTATTTAAAATGCAATTTTTTTACACCGGTACATGCACTTCATACCGGTGTATTATTTGGCTAAATTTTGCAATGCCTAATTTGTTTTTCGATTGTCCCTCCCGGATCATTTCCAGGGCAACGACAACCAGAGATACTTGTGAACTATTATAAATTGGAAACTTTTGAACAGGTAAGAAATTTGAAACATTATATTACAAAAATATCACTCACAAAACACACGAACATTATTGTAACTATGAAATAGAAGAAGTATCTTAAACATGGGATGAAACAAAGTAAAAAATCACACAAGTTTAGTATAACCAAACACCATCCATAAGTTTTTGAACTGCATGGGCTGTGAAATTCAATGCGGCATGTATAATTACTTATGCACCACACCAATTGGCTGGCACAGGCTGTTCAAATAACCACAGTCGTGCCAGTCTTCAGCTTTGTGTGAGCTTCGACTCCTTTCTCCTTAGTGCATTCCAATCTACTACAATTATTAAGTGTGTGGTCTTTGGTCTACTACCATCCTTGCGAATGACCTTCTAATATCTACTTCCATCCTTGCAAATGGCCTTTTACTCTGAAGTACTTACAAGCAACCTACAATGCAGCTCACAAAAATAGGATCTAGATGCTTGCAAGGACATAGCATCCATTAGGTGTAAATAAATCTACAAAACTAAGGATTTAGACAAGAAAACCAACAAAGGCTATCTAAACCCCTTGTGATGTAAACCCAACTAACCTAGCAATCAACCATAGAAAATGTACTAATAAGTGTGCTAAATGCATTGGTTAACACAAGCTTCTAGGTGAAGATCACCTTGTTAAAATCGTGTTAGGAAAATCAATAAGAGAACAAAAAATCCAGTGAAGGAAAACGAGTATATTTTTCATTGGAGCACACTGTCTAGTTAAGAAACATACCAGAAAAATCAAATGGAAAAAAAACATGGTTAAGGGGAAAAGAGTACAGTGTATAGTTCCCTCTCCCGAGCACATCATTTATTACTTCTCTATTGCCACATTCCAATCTTGTGCACTAGTTTTTCAGATGTTGACATCGGTAGTGATTTGGTGATGAGATTAGTCACATTGTCATTGACGAATTTGCTGAACACAAATTTCACTATTCTTTTGTAGGTCGTTAGTGAAGAAGAATTTTGGTGAAATATTTTTCGTTCTATCTCCTTTGATGAATTTTTCCTTTAATTGAACAATATAAGCAGCATTGTTTTCAAACAAAGTGGTGGGAACTATCTCGTCCAATTTTAAACCACAAGTTTCTACAATATAGCGGATTACATATCTTTACCAAACACGTCAATGACCGACTTCATGAATCACCAATATTTCAGCATGATTGGAAGAAGTGGAAACTATTGTTCACTTCACGGAACACCAAGAGATAGTTGTGTCTGTACATGTAAATATATAACCCATTTACAATCGAGCTTGGTGAGGATCATATCAGTATCCACTATGTACATAACCTATGAGATAACTATCGAATGACTCATGGTAATAAAGTCCATAAGTCGATCATGACCTAAAGGTATTGAAATATATTTTTTAATACCATTTAAATGTCTACATCAAGTAGAATAATTATCTATCTCTAATAAATTCACTAAAACAACTATATCACTGCGAGTGTGGCTTGCCAAATATATCAAATCCCCAATAGCGTTGAGATATGGTATTTCTAGACCAATTAGTTCTTCATCCTTTTAACAAGGTCGAAATTAATCCTTTTTCACATCGGCCATGAGCATGCTCAAGAGGCATGCTTTTTCCATATAAAACCACTTTATCACTTTAGCGGCGTGAGAGGACTGGTGCAGAAAAATACCATTTTCAAAATGTTCAATCTGCAACTTAAGAAAAAACTGTCTTCCAATGATCCTTCATTTTTTATTATAATTACAAATATTTAGCAGCCTTTTAGATCTCTTTAGGAGCTCCAATCATATCCAGGTCATTAACATAGATTGTGATAGTAAACAATTCGGACCCTTGTTGTTTTTTGAATGCACAAGGGTAGATACAGTTATTTTTGATAACCTTGCTTTATTAAATATTCAACATGGAGAATATACCACATGCTTTTGGCTTGTTTAAACCCATATAAAGATCGACCCAACTTGATCGTAGTAAAATCCTAGAGAACCGGAGTTACATTTCTTTGGCAATTACAATCCTTCAATAATTTTTATGTAAATATCATTATTAGTTGAGTCATACAAATAGGTAGTCACTACATCCATTAAAATTATTTCAAGGGATTCATTTGCTGCCAGATTAAGCAAGTTACAAGAAGTAGTTCTAACCACCACGGGAGAATACATCTCTCACAATCAATAACTAATATTAGGAAAAACCTTGTGTGACAAGTTGTGCATTATAGCGCACAATTCATCATTCTCATTTTCTTTTCACACAAAGACACACTTATAGTCCATGGGCTGCACATCCTCAGGTGTGCATGACATTTTCCCAAAGAATTTTCAGTGTCTCAAAGAATCCAATTCTTGTTGGATTGCGTCTTTCAATTTTTTCCAATCATTTCTACACATGAATTCCTCAACAGACGTTGGCTCATGATCCTCGTTTTCATTCATTATATCACATGTTGCACATCAAATTTGTATCGGTTCCATTTTATACCCGACATGACATAGTTAGTCAAGAGATCTTTATTATCGATATTTTGGGGTACCTAAACTTTTTCAGGAAGTTCATTTTGAGTCATGTCATAAGATTCTTTTGGAATCTTAGAATACTCTACAGAAATTTTAACCTCATTTTTGCCATCTGCAATGTTTTGCTCCTTTTTGCTTACGAGGATTTTGGTTTTTGAAATCAGTTTACCTAGCTCTTTTCAATTATGCCTTTATCTCATTTCTATTGGTAGGTTGTCATTTACGGAAAAAATTTCTAACAAGAGCATTCACAACTGGCACATGTGATTTTGCACACTTTTTTTAGGTCAGTAAAAGAAGTTGGCAATTGATTTTCTATTCTTTGTAAAGGAATATCTTTTGGACTTTTAGTTCACATTTCTTTGCACGAGGATCAAAATGTAAAAGTGATAAATCATTTCATCTTATTTTCTTTACTTGCTGTAGTTTATCTCCCCTTAATGTTAAGAAAACTTACACGTTAAAATGACAATCAACAAAACGAGAAGTAAACAGATCTCTTATCCATGGTTTAAGATATTTAATAATTTATGAAGATTCGTGCCTAACATATATTCCTAGCCTTTTCTGAGGTCTCATCTTTGTGCGTTATGGAGCAATTGATACATATACCGCACATCCAAAAAATACTAAGATGGGATATGTTTGGTTCTTAACCAAAAAGCATGTATTTTCATTAACCATATATTGAGATTTTTAATCCCTTCAAAAGTGAACTTGCTTAGCATTATTGAAGGGAAAATATTTTCCTTTATTTCATAGTCATTCTCTTATTTTGTTATTTAGGCAAAGCCAAGTGATAGTTAAGACACACTTTTTTATGCATATCTTTGATTCTATTATAAATGTACATTTTTAAACTCGAAGGGAAGTAACACTACTGCAGGACAGGGGTATTTGCACTGGTAATTTTGGGTAATAGTACCGGTATTTTGGCCCCCCAAAATACCAGTGTGTATATATAGGGGTGTAAAAATGCGATAAACTTGCACTAGTAAAATGAACCGGCGTAGATAATTATTTGCACCAGCATCTTAGGCCGGTGTATAAATTTTGGAATCACAATATATCTGCACCGATATTATTTGGAACACCAGTGTAGACATTTTGCTCCGGTATTTAACATATGAACTCGTGTACAACTGTGTTTTGTACACCGGCATTAAATATAACACCAGTCTTTCTTTTGTAGTCGAAATATTATTTTTTTGCACTGGTATTTCTTTTACACCGGTATTACTATACTTTATGCAATGGTATTATTTAAATAATGTAAAATAAATTATTTAAATATGATTTATTTTTACACCGGTACATGCATTTTATACCAGTGTAATATTTGGCTGAATTTTGCAATGCCTAATTTTTTTTTCTGATGGTCTAACTGGGATAATTTCCGGGGCAACGACAGCCAGAGATACTTAAGAACTATTATAAATTGGAAACCTTTGAATCGGTAAGAAATTTGAAACATTCTATTACAAAAATATCGCTCGCAAAACACGCAAACATTATTCTAACTATGATATAGAAGAAGTATCTTAAGCATGGAATGAAACAAAGTAAAAAACCACACAAGTTTAGAATAAACACACACCATCAATAGAATTCTAATTTCATTAGCCATTCAAAATAAACCATCAACCTATTATGTCGTTCTTATCATCCAGAAGTTGCAACATAGTGTTCGCCAGCTGCTGGTAGTCTCTGAGCCAAGCCCCACACCATCTCTTTCTACACCTTAAATTTTGTACACATGGTACGACCCTTTGCCCCCCGTAAAAATTTGCTAATTTCAAACTTATACTGTTAGTCAATAATGTTGCATTTACTAGAGATTAATAATAACAAATTCTGAGATGCAAAGTTTACCTCCAAGATATTGTTTGTCTCTGGGTGATTAACAAATTCTAACATGAAGGGCATGATGGAGTACCTGCGTTGCCACGAACCATTCTGGGTTCGGTACTGCATAGAAAAGGTAAATGTAATTACTAACCCTAAACATATAATTTGAGGGATAAAATGACAGAATGACTTACCATAATGTTGTTGATTTTCCAAGTGTAGTCAGGTTCTGGCTCTGTCTTTCTCTTCTCCCTTTGGTATGCGCAAGCAAGCCTCTCAAGAAAGTAAATTAAAATGGTTACTTCTTCCCGTATATTACCAAACTAGGATTTTTGATTTGATTGATTGAAATACCTAGAAATAACCCTGAGTTTGACCAAGTTTGATGGTTTGATACCCCCTGACAATGTGTCCAGAGTAAAAACCTCCTCCGTTCTGGGACGAATAATGATGAGGTACCAATGATCGTTTAGTGCAAGAGTGTTTAGTGATGGGGGATAGGAAGAGTTATAATATATCTATGGGTGGCATGGTAGGTCTACTGGCACAGTACTCAGGGCATCCGATCACACAAAGAGTGTTGGCAAACTTGTGACGATTGTGGATAAAGTATAATATCGAGAAATTAGCCAAGAAGTTCATAGTGAGGCTCACAACATCGGAGGATCGGTATGTATGGTTTTATGGAGGTGCAATCACTTGTAGCTTCATGGTAATTCCTCAGCCAGAGAACACCGCCATCACCCATGACACATGTTTGGATAAACTATTTATTGAGCCTGACCTGCATTTTGAAAAGGAATTCTACATACTTGTAGCCACCCTAGAGATATACATTAAGAGGAGTTGCACGAGACATAAGGATGAAGGCCATTCGGGGGCCACAAGAGTGAGTGTCACTATATCCCAACCTCACTTATGTTTTTACATGGTCTTTTTTTTCTGCATTGAGGACTATGCATCAGTTAAGTGTGTGGGGGGGGGGACTAGGGAGAACTTCGGGAGTTTTCTCTCTTGGATTTCCTCGGTACATTTCATGTTTTTCTTGTTTTCGTTGATGCCATTGGTTTTTTATTGCTATGGGATGTTTTTGGATGGATACTTGGTGGCATGACTTGCTAGGTAGGGTTCGTAGTTTGCATGAGGTTGTTTGTTTTAGGATATTGGTGGTGTAATTTTTGTTTTGATCTTATCTTTTGTAGTATGAAGCCGACCTTTGGGGCTATGTTGTGCTACACCTAAAAAAATTGAAAATTTTGAAAAAATAAAAAATATAAAACCGGGAAAAGTTGGAAACCCAAAAGGGCAAAATAAGTAACATTGGGAAAAGCCTGGATAGGTCAAAAGATCTAGGTAAAAGTGAGAGGTTAGGCCTGGATAGGCTTACGAGCCTAGGAAAAGGTGAGAGGCCATATGGAAAAAGGTGAGATATGAGTACCCTCTATGTGTTAAAGCTATGATGATAACTCAAAAAGACTCCTAGGGAAAATGAGAGAAATTGAGAGAAAACAAAAACTAGGTTGACGATACATTTGCCTCCTTAGTTGTAACTAAATCGAGAATCATGATTTATTCCTATGTTACAACCAAGTTGACCACTCTTGTATTTCCTTGGTGGATTTTTTTTGGGAGATGACTCTTTGGTTACTTCTGGGAATCATTTTGGGAAAATTAAGCTAGCTTGATTCTTATCTTTTTTGCTTACCATTTTCCACATTTTACTTTGGGTGGTTAGTGATAGAGGTTAGGCCCAAGAAGCCAATTGGACCACAGGTACGGAAGCCCGGTTAGGGGAATATTTAATACTCTAACTTAATTACCGCATGTATGGGTAATTAAGGGCAATAATTAAGAAGTACGTTATTTAGGACGCGGAGTATAAATATAAGGTACACATTTAATTATCATTCATTATGTCTTAATCATATAAAATGCTTGGACTAATTTAAGCATCAGAGTGCTGACCCCTGGAACCCTAGGGATAGTTTGATTGCAGGTTAATTCAAGAAAAACCTAAGTACACGAACCGGTCGGTGGTCGAAGACGCATCAAGTGGCGCTGTCTGTGGGGAAGACTAAGCCAAATCAAGGGTTTGGAGAGTTTATGTCCACAGTAGTTCGAAGGAGTGAATAACTGAGGTCAATAGGTATGGGGGCTGAATCTCCACCAAGGTTAACATCGGAGAATCTAGAAGGAGGAAACGATGCTCGCATCGAGGACATCGAGATGGCTTATACTCAACGACGGGAGCAGAGTTGCGAGTAGAACTTAGTACGGGCTTAGGCCATGAGGGGGGACAAACCTCAGTGGTGGTTGGTGCAAACACCCTGGTACCAATACACCATGATGTGCTGGAGCCCTCGAGGACCCTGGAAGTAATGGGAGAGCAAAGAAAGGGAAATACCAATTCCCTGCTCGAGAGGGTGGTCGATTCGAGAGATGGAAGGTTTACAGAGGTTTCAGGAGACTTGTATATTGAAGCCTATGGCCAACATGGGCAAGAGAATCAGAATGCAGAGAGCGCAACCCCAAGTCAAGAGGTGGAACGAGCAGCTCGTATCCTAGCTACGGCCGGTTACTGGATCACCCCTCTTTCGAGGGATGATAGAGTCACGATGGGGGCAGTACCACCCTAGCCTTTGGGAATAACTACAGGTTGGGCCTCTCAACCCCAACCTCCAATAGCCTATCCTTATCAGGGATATATTAGAGAGCCACTAAAGGCTAGGCCCCAGCCTTCCGTTACTGGTTATTTCCAAGGTCATGTATATGCGCTACCTCTGCTAGCCCCATCTGCTCCAACCCTCAACCTGGTCAGTCCATGAGCAGTATATGGAATGATGAATTCTTCTGGCATGCAAGGATATGGGAGTATGAGAATCAGACAGGGGCTGTATAATCCTTATGTTCAACCGCTACCACCACCAGCATACCCAAACCTCTGGCCACGCTGGATGAACTCAGGATACAGAGGAAACCAACATCTCTATATGCCACAGTAGGGTGGTCACGATAGGGGGTTGAACCAGCCAGTGGGTCAACACGAACCCTCCTCGGACGCAAGTGAATAGTTAAGAAAGGAATTAGATAGGTTACCCTTGGGCCAGGCAGCGGGGTCTCCTTTCACCTAGGTGATCACAGGGGTTTGATAGTCGATAGAAGTGAAACCCCTGGAAGGAATTCCAACATACATTGGTGAAACTGACCCTCAAGAGTTTATACAGACATTCCTGGGCTTGATGAGTTTGAGAGACTTTGATGAGAAATTGACATGCAAGCTGGTAGGCAGCTACTTGCAGGAAAATGCACAGGAGTGGTTTAATAAGCTGCCAAGGGGCTCGCTCTAATCGTATCAGGACTTCAGCAGAGCATTGTTGAGCCAGTACGCACAGAAGAAGAATTTTACCAAAACTTTGTTAGAACTCTACCATACGAAGCAAAAACCATGGGAAATCATGGAAACCTTCTATCACCAATATGTGGATGAGTGTTTGGGGGGTGATAGAAATGTTGGAGAATAAGGTAATCCAGGGGTACCTGTTGGGGATGCAGGACCTCGAACTATACATGAAGCTGAGTACTAATACTCCTAAGACACTGTAAAAATTTGAGAAGGTCATGGAGCAATATTCAAGAGTAGATGAGGCAACTATAAGGAAAAGAGAGAAGAGGCCTATCGAACCAATAAGGATATCATTCGAGAGGTATAATCCGCTGCCCCCAATGCTCGGAGGAAGAACCCCTGCATATATTTTAATCATACATAGATGTTTGTTTCAAACACCTCCACCCTTGCAGAGTTCGCAAAACTCATTTACAGCCCGGAGAGCAATGAATCGGTACTGTGAACATCATAGGGATTATGGTCATAACACAAACGATTGCATGTAGTTAAGGATGAAGATTGATAGGTGTGGGCAGGAAGGATGGTTTTGAGGACAAGGACACAGGAACCAGGATGCCCCATCATGGCCCCGATGAATCAATGGCAGCCTTACAGAAGAAATAATCAAAACAATGGAGGTAGAGGAGATATAAGGCCTTGAGATCAAGTGGTTCGAGACAGGGGGCGGGAAGGAATGCAGTATAAACCCCAGGAATAATAGGGGGAAATCAGGGAAACCAAAGTGGAGAAAATCCACCCGTCCGAAGGGTAATTAACGTCATCAATGGAATGGTGGGAGAGAGATCCTTGAACACTTTTTTAAAAGTTTTAAGCTTGAAGGGTCCCCGCGGAAGAACCCAGTCATAAGAGGTTTCGGCCGGATGGGACCGTCACTTTCTCGGAAGCGGATGCAGACCCTATGGTAATTTCAGCCATTATTGGAACATCATTGATCATATGGGTGTTCGTTGATGATAGAAGCGGGGTAGAAGTGATATTTTCTGAGTGTTTTGACCAGTTAGACATCGGGCATGAGAACTTGAAAAAATCTGCTTCGCCTTTATTGGGATTCTAGGAAATCCAATATTTCCCATAGGAGAAATAACACTGCCTGTGGATTTGTGAATGGCTATAAGGGAGTGACTATCAAGTGTAGTTTCATTGTTGTGGATGCACATTCCCCTTATAATGTGATCTTAGGAAGGCCATGGATGTGCTAGGCCCGAGCGGTCTGGTCACCTTACCACCTGATGATGAAGTTCCCAACTGAAAAGGGGGCAGCATCCATTCGAGGGGACCAGACTATGTCACAAAAATGTAACCTAACGGCAGTGCGAGAGGTGAGGAAATAGAGAGATGTAATGGTAGTACATGCAGAAGTGGGACTAGCTGATACAATACAAATTCCCGTTTGGGATAAAGGGTCAGTAGCTGTTGGGAAACTAAATCCTGAAGATGTGAAAAGAGGATTGCAAGACTTGTTAGGAAGGTATGGAGATATGTTCTCATGGGATACATCTGACCTGACGGAGGTCTATTCGAGTCTCGCATTGCATAAGCTAAACATCAAACTTCAATTAAGCCAGTGAAGTAGAAGAGAAAATATTTTGCTTCCGAACAAGTTGAGGCAATTAAAGAGGAGGTGGAAAAATTATTGAAGGCAGATGTCATCGAGGAGATATTCTATCCCGATTGGATTGCCAACCCAATTATGGTTCCAAAGCATGATGGAGCATGGATGATGTGTATAGATTTTACGGACCTAAATGAATGCTGCCCCAAAGATAGTTACCCATTGCCACCGATCGATAAGTTGGTGGAAGCTATCACTGGATACCAAATTTTGGCATTCTTTGACCACATAAGGGGTATCACCAAATTCTAATAGCAAAGGAAGATAAGGAAAAGACATCGTTCGTCACAGATGTGGGCACATACAACTATAAGAAGATGTCTTTTTGGTTGAAGAATGCTGGGGCTACTTATCAGAGGTTGGTCGATAGGCTGTTCAGGAAAGAGATAGGGAAAAACATGGAGATATATGTGGATGACATGGTGGAAAAAAGCAAGAGCTATGAAGATTTTATAAAAGACCTAGAAGAAACATTTGGTAAGCTTCGGGAAGCTAATTTAAAGTTGAACTCGTTTAAGTGTGTCATTGGTGTAGGAGCAGGGAAATTTCTTGGATTCATGGTCTCAGAGAGGGGGATCGATGTAAACCCAGAAAAGGTTGAAGCTCTAAGGATAATGAAAACCCCACAATCAATAAAGGATGTGCAGAAGCTTACAGGATCTTTGGCAGCATTAAGTAGGTTCTTATCGAAGGGGGCAGAGAAGCACTTCCCTTTCTTTGATGTTCTTCAAAGGGCAAAGAAGTTCAAGTGGAATGGTAAGTGCCCAGAGGCATTCTAGAAGTTGAAAGAGAATTTGAGGACATTGCCTACTTTGATGAAACCAGACAAGGATGAGATGTTGTACTTAAATATTTCTGCATCACCACTAGCAATTAGCGCAACTTTGGTTAAAGAAAAAGAAAAGGTTCAGCACCCTATATACTTTGTTATCCTTGCCTTACAGGGACCGGAGACGAGGTATACGGTTCTCGAAAGGTTGATTCTAGCTCTCGTGCATGTAGCACGAAGGTTGAGACCCTACTTCTAAGGAAATAAAATAGTGGTGCTCACAAACCACCCAATTTGTTAGATTCTGCTAAAGCTAGAGATTTCCAGAAGAATGATTTCCAGAAGAATGATTTCCAGTTTCATCCTCGAGTTGCGATTAAGGGGCAGGAACTGGCAGATTTTATATTGGAAACTACAGAACCTCTTGAAATGTGTTTGGAGCCCATCTAGAATGAAGACATAAGGCAAAGAAAGATATGGAAGTTGTATGTGGATGGTTCGTCACATTCAGGGGGAAGTGGAGCAGGGGTCCTACTTACTAGCCCTAAGGGCAGAGATTATCCTTATGCATTGAACTTTGCATTTAAAGCAAGTAACGATGAAGCTGAATATGATGCATTGATCCCTAGGTTAGGCCTCGCGAAGGAGCTGCAAGTGGAGGAACTAGAGGTTTTCAGTGTTTCTCAAATTGTGGTTCAACAGGTGAATGGAGAATATAAGGCCAGAGAGCATAATCTGCAGAGATACCTCGAGGTAGTAAAGAACTTGTTTAAAATTTTCAAATTTTATACATTGATGTAGGTTCCAAGGGAAAGCAGTCATAAAGCGGACGCTCTAAGTAAGCTTGCTTCTTTGGATTTCGGAAACCAATCCCAGTAGCAACTCCTCATGTAAACTTTGAGCAAGCGAGTTTTGTAGAGCCTCTAGTGAAGGCGGTTGAAGTGGCAGAATCCTGGATGACACCGTTCGTAGCATATCTTCAAGAGGGAGCCCTGCCAGAAAATAAAGTGGATGCCAGAAAGATAAGGTTGAAGGCTCCAATGTATGTGTTGCAAGAGGAAGGGTTATATAGAAGAGGCAATTTGCAGCCATTACTTCGTTGCGTTGACTCTCACGATGTAGATTACCTTATGAGGGAGGCTTACGAAGGGGTATGTGGCAGCCATCAGGGAGCCAGATTTGTGGTGAGAGGGCTCATTCGAGCAGGATTTTACTAGACGACAATGTTCGAGGATGCGAACTGGTATATTCAGGCTTGCCATCAGTGTCAGAGACATGCACCTATAAAACATGTTCATCGGGAAGAAATGAGAAGCATCTATAGTTCGTGGCCATTTGACAAATATGAAATCGATTAGGTGGGCCCTTTTCTGAAAATTCCAGGTAAATGTAGATATCTAATCGTGGTTGTTGATTATTTCACCAAGTGAGTAGAGGCTGAGCCATTGAAAAATATAAGGGGAAAAACGGTCACCTCCTTTTGCTAGAAGAACATTGTGTGCCATTTTGGAATCCCAAGGACAATTATTATGGACAATGAAACACACCTTACCCAGGATCCCTTCAAGAAATAGTGTGAGAAGTATAAGATCAAGTAGAAGGTGACATCTGTTTACCACCCCCAAGCCAACGGGCAAGTGGAAGTGACCAACAGAACAATAGTAAACGGAATATGAGCACGCCTCGAAGGGGCAGAAGGTAATTGGATATGGGAATTACCAAATGTGATGTGGGCATATCGGAAAGATGAGTCTTTCGATATTGGAGAAACGCGTTATAGTCTGGTATA
Source organism: Rubia yunnanensis (assembly GCA_037428765.1). Lineage (NCBI taxonomy): Eukaryota > Viridiplantae > Streptophyta > Magnoliopsida > Gentianales > Rubiaceae > Rubia > Rubia yunnanensis. Next base: position 76,558,392 of record CM075061.1, on the reverse strand, counting down.
TGGTTCATAAGTAGTAATTCCTGCGGAAATTGGAGTTCCTAGCCTAAGGAGAATGGCTGCTGCAGATGAGATGATGAATCAGCAAAATAGATGTCTGGATCTGGATATGATGGAGGAAAAGAGAGAGCTAGCTTCTCTAGACGAGGCTAAGGTCAAGGAACGGGTCAGAAGATATCACGACAAAAGGGTCAAGAAGGTGTTCTTCAACCCAGGAGCCTTGGTAATGAGGAAAAATGAGAAAAGAAAAAAGGAGCCCGAGGGGAAGTTAGCTGCGAATTGGGAAGGACCTTATAAAGTGATCGAATCACATCCAGGAGGAAGTTATATTCTCGAAAAGATGGATGGAATTCGAGTACCAAGAAGGTGGAACATCAGCAACTTGAGAAAATAGTACCAGCTATGATGATCGAGTGGTTTGCTCTAAAGTAGCACTCTAGTTGGTATTCGAGCGGGTTGCTTTAAATGGGCGCTCTAGATGATGTTTCCAGCTATGGCTGATATTCGAGTGGTTTTCTTTAAAGAGGCACTCTAGTTTGTATTCAAGCGGGTGGCTTTAAAGCGGCGCTCTAGATATGTTTGAGTGGTTTGCTCTAAAGTGGCACTCTATTTTGTATTCGAGCGGGTGGCTTTTAAACAACGCTCTAGATATGTTCGAGTGGTTTGCTCTAAAGCAGTGCTTTAGTTGGTATTCAAGAGGGTTGCTTTAAAGCGGCGCTCTAGATATGTTCGAGTGGTTGGCTCTAAAGCGGCACTCTGGTTTATGTTCGAGTGGTTGGCTCTAAAGTGGTACTCTAGATGATGTTCGAGTGGTTGGCTCTAAAATTAATAAGTCGCAGCAAAAAGAAAAAATATATGTGTATTTTCATTGATTCTAAAAAAATAGGGTTACAATTGAGGGGCCCTAAGTAAAAAAAGAAAACAAAGAAAAGGAAAATTTTACAATCAGGGACCAACCCAAGAATTATCATCCTTTGATGTGGAAGCAATCATTTCTTCCACCTGATTGACGGGGGAATCTTGCCTAGGAGAGGCACCTGTAACCTCTGGAAGGGGGATTACTCAAACCCCCTCAACAGTAAAGAACTCCTCTTTGGCCTTGATGAAATCCAATAGGGCAAAGAAAAGGCCATCATTTTTATAGCCTCATCCCATTTTTCATCCATGGTGGCTTCAAGCTCTGGATTAACTAGTTCGTCCACATGTTTGCCCAAATCTTCAGAAAGAGAGGCGTACACTTGTGGCTTTAAAAATTCCTCGGCTAATTCGCTGCAGCCGACCTCCTTGGCCACCCTTGAAGATCCTGGAAAAAATTAGCAAGCTCCCGGCTATTCAATAGCTTGTGTTTGAAGGCCTCAAGCAGTCTCACCTATGTGGCCTGATCTTCTGTAGCTTGAACCTTCTCTGCTGCAGTATAAACGTATCTCTCTCTAGCAACCATTGATGCCTCTCGGCATCCACACCTTGCTTCTCGCTGTCCCAAAGCTTTTTATTTTCTTGAAGAGCCCCCACGGCATCTTCAAGCACCCTGTCCTTCTCCTCGGGCATTTTTTCTTTCCCTTCGAGGACTTGCTGGTGACCTTTGCGAGATTCCCTTAGCCACAAAATCTCGGCATTGTTTTCGCTAAGCTCCTTACAAAGGTTATCATTGCCAGCAGAGCCAAGGGAACACATGGCCGCTATTCTCGTGGTGGCCTCATGATATATTTTAGAAGCCTGATCAAACAATTCAGCTCAGATTGACGTTAACAAAAAAAGAGGAAGAGAGAAAAGAGAATGAAAAAGAACCTCAGGATTAGAGCCAATCTTTCAAAGGTGTACTCAAACCGGAATGCAGGCACCACATCCTTCGAAGGAGGTAGTGATTATTGTTAAACATCTTCACCACCATGGATTCCCATAAGTGGCCTTGGTGAGGAGGAGCTGATATTCTTATTGTTCGCCCTTGTCTTCTGGCAAACATTCCGGGTGTGAGGTGATTGCTCAGTTCATTGATTGAGATAGGTCTCTCAAAGCCTGCTGCAGGAGGGGAGATCTGATTTGAGAGGGGAGAGACCGGAGTCGAGGGAATGAATGCCTGATTCGAGGAATCAATGATCCCCTCGGAGCGAGCCTGACCCGAGGGCTTCTGCTTCATTAAGCCCTTAGCGAAATGCACTGAAAATGGAAAAATAATGAGAGTCAGTCAATAGTAATAAACATAATAACACAACAAATAAGAGAAGTAGATTTCTATTAAGGCACCTTCGGAAGGCCCCGAATGCCTAGGGTCATTAATAATGACCTCGAGGGGAGAGCTATCTCTGGGGCCCTTACATTATCATCACCTTTTTCTTGTATCTTTCCGAAGTGTGTTATACACATATTCTTCGTAGATTCTGGGTAGGAACGCAAAGCCACCAATTCGAGGGTTAGAGTTGTTAAAGTGGTTGTAGTCGAGGAAGTTGAACAACAGTTTTTGTCTGTACCTCTCGAGAGCATCTGGGAAGATGTATTCCCAAGGTTGGGGAGATTCAAATTTCACTACCCAATTCCACGGAGGAACTTGATACCTTTTGCTATCGAATGAGATACCTTTTTTCCAGCTTTTCCAATCACCCAAATTGCCAGGAACACCAAAATATTTACGATGTACTTCTCGATGGGAAAACGTGACGATCATATCGGTTGACCGCCCACTATAGGACACGAAGTATAGTGAGCGAAGCAACTTATAACTAGGTTTAATAACAAATTAATCACATCTGGTCAAGAACATCATGATGATCACCAGAACATTGGGGTGGACTTGCGCAGGGCCCACCTGAAATTGCCTAAGGAGTTTGAAGAAAAGGGGCAGAAAGGGAAAGGCAAGCCCGCAACGAAGGTGTCAGAGAGAGATAGAAGATCTTCCTCCAGGAAGGTTATAGGGGAGTCACCTTCTCGAAAGGGTTGAAAATCAGCGTCTGGAGCTACTCATTAGCCAGGAGGGATCGAGTCCAAAATTTTAGAAATAGCGGTTCTCGCTACTGGAACTAGGGGGCTCCCTCCCTGGGTCCTTTAGCCTTAATCTTTGGCGAGTCCCTTTTTTTCTTCTCTTGAAAGGGCTCAGCCAGAGAAGATTCCCGAGTTCCACTCGAGGGTGCTTCCCCCCCCCTTGAGGATTGCCTTCTCCCTCAAAGGAAGTACTTCTTCCTCCTCCCGTATGGCTTCGAGCTCTGGATTTGGGGGAAGGGTAAAATCCAATCTTGCCACTCGTGTGGGACCTCCTTATGTAGGGTTTGGCCATGCCCGATAGCAAATTTTCAACAACTTCTTGAGAAGGCATATTTTTTTTGGGAAAGATCCTCTCTTCCTCGGGACTATTAGATATGCCTTCTCCTGCATCAAAGTCGCACGGGAGTTCTTCAGAGGGGGTACATTCCAGGTCGCTAACCTTTCTCTCTGGCGTACTAACCCCTAACTCGCTTACCCTGATTTTACTGGAAATTTTCTCAGAGGCAAAACCTACATCAGAGCGGGCCATGATGGAAAATGGGGGAAATGAGAAGATTAGAAAGAGAATAAGGATGAAAGAACTTACTGATTCCTAGAAAATGTGATGGAGGTTGGATCGCTCATGAGATAAATATAGAAAACAAATCTTGTAAGAATACACCTGTAAATAAGAAAAGTAAATAAGGAAGCACAGATGAGGGCTAAATATGGGGGCTGAAGTGAGAGATAATTATTTTGGCATTGGAAATATAAAAAGTTATAGAAAGACGTGATCGCCTCTTCCTCTTCTGACAGTGCAGTGTTTAGGGGGCAGTGACACGCGCGATTGTGTGGCACGCGCACGCCCTTTCAGAATATTAAACGATGAAGTTGATTAGTAAACCAGGTTCTCATCCTCAAAGGAAGGAACGCAACGTGCAAGGTTCATTTCGACCCTTCCAAGTTCTTGAATTGTCCCATGCATTCGAGACCTCGAAGACCTTTGTGACGTTCCATCTTTCTAAGGTCGAGAACCTACTTTTCTGGGGGCTCTTGATAGAGGTTAGGCCCAAGAAGGCTATTGGGCCACATGTACGACAGCCCGGTTAGGGGAATATTTAATACTCTAACCTAATTACCACATGCATGGGTAATTAAGGGCGATAATTAAGGAGTACGTTATTTAGGACATGAATTATAAATACAAGGAACACATTTACTCATAATTCATTATGTCTTAATCATATAAAATGCTTGGACTAACATAAGCATCAGAGTGCTAACTCGTGGAACCCCAGGGGTAGTTTGATTGCAGGTTGATTCGAGAAGAACCCAAGCCTACGAACTGGTCAGTGGTCGAAGACGCATCAGTTAGATTTATTAGGTTCTTCGTGGATTGTGAGAGTTTTGAGATTCTTACTCTTTTGGGGGAAACATGGTAATCTAGGAATAAGTTGAATGCCTCATTTGACTTATATCTGCACACCACATTTCGCTTCATTCTTTTCTTGTCTTTATTTACTCGAGGATGAGTAAAGGGTTAAGTGTGGGGAGGGGGGTCTAATGTGCTTTATTATATGTGTGTTAACCATTGCATTTGGCATAATAATTACCTTATTTTATATGTTCGAATGCTAGTATTAATTAAGTTTACATGACAAGGGGCTTGGATGGCCATGTTTCATTTTCTTGTCAAAATCCCACATTTTGTGTACTTAATTCGTACTAATGGACATTATGTATCCACAGGCACCTAGATCTTCCTTGTGATCATCCTTAATAGGTCTCCCATGGGTTCTTTTTGTCTTATTCTATGTGATGGCCGTTCGCAAGGGTAGTAGAAGATACTGAAGGCCGTTCGCAAGGACGGTAAAAGAGATTGAAGGCCATTCACACTAGAATGGTAGTGGATAAAGGAAAGGTACATTAAATCTTGGTAGAAGGAGATTGAAGCAAAGGATAGGCGGCATTGCAGTTCAAGGCAGCCAATGAAGAAACAGTGAAATTGTGGTCCGATGAGTTGTGCCAAAGTATGAGAACGATCTATGAAAATTTATCCTTCAAGTTTAATTTCATTGGGTTTGTCTTCTCGAGAAACTATAAAATTGACTACTAGAACTTTCGAATCAGACTAACGGTTCATCCGTAGCGAATGAATAAAGTTTAGCCGACCAAGGTACAAATTGGTTGGCACAGACCGCTCTTGGATGGCCCCAATGGTCCGCACTAGATGACGTGGTCAGCACCAAACTTGAAGGGCTGCGCACACAAGTTTCAAGTTTCACACAAAAATGGCTAAGTATGGGTGCAGACCGTCCTATTTTTTACGGCCTGCGCTGTTCCAAGTGCAAAATCTCAAGGCCAACCGGTAGGGTGTGAAGAATCATGCAGCCTGTGCCAAATTACTGAGCAAAACAAGGTTTCTGATGATGGTCTGTGGCAAACTTTGAGTCCCACAGATTAGAAGTTCAAAACCGAGCATATTGTTGGTAACCTGCATCAATGGCCACGGTCCGCACCAAGAAGACAACGCTGACCGTGCCAGACACCACGATCCGCGCTAAAGAAGTAGACACGGATCGTGCCAGATCCAGCAGACCGCACCTACATAGACCAAACAGACCATGCCAGATCCAGTGGCCCACACCACCATAGACTAAACGGGCACAACACCATATCTAGCGTCCTGCACTAGCATGAACTTAGTACACGACATGAACCGCACCATCCATGACGGTCTACGCCAAGCGGCTACTTAACTAGGGTTTCTTACTTTTGGCCAATTTTGGGCTTGTTTTTAGGCCCAATCTCCTACTACGATAAACATAGCCTTAGTCTACAAGGGTTAAAGAGTTAGCATCTTATTTTCATATTCTACTCTAGTATTTGGAGCGCATCTTATAGAGAGAAACATTATCTATCCTTTCTTTCTTTCCTTTTTATTTTTCTTTCATCCTATGATGTGGAATTCAAATCTTTATTTGAATTCCATGTGTAGGGAGTAGATTAGTAGCTTGGGGTTATTTGTATTCATGCTTTGATGATAAATTTTTGAGATTTAGATTTTCCTATCTTATTGTCACATAAATATTTGTGCTTGAACTTGTGTTTTCTAAGAAATGTGGTTTATGCTATGTCATTATGATAATCACTCATACATGTATGGTAGTATAAAATTGTTCTAGGCTTTATTGCGATATTCAAAAGTGTTGGAATTGTGGAGTAGGTAAATAACACCGGGGAGATGAGTGCATTCATGTCCTTTGAGAGAAAATCATTACATGTGTTATACTATAATTTTGATTGGTTATTTTTATGAGAAATCAACATGTTGGGCAGTCGATTAGGCAAATCCTAATAGGGGAAAGCCCCTGGCTTAACCCAATAGATAAGTGTGTTGTTTGTAGCGACTAGAGTTATCCAAACTCTAGAGTTATCACAAGGTTTTGTTTCCTTTGCCTCTCTAGGCCTAGGGATTAAGATCCACAGTGGATGTAATGCATTTCACTACATATCCAACTATTTCAACCTACGCGAGGTATTGCCCTTTTAGACGGGCTTTGGATTCCTCTAAGTAGGGGCACATTGGCTGTGGGAGTGAAGTGACTAGGGATTGGTCTGCTATATCAGCGGACTAGAGCACATTCCCTAAATTATAGAAACGGTGAGATATGGGCATTTTGGTAAGTAACACGTGTGACAGACGGGGGAAATACCTGGCTATTTTTACACTATGTGACATGAGTATAAGATAGGTTTATGAGTCTATATGTGAATGAATCGAGGATAGAAGTAATTTATCAAGCATGTTACGCAAATACCCCCATGTGACTATTTATATAGTTTATGTTTGGTTTACTTTCATGCTTGTAGTTGTTAATCGAAAAACCAAACCCCCCTTGTTTACTGTACTAGTTATTCCTAGTAACTCGAGCAAATTGAAAACCTGGACGAGGTTGTGTTTAATTGATTTTAAGGCCCTAGCATCTCTGTGGACATGCCCAGGGCTTACCGCTAACTATCCTATCAGTAGCATAGTAGTGAGTTGGGTGCAGAACTATAAATCTTTATCTTTTACCCATTTGATCTCAGCCTTCACTCGGGTAATTAGCTGTAATTAACGATCCCGAGTGGAGGCGGTCAGTATGTGAAGCTTCAACAACAACCCAATGTGATTTTCAAAATAAAGCAAGTTCACAGCATAACCATGACTATTGTAGCACGAGTGATGAATCCATCAAATTGATGACACTACTTGTATAACTCCTAGAGCATGGACATCTACCCTAAGAGAAGAGAAAAACAAGGAAAATAGAGCTGAAATCACCACTGTACAAATATGCTTAGGCAACTTTCACATAGCTATCTATTCATTTCTTGCATTTATGTATATTGAATCCATGAGCTTTATTAGTTTAGAGTAGTTTTTATTCTTGGGGTTATTATTTGTTAACATGATTTGACCTGATGTGTGAGATTCTTTAGATTTATCCTAATTTTCTATGCTATTAATAGTGTGCTTAGTTTGTAGTTTAATTTCTTATTCTTAATCATGCTATGAATTATATTAAAATTCACTTGGTCTATATCTTACATAATATCGTGCTAGGATTTAATTTCTAGTTTGGGAGTGTTAGATTATTAGTTTATGTGGTAGTCTTGTGAGTACCGGGAGGATATGTTCGATGGATCTATCTTGGGAGTGCTGAGGTGGTAATAAAAAACAATCTAATTGGCTAGTCATGGGAGGAATTGCATTTTAGAAGCATCGGACTTATCCCATTGGTGTTATTAAAATTCTAATATAGAAAACCCTAGCTTAGCCTGATAATGAGAATTTTTAGTTTGTAGCGACTAGGGTGGCGCTAACTCTAGAGTTATCACAAGGTACTGATGTTTTTTTCCTTTTGAGGTCTAGGATGGGTGCTAATAGTGGAGGTCCCGGTTCCATGATTGAGTTTACTCTTACATTTAACAGTTGTGACCTACGCAAGGCATAGTTCCTTTAAGTGGCCGCTTGTTAGCAACATGAGTGAGCTACGGGGGTGGTTAGTAGAGAAGCGCACCCCTATCAAGTTACAGAGGAGGTGAGATATTAAGGAGATGGCAGAATTAGCTTTGGGACAGAAAGTAGAAGTTTCCATGGAATTAACATCTCCACACTATGTGATATAGGATGAACTTAGGTTGATAGTTTCTTATGTGAATTAGAGTCTAGGATCAAAGCTATACGTTGACCGTGTGATGAAAATAACCCTTAAGACTAGTTAGTTCATAGGTTATCTATTTTTGCTTGCATGGTTAATATTTTTAGTTGTTCAAACACAAACCCCCCTAGTTACTACAAGCTTTTCCTGACATACGATAACCTTTAGGGTATAACATCTCAGTGGACGACCCTGGATTTTCCACTAGCTATCTACGTTTATTGTAATTAAGAGTAAGGTCAGGAGAAACATACAAATTTCTATTTTTTATCCTCTAGCGCCCGCGGGTAAAGTTCGTGAAAAGAATGATCTCGTGCATGGAGGTAAAATTTTGGCGTTGTTGCTGGGGATATTAGTTTGGTTTATTTGTTAACTAAAATAGTTAGTCGGTTGAGTAGTACTTTCTTGTGTTTTTCTTTTGTGTTTTTTTGTTTCTTATTGTGACCATTTTGTGTGCTTATTGTTTACCAGAATAGGTATTTCTTGAGTTCTTGGTGTCAACCGAGAACCTTTGCACTGCGATTCTGAATTTTGTCTTCTTCATTTTTATTTGGAGTAGGTATTTCTTGAGTATTTGATTTTCCCACCGAGAATCATTGCACTACAAATACAAATTTTATTGTGGGATATGTTATTACGACCACACTACATAGTCTTGCTATTGGTTGAGTGAGTATCATAGAGAGGTAGGAGTTGTTAGTACCCAAGGCCAAAGAGATCAAGAATGGTACCCATACCATAATCCTCACAACCTGGGGTAAAGTGGTAACCCAAATTCATAGTATGGAGATACATCGGTAAACAAATGTTATGAGTTAGATAGTTGGCCTTCACCACCCTATACAGTGCTCTAAAATCAATCCCTAGGGGTAGTTTCCAAGTCCAAGTGTGGAGACATGTTTGGAGCCATGGCTAACCTTGTTAAGACTAATGAGTTGATACAAACACAAATGTTTAGTGACACTAGAGACTGGGAAGTTCCCGATTCGGAGTATGGAGAACTTTTTTCAAGCTATAGCTAGTGTGACCATAAGTATGCATAAAGATATTATAGATTTGGGAACCCAATTCTTCTCAAGCACTGAGAGTGTTGAGGAGAATGTGAGTAATTTGATGGAGAGGGTGATCCAACTAGAAGTTCTGTATTCTGAAAATGAGGCATTCCCCGATTGAACTCTAAATTTTTTTAGGGGGAATAATGAGTTCCAAGCGGATGAGTTTGAGAGTGAAGAAGTTGAGGAAGGGGTTATTGTACTTAACTCATTATGGTATCTATCGTCACCCCAACCTCCACCTATAGAACCAACACACACATTTCTAGAACTCATAAAAGAGACCATAAATAAGCCAATTGAGGATGCTAAGCTCTCAAACCACCCATCTCCTTTAAGGCCTACTCCACCTCCACAAAATAGTCCTATTGGAAGAATTTACCCCCCATCTCTCCATTTTGTGCTACATATGGTGATGGGTTACAAGCCTTCACCATATAAATAACATTAGGGTCATGCAGACGACCTGAAATATACGGAGCCTCTTGGAAGGCAACCCGAGCCTTGAAAAAGTAGGTTGTTTTCCATTAAAAAAAAGAAAAATAAAAAAAGTACCCTCACCTTTATCCTCCCACTCTTAAACCCAAAACCAATAAACACCACAACAATCCACCACCTAAACCATCACTAAATACACAACTTAGGTCGCACACTAGTTATTTCTTTGTTTACACATTGATTGATTTTCAATGGTTTGGCTTGAATTGCATGTTGTGGTAGAATTTGAGGGCATTGGGTGAGAATAATGCATTGGGAAGTAATTATTGCACATTTTTTTGTTTACCTCCCTTTATTTTAATATCATGTTTCGTAGAAATACGTGTGTTTTAAGTGTAATGGAGGGAAAGATGTCCCATTTCATTGTGTTGTAGATATTTATGGTTTTTTTTAGTATTTTTCTATGTTAGCTTTGTTTTAAAACACTATAACATTGGGTGTGCATATTTTTTTTGTAGGAATCTTGGTTTTGAAGAAAACGAACAAAGAGGAAGAGTGAGCAAATAATGTTAAGACAAGTACAAATCATGGACCATGTAGACGTACATGGTCTATGAATGCTCAAAATTGTGAACAAGGTGGTCTAACTGAACCCCAACTTGCGGGTCATGTAGACGCACACAATCCATGACACTCACACATTACCATACCACCAAATCACCCATATATGCCCTACCACCCCAAAATACAACCCAAACCTATTTACCCTCAACACACTTGAGACACATATCTCGAAATCAAAGAGGTAATCCTCCATTGTGATTCAATTCTTTATTCAATTTGTTGTGTGTGATAGTGTTTGTAATTGAACTTGCTTAATAGTTCATGATTATTCGATGAATGGTATATTTGGTGTTCAATTTTCATTGTAAGTGTTTTCCTATTTCCTTCCCTTGACATATTTTGTAGATTGTGTATATGCATTGAGGATCATGCAATCTTTCAGTGTGGGGAAAAGGAATTATATGATACTTGTGATTTTTAGTTGTTTTATGTAGTAAGTAGCTGTTTTAAGAGAAATTTAAAAAATGAAAAAGAACCGTTAAGTCGAAACCTGAAAGTGCGACTTAGGCAAAGTTGGGAGGCCCAGATAGATTGCAAACTCGAAAGGGAAACCAATGCAAAAATGAGAGGCCAAATGGTGTTGAAAAAGTGAGGGTTAGATTAATATAGAAACATATGTGATGCTAGAATGAAATCCCAGTAGGGCTCCTAGGAAAAATGAGAGAAATAAAAAAATGCTTCTCTTGGATTGTCTAGTTGGTAGCTTTTTGGGTAGAGTAAGTTAGCATCTCACTTTATGTATACCTCACTCTTTTATCGTCTGTTTGTTGTTTAGATTGCTTTAGGTTTGGGATATGAGAGTGTGAGAGATTATTATGTCTTGGGGGCTAGGGTAGTCTCGGAATAAAATGTTAACTATCTTTCGAAAAAATTGCATGCTAGTTTACGCTTAGATTTTTGCTTGTGCTTGTTTAATTAAGGACATGTGAATTTGAAGTGTGAGAGGATTTGATGAGACTTCAAATGCATGTATTTCTTAAGGCATTTAACATCTCTTTTCTTCTTTTTTTGTGGGTAGATTTCTAGGTTTAGATAAGTTTTACAACATAAGAGGTTTAGATGATTATTTTCAGTTTTCCTACCTAAATCCTTTAGTTTTGAGCCTAATATGAGCCTAATGGATTTTTTTTCTTATAAACATCTAGATCTTATTTTGTGAGCTTATTTTTAGATCGCTCGTAAGAACTTCGAAAGGAGATCAAGGAAGGTCATTCGCAAGAATAGTAGAAAAAGGAAAGCCACTTGCAATGTGGTAGAAGTTATGTTAAATAAGCAAGAGAAGCTGGCGGATGAAGATTAATCTGGGAGTTGAAATCGATTTCAGGAAAGTGTTATGAAAATAATCACCCTCTGTGGGTAGGTCAATTGGATTTATCTTCACGAGTACAATAATATCGACTACAATAACTATCAAAATGGATCAACGGTACCGACACGAACAAGTTGGAGTCAAAACTAAAGAACGGTCCGTGTGAAAAATACACAAATTGTGCCCTACTTATAGAAATGGGCAGTTCTTCAGGAATCATATGACGGTCTATGAAAAAAATGCACAACTTGTGCCTTGGGCGTGAAACAGGAGGTTCATTTTGATGAGACCCTAGAAGCATATGTTTCCTAATGCATTTAGCACATCATTTAGTAGCTTTTGTATGGTTTTTTTCTAGGTTTAAGTGGGTTTACATTACAAGGGGTTTAGATAGCCATTGTTGGTTTTCTTATCCAAATCCCTCATTTTGTAGCACATTTAGATCTAAGGATTCAATGTCCTTACGAGCATTTAAATTCTATTTTGTGAGCTTATTTCTAGATTGCTCGTAAGCACTTCAGAGTAGTTTAATGAAGGTCATTTGTAAGAATGGTAGTAGATTGTAGAAGGCTGTCGCAAGGATAGTAGAAGACTAAAGTCATCGAGTCAAAATGTGGTAGAAGATAGAAGGGTCAAAGAAGGAAGACAAAGAAATGGATAAATTGTGATCCGAGAATTAAAATCGAGTTTCAGAAACAATCTGAGAAGAATTAGCATTCATGGGTGGCATCATTGGAATTTTCTTCTCAAACACTATAAAACAAGAATTCCCAAATTGGATCAGTGTTTCACCCGTAGCAGCGCAAACAAAAGTAGAAGGGAAAAAAACAAGTTTTGGAAGAGTCGAAGACATTCATGACCAGTGTAGATTTGCATGGCTAGTGCCAAGCCCGTGCCTAATCACTTACCAAGGAGACTAAGTCCCAGCATGGGTTGTGTGCTTTTACCTGCCCTGTGCACCAAGAAGTTGAAGAACGAAGTCTCCAGTCCACCACCCATGAGGTATTGCTTGATCGTGCGCTCGGAGGAAGAAGACTACGACTTCAGTCCATGGCCCGCGTGCTTTTGCGAGGGCCACACAATCAATACATCTAATGAGCAACTTCAGTCTACTGCCCGTGTACTTTTGCACGGCCTGTGTGGCATGGGTCGTGTGCTTTTGCACGGCCCATACCAACGTGGCACTAGTGGTGGCCTTATAATTTAACTAGGGTTTTTCCAAACTTGGGCCTTTAGAGGCCCATTTATCTTCTCCTATATAAGGAGGCTTTAGTCTCCTAGTGTTTAGTAAGTAAGGATAATGTAGATCTTATTTTCTTGGTAGGTAGGAAGGAAAAGGAGAATTCTCTCTCACTCTCTATAGAGTTCTACTTCTCTTTTCCTTCTTTTAGTTCTTAGATCCATAACATTTAATTTAATGAATGCCATGGATTTATTAGTAGTCTTAGACTAGTTTATTTTCTTGGGGATTTATTTGTATTCATGACTAGGTGATGATTTTGTGAGATTCTAGATCTTTCTATCTTTTATGTCCATTAATATTTATGTTTGATTTGAGTTTTATATTCTTATGAGATGCATGTTATGTATAATCTATGATTCACCATAGTTATATATCATATGTTATCATGCTAGGATTTATTGTTTCCTTGGGAGTGTTGGGTTAGGCATAATGTAGGTTCGTGAGTACTAGTTTTGTGAGTGCATGCATCTATGATCGAGAGTACCATTCCGATTGTTATATCCTAGCTTTATTGGCTCATCGTGTAATAATTTTCATGTTAAGGAAGGAATTGCCCCTAACGAGGGTGCGAGGCGTGTAGCCATTGCCCCTAACGAAGAGTATGATAGTTTGTAGCAACTAGGGTTGTCATGTAGCGATCATTGTATTTTCAACCCTACAGTCATCGTGAGACGTCAAATCCTTTCCCTTTATAGGCCTAGGGAAAATCGTCCATTGTGGAGTGCCCGAGATGTACTTTCCTTACTTTCATATCTTACAGTTGTTACTGCTGCACAGCGACTTCTTAGGCATTTGATCCTTTAAACAGGGACACATTATCATTGGGAGTGAGTTTTACGGGGAAAGAGGAGAGCAATATGAATCCATTGTTTGATCGATGCAGTTTCCCGAGTTACAAAGGCAGTGGTGATAGCTAAAAAGTGTCAATGTAACTTTGTGTGACAGACATTGGGAATGACTGACTATCACCCGCATTATGTGAAATAGACATGAGATAGGTTTATGTGTCTTATATGCGATAGAATCTAGGATCAAATTCATTCATCGGTCATGTTACGCAAATATCCCTAAGGCTAGTTTAATATAGTTTGATCTCTTGTTTTGCATGATTAGTAGTTTTTATGTAAAAACCTTCCAAAAAATATGTTTGTAGCACTAGGTATTCCCGACACACAATCATAGTGACACCCGATTGTGAGTTATGTATATGTTTAACTTTCAAATTCTAGCATCTATGTAGACGGCCCCATACTTGCCACTAGGTACTTTCTAGTAGTTGGTAGTGAGCATACTGGAGCAACAAATAAATTTCTATCTTTGGTAATTTAGTGCCCGCGGGTAATTTGATTAAAATGAAGGACCCCGTGGGTGCAGATCACTTTGGCGCACGGCCCGTGCGAGAATGCCCGACCAATGCAATTCTGCCTAGCTTGTGCCTTGTACTAAAGAAATGGGTGGTTTTTTTTTGGTATCTCTCTTCCACCTATAAGAAGTCTCCTTCTTCCTTCATACTTCCTTGAGCCTGACGTTGGCCTACAAAAACCTTATATTTCTATTAGATTAGCTTAGCTCTTCATCTTTATCATGTGTTCTTTTATATCTATGATGGGTTTTCATAATCAATCATAGATTTGTGTTTAGAATCTATGATTAATGAGTAGGAGGTGGAATTTCACTTATGTAACTTTAACTTATCTATTTCTTCATTTCTACCCTTTATCTATTACCACCAGTTGACCAATTAGGATTTATCTGTGCTGAACCTAGCAATCCATTTACTTGGGATCATGAGTCTCTCCAACTTACGTAAGCAAATTCATATATAAAACACAAAAAAAGAGAAAGTATACATAAACACATCTGTATAACATTATAGTATAAAATTAAAATATAATAAAATGAGAATGACATACCGAAGCTACAGATTAGCTTAGAGGAACCTTGGAAAGAGTAGAAGGGAAAATCCTCTCAACGAACAAAAAGTCATAGACGAGAGAGTGCTTACTTCTTTGTTAGTTTAGAGTAGTTTATATTCTTGGGGTTGTTATTTGTAAATATGATTTGAGACTCTTTAGATTCATCTTGTTTTTTATGCTATAGCTATCGTGCTTAATTTATAGTTTGATTCTTTTCATTCTAGTTTATGCTATGAAATATATTAAGATGTACACCTGGTTCATTTATTGCATAATATTATGCTAGGATTGAAATGCTAGTTTGGGAGTGTTATATTATTAGTTTCTATAGTAGTCTTATGAGTACCAGGAAGATATGTTTGATAAATTTATCTTGGGAGTGCCGAGGTGGTAAGAGACAATAATATAATTGGCTAGTCATATGAGGAATTTGTAAGGATCATCGGACATGTGCCATTGGTATTATTAAAATCCTAAACGGGGAAACCCTGGCTTACCCTAATAATTGTGTGCTTTTAATTTGTAGCGGCTAGGGTTGCGCAGACTCTAGAGTTATCATGTGGTATGGACGTTTGATTCTGTTTAAGGTCTAGGATAAGTGCTTATAATGGAGGTCCCAATCTGTGATTGACTTTACTTCCACTTCCAAAAGTTGCAACCTACTAAAGATATAGTTCCTTTAGGCAGGGCTTGTTAGCACTAGGAGTGAGCTACAGGGGTGGTCAGTAGAGAAGTGCACCCCTAGAAAGTTACGGAGGAGGTGAGATGTTAAGGAGGGGGTAGAACATGCTGTGTGACAGACAGTGGGAGTTTCTAGGGAAGAAACATCTCCACACTATGTGATATAGATAGAAATTAGGTTGATAATCGCTAACTCACACACTACGGGGTCGTAAAACCTTGCAGGATAAATTAACACGTGGAGTGTTAAGTATGGTCATAGATAGAATTTGTAAATGTTGCTGCAGTACTCACTGCTAACTACACTAAAGTAGCTAGTGGAAAGTCTGAGGTTGTGCACTGAGATACTAGAATTCAAAAGTTAGCTTTATATAACCCATAATCAGGCTTGTGTGTCATGAGCATATAATGCTTTAAACAGGTAATCGAGGGGAGGGGGTTGTGTCTAACAAACTACTTGGCATGCAAGTGAATAGATTAAAGTACGATTAACTAGTCTTGGGGTATTTACGTAACCTGACCGATTATTGAATTTGATTCCAAATTCTATCAAATATAACCATATAGACCTATTCTCATGCCTATGTCACATAATGTGGAGATGGTCAGGAATTCCTAGTGTCTGACCCACAAAGGTCCATCTCCCTTCAATAGCAATCTCATTGCCTCCGTAATTAAGGAATGTGGGTTGATCCTTTTGATACTGCAACTCATTCCCCATCATCACACTCATGATGCTAACGTGATCCCACTTAAAGGATCTTAGCATTATGCAGGTTGCAACCGTTAGATACGAGATTAAGGAGAATATGTCCTGGGAACTCCACTATTGACACCAACCCTAGGCCTAGAGAGGCAAAGGAATTGGCCTCTCATGATGACTCTCGGGTTTCCACGACCCTAGTCACTACAAACTTGAATTCTTATCTATCGGGGTAAGCCAGGGGTTTTCCCTCATTAGGAATTAGTCTAGCGCTCCTAACATGAAGCACTCACACAACTAGACAATTAGAATTAGAGTTTAACAATCGAGTTGGTACTCTCAAGGTAGCATGAATGCACTCATCTCCCTGTTACTCTCGAGTCTACAATAGCCCTATCTAGACCTATTTATAGAATTATTGATGCATCATAAAGCATGACATGGAATAAATCAAACATGAATGAGAAATACAAATCATACACAAATATTCAAATGACATAGAAAATAGGGTGATCTAAAATCTCACAAAATCATAATAAAGTCATGAATACAAATATTATCGCAAGATATTAGCTATTCTAGAGACATTAAAACCAAACCAAATATTGGATTTAATGGCCTAAGGCTAGAACTAGAGAAATAAATGAAGAGAGAAAGAGCCTTATTATTTATACCTACTACAATAGATCTAAATTAATGAAGTTGTTCTTAAACCCAAGAAGGCTAGGCTAGCTTACATAGTAGATGGGTTGTAGGCATTAGAAGATGGGCCTTGTGATTTCCTTATTTCCTGAGAACGGGCCGTGCTAGTTTGCACAGCCTTCATCCTTGGCCCCATTCCATCAGCACGAGCTATGGCACGGGCTGTGACAAGCCACACTACCCGTGTCATTCTTCTAATTTCCCAGAACTCACTCCTTTCTTCGCCACAAGTATCTACTACCACATTTTGACTCGTGGGCTTCGGTCTTCTACCATCTCCTACAAGCAGTTTGAAGTGTTTATGAGTGATCTACAAATTAAGCTAACAAAAATGATCTAGATTCTCATAAGGACCAAAATTCATTAGACCTAAAGTAGGATACAAAGTGAAGGATTTAGATACGACAACCGAAAACGGTCATCTTAACCCTTTTCAATGCAAATTTCCTAAATCTAACAATCTACCAGACAAACGACAATAAAAGAAATGTTTAATGCTTCAAAACATGCATGCATTTGACGTCTTATCAGTTGCTTATGTGATATAGAGTTTAGGATCAAATTTATATGTCAATCATGTGATGCAAATAACCCCCAAAACTAAAAATTTCAGAATTTATCTCATTTTACTTGCATGATTAGTAGTTTTAGTAGTTCAAACACCCCCTCCAAGTAATTACTAGCTATCTCGGTGACGCCCAAGAGTGAATTTTGTTTAGCTAACCTTTAGGTTTTAATATCTCTATGGATGACTGTGGACTTGAAACTATCTACGTTTATCGTAGTTAGGAGTAACATACAATTTTCTATCTTTGATCCTTTAGTGCCCGTGGATAAATTCCATGAAAAGAATTACTCCACGGGTGCATGTCAGTTACTTGCTCAGTAAACCGAATTCACCAGCCCACAACACGTGCACTTAAGTGGTCAAATTCACGTTTTGCAGCCTTCACATAAAAAAAAAAATTCTATAATACTAGTATTCGGAAAAACATCACGAGAATTATTTGCTACAAATTTTTTCCACTGGCTCTACTACAAACCAACCTTACTATAACTCATTGTTGTTTCTAACTAAGATTGTTTTTTAATCAAATTAATCCTTCAAATCCTCAAGACGGATACTGGAACTCATCCTTATATTCACTGGCTGATGCATCTCTGACAACCGATCGGTTCGTGGACTTGAGTTGTTCTTGAATGGACCTGCAATAAAACTGTCCCTGGGGGAACTTGATGCGTCTCCAACAACTGATCGATTCGTGGGCTTGAGTTCTTCTTGAATGGACTTGTAATAAAACGGTCCCTGGGGGTTCCAAGGGTCAGAACTCCAATGCCTAAGTTAGCCCAAGCATTTGATATGATTAACATAGAATGTATGATAAGTAAATGTGTACCTTGTATTTATACTCCATGTCCTAAATAACGTTCTCTTTAACTATTGCCCTTAATTACACAAAAATGCGGTAATTATGTTAGGGTATTAAATATTCTCATCACTGGGTTGCCACATCTTCGGCCCAATGGCCTTCTTAGGCTGAACTTCTATCAAGAGCCCCCAGAAAAACAGGTTCTTAACCTCAGAAGGTTGAAACGTCATGAAGGTTCTTCGAGGTCTCGAATGCATGGGACAGCTCGAGGACTTTGAAAACTCGAAATGAACATTGCACTTTGTTGCTCGAGCCTTCAAGGGAGGAAACCTAGTTTTCTAATCAACTCAGGCGGTAGGATTCCAAAAGACGTGTGCGTGTTGTACAACTGCGCGTGTCACTACTCCCCAAACAGCGCATTATCAGAAGACATAAAGCAATTGCATCTTTCCATAATTATTTTATATTTCCAAGCCAATTATTATCTGTCATTTTAGCCCCCATTAGTACCTCTTAACCGCTCTCCTTTCTTTCACCTTTCTCATTTGTAGGAACTTCTTACAATCATCTTTTCTCCACTTCTCTCTCGAGCGATCTAAACTTTCATCACCTTTCTTAGAAAATTATTAAGTACCTGCATCTCTATTCTTATTCTAATATTTTCATTTTCTCACCTTATTATCATTCCCCGCTCTTATGAAGGTTCCATTTCCGAGAGATTTCCCGGTAAGATTAGGGTAGGCGGGGTGGGGGTAGTACACCAGGAAAAGATACTAGCGACTCAGAATGCACCCATTCCAAAGAACTCCAATACGATTCAGTTGCTGGAGAAGGCATGTCTGATCAGATTGCTAAAAGTTCAGGGGAAGAGAGGGTTTTCCCAATGACTGATATGCCTCCTCGAGAGCCCATTGAGAACTGGCCACCAGGCATGGGCAAACCCTATATATGGAGATCTCCTATGAGTTGCAGAATTAGTTTCTTCCTTCCTCTGAATCTAGAGCTCGAATTGGAAGAGGGGTCAAATACATCTCTGGTATGCAAGGAAATGCCTCTCGAGGCCATAGAGGAGGAGGAGAACGCGTCTCTTTTGAGAGAGTGGACATCCCTTGAGGAGGAGAAAGCACCCTCAAGAGCACCTCAAGTATCTTCTCTGGCTAAAGCCTCTCAAAAGAAGAAAAAGGGAACTTATCAAAGGTTAAGGCTAAGGGACTCAGGAAGGGAGCCCCTAGTCCTAGAAGTGGGGACCGCTATCTCAAAGATTTTGGACTCGATCTCTCTTAGCCAATGAATAGCCCCATATGCTAATTTTTAACCCTTTCAAGAGGAGGATACACCCCCATAAGCTCCCCGAAGGGATATCATCCATTTCCCTCAGACATCTCCGCTGCAAGCTCACCTTTTCTTTTCCGCCCCTTTTTTCCAAACTTCTTAAACAATTCTAAGTGAGCCCAACACAAGTCCATCCCAATTTCTTAGTGATCATCATGATGTTTTTGACTCAATGTGATAAGTTTGGTATCAAGCCCAGATATAAGCTTCTTCGCTCGCTATACTTCGTGTCTTATAGTGGGTAGTTGACCGACATGATTGTCACTTTTACCAGCCGAGAGGCACATCACAAGGTGTTTGTAGTTCCTGGTAATTTGGGTGACAGGAGAAGCTGGAAGAAAGGGGTTTAGTCTGACAACCAGAGGTATCAAGTTCCCCCATGGAATTGGGCCGTGTGAGTCGAGTCTCTCAAACCTGGGAGTATATCCATCTGGATGCCCTTGAGAGAGACAAGCAAAAGTTGATGTCTAGCTCCCTTGAGTACAACCATTTCAACAATCCTAATTCCTAGATTGGCGGCTTGGAGGCTTTGCATTCCCTTTCGCAATCTACAAGGATTATGTGTATAAAGTACTCTGGAAGAATATCAAGGAGAGGAGAAGAGAACTTGAGGGCCCCAATGAAGGCCCTCCCCTCGAGACCCCCTTCAGTGATTTTAGGCACTCGAAAGCCTCCGAAGGTGCTTTGATATAATTCTACTTCACCTATTTGTTGTATTGTTGAGTTTACTGTTATTGATGCTATCTTTTTTTTCTAGTGGCTCTTGCTAGCGGCTTAAAGAAATAAAAGTCTAAGAAGCAGGGTCAGACTCCTCCCAAAGGGACCATTGCTTCCTCAAATCAAGGCCTCCACTCTATCGAATCAGGCCCCACTCTCTCAAACCAGGCCTCTCCTCTTACAGTAGGGGGTGAAAGGCCTACTCCAACAATTGGTGATGGAGAGCCTCCTCACACTAGGAATGTTTGCCAAAAGACAAGGGGGAGTGGAAACAATG
This sequence comes from Rubia yunnanensis, assembly GCA_037428765.1. NCBI lineage: Eukaryota > Viridiplantae > Streptophyta > Magnoliopsida > Gentianales > Rubiaceae > Rubia > Rubia yunnanensis. The sequence continues at coordinate 76,537,869 of CM075061.1, read as the reverse complement.
TTGGTAACACCTCCCCAACACCATTAATAGGAGCACATGGCGGTGAGAATGTCCATCAACAGTCTCCACCCACTTTGAATTATGCGGCATCCATATCTAGGATTGAGAATCATCTCTCGAGGATATCCTCTAACCCTGAGGTTTTCCTCCGTTCCTTTTCAAGGCCAAAAATTTTGGGTGTAGTAAATTAGCTGAGGAATTCCTGAGGCCACAAGTGTCTGCCTCCCTGTCTGAAGATCTTTCTAAGCAGGTGGACGGCCTAGTCAACCCTGAGCTGCCAATCAAGAACAACGGCCTTCACTTTTCCCTAATGGATTTCATTAATTCCAAAGGGAAGCTCTTCATTGCTAAGGGGATTTGAGCGATACCCCTTCCAGAGGATACGGATGCCTCCCCCGAGCAGAATTCAACCGCTGTGCGAGTGGAAGAAATGTTTGCTTCACCTCAAAAGAAGATGATTCTAGGGTTTTTCCTTGATTGTAACTTTGCAAATTAGGTCCCCCAATTGTAAATTTTTACTTTTGAGTATCAATATAAGAGTATGTCTTTTTCCATGACTTATTGATTTTGCCTTTGTTTTCTTTTCGTAGTGTAACTCATTGAAGAGAGTGTTAGAAGGCACTTGTGAGGAGCTTTCGAGTGCCCAAAAAGAGTTAAGTGAGACACACAAATAGCTATTGAAGGCCACTCGAGATCTATCTATTTGTAATCGAGATAAGGAGTCCTTGAAGGACAAGCTCCACCAACTCGAAGCTGAGATGAAGCTATGGCAGTCTAAAGACCATTACACCTTTAAGGGGTTTGTTAAGCATTTCCTGAGCAAAATATTTAATGGTACATATCCTTTAGAGGTGGCCGAGGGTCGTGATTCCATAGATAAAGACCTTGAAGAGCTGATGCATCAAATTTATTTAAAGTTTGGTTCTCTGATGTCCTGTATTGCTACTGCGATCAGGCTTCCAGTAGTATAAGAGCGCTTAATTGGTTGCATGGATAAAAATCACAAGCTAGTATCCCAAAGGGAGTTACTTGCCGAGTAACATTTACTAGCTTAGCGCAAAGTAACCAACCTTGAAGAGGAATTGCTTGCTTGGAAGATAGCTAGTAAGGATCCCCATTCTTTAAGCGAACCTCATCAGGCCCCTCGAAGGAGCCCCTTGGTTGAAGATAGTTCTTTGGTAGAATCTCTCTTGCCCAAGAATACACGACTTGTAGGGGAGATCGAGCCCTGGTGGGTACATGCCAAAGAAGTGGAGGGACATATCGCTGACTTCGAAGAAAAGTTGCTGCACACGAAACAAGCCTTCATGCCCACAGGCTTTTTCATGGAATTCCTTCCTCATATTTAATTAGCAATAATCAGCTCCCAAAATTTCTACTCAAAGCTGCTCGATACTGGATGGATGAAGTTAATGTCCGTGATAATGGAACTTCTCGGCAGAAAAAATCTTTTGACCTTATTCTTGATTGGTTACCGGAGCTGAAGGTAAAAGGATTCACCCCCTTGAGTTATTGTTCTGCCCCTTGGCCACAAATATCTTCATTAAAGAAGTTGACAAGCATCTTGTCCCCTCCAGCAAAGTTACCAAAGGATCTACCTCAAAACGTCACAAGAGTGTTGGGTCCTCTTCGAAGGGCCCATTCAAACCCTCCCCAAAGAAGCGGTGTAAGACCGTTACTCCCCCTGATCCTTCTAAATATCCCATAGAAGAACAAATGAAGGACATCTGGAGAGCCACTGGTATAAAGCTTGAAGAGCTCAAAGACATAGAAGCAAAAGTGAAAGGGCTGGGAAAAACTATCTCCACCGAAGATTTGTTCCAGGCAGGATTTCCTCCAACTAGATTAATACATTTAGATGAATAAGTTTATGTACTTTTCAGTATCAAAATTGTACTTCTAATAAGTGAGGAATTTTGAATAAATAGCTTGTTATACTCTATCTCAAATATTTTACCCCTCGGATATGAGCATCACACGCAACTTCCCTAGGCAAAGCATAGTATGAATATCTTTGGTAAGTAGAAATTGAAAAATTCAGAGACACGAGCATTTTACCCAGGTTTGGTGTTTCCACCTACATCCTGGCAATCTTGTCCACTAGTTCATCATTCTAAGGTTATAAAAGTAGCCTTTGATTGCCGCTTAAAAGCATACCACCCAAACCTCAACTCGCTCAAACATCAACTGGAGTGCCGCTTTAGAGCAAACCACTCGAACATTATCTAGAGTGCCGCTTTAGAGAAAACCACTCGTACACCATCTAGAGTGCCGATTTAGAGAAAACCACTCGTACATCATCTATAGTGCCACTTAAGAGCAAACCACATGAACATTATCTAGAGCGGCGCTTTAAAGCAACCCGCTCGAACATCAACTAGAGTGCTGCTTTAGAGCAAACCTCTCGAACATCAGCCATGGCTGGAAATATCATCTAGAGTGCCGCTTTAAAGCAACCTTCTTGAATATCAACTAGATTGCCGCTTTAGAGCAAACCATTCGAACATCAGCCGTGGCTGGAAATATCATCTAGAGCGCTACTTTAAAGAAACTCGCCCAAACATTGACTAGAGTGCCGCTTTAAAGCAACCCACTCATCATAGCTGGTATTATTTTCTCAGGTTGGTAATGTTCCACCTCCTTGGAACATAAACCCCATTAATCTGTTCGAGAATATAACTTCCTCCCGGGTACGATTCAATCACCTTATAAGGTCCTTCCCAGTTTGCAGCTAACTTCCCTTTAAGTTCCTTTCTGCTTTTCTCTTTTTTCCTCATTACCAAGTCCCCCGGATTAAAAAAACACCTTCTTTACCCATCTTTCATGGTATCTTCTAACCCGTTCATTGACTTTAGCCTAATGTAGAGAAGCTAACTCCCTTTTTTTCTTCCACTATATCCAAATCCAGACATCGGTTCTGCTGGTTGACTGTCTCGTTTGCAGCATCCATCATCCTTGGGCTAGGAACACCTATTTCCGCGGGGATTACTGCCTCTGAGCCGTATAGTAGACTAAAGGTGTTTCCCTAGTAGTGGAAGACTCAGCTGTCCAATATAACCATGACACATTGGATAATTCCCATATCTAGTTACCTTCTGCCCCCTTTATGTGTGCTCGTATTCCATTTACTATTGTTCCGTTAGTCACTTCCACTTGTCCATTGGCTTGAGGGTGGTAAAATGATGTCACTTTTTGCTTAATCTGATATTCCTCACACCACTTCTTGAAGGGATCTTGAGAAAACTGTGTTCCGTTGTCCGTGATGATCGTCCTTGGGGTTCCAAAACGGCATACAATGTTCTTCCATCAAAAGCACTCCGACTGTTTTTCCTCTTATGTTTATCAAGGGCTCAGCCTCTACCCATTTTTTGAAATAATCAATAGCCACTATTAAGTATCAGAATTTTCTTGGCGCTATTGGAAAAGGGCACACCAGATCGATCCCCCACTTGTCAAATGGCCACGAACTATAGATGTTTCTCATTTCTTCATGTGGAACGTGTGTATAGGGGCATGTATCTGACACTGGTTGCAAGCCTGAATATATCAATTTGTGTCCTCGAACATAGTTGGCCAGTAAAATCCTGCTCGAATAAGCCTTCTCCCTATAGACCTAACTCCCTGGTGGCTACCGCATACCCCTTCGTGGACCTCTCTTAAGAGATAATCAACCTCATGAGTGTTAACGCATCGAAGCAATGGCTGCAAATGACCCCTTCTATATAACATTTCTTCCAGCATCACATACATTGGAGCTTTCAACCTTATCTTTCTTGCATCCAATTCATTTTCCGATAGGACACCCTCTCAAAGATATGCCACAAACGGTGTCATCCAAGAGTCTTCCACTTCTACAGCCATAACCACATATTCTTCAAAACATCATCCGCTCAAAGTTTCCATGAGTAGTTGCCTCTTGGATTGGGTCCCCAAATCTGAAGAAGCAAGCTTACTTAGAGCGAGATGCTTTATGATTGCTTTCCCTCTGAACCTACGTTAAAAAATACAATTTGAAACATTTTAATAGGTTCTTTACTACCTCGAGGTAGCTCTACAATTTACGCTCTCTGGCCTTGTATTCTCAATTCACCTACTGAACCACAATTTTAGAGTCACTGAAAACCTCCAGTTCCTCCACTTGCAGCTCCATTATGAGGCGCAATCAAGTGATCAGTGCCACGTACTCAGCCTCATTATTATTTGCTTTGAATGCAAAGTTCAATACATAGGGGTAATCTCTGCCATTTGGGCTAGTTAACAGAACCCCGCTCCACTTCCTCCTGAATGTGACGAACTATCCACATACAACTTCCATACCTTTCTTTGGCTCACTTCCACCTCTCGAACAGGATCCAAACATACTTCGAGGGCCTCTCTAGTTTCCACTATATGCATTTATGACAACCGACCAGTTTGGGGGCTTGAGTTCTACTCGAATGGACCTGGAATAAAACTGTCTCTGGGGGTTCCAGGTGTTAGCACTCTGATGCCTAAGTTAGCCTAAGTGTTTGATATGATTAAGATAGAATGAATGATAAGTAAATGCATACCTTGTATTTATACTCCATGTCCTATATAACTTTCTCCTTAATTATCACCCTTAATTACCCATGAATGCGGTAATTATGTTAGGGCATTAAATATTCTATTAACCGGGTTGCCACATCTTTATCCCAATGGCCTTCTTAGGCTTAACCTCTATCAAGAGCCCCCAAAAAAGTAGAGTCTCGACCTTAGAAGGCTGGAACGTCATGAAAGTTCTTTGAGGTCTCGAATGTATGGAACAGTTCGAGGACTTTGAAGACTCGAAATGAGCCTTGCACTTTGTTGCACGTGCCTTAAAGGGACACAAATTGGTTTTCTAATCAACTCTATTGTTAGGATTCTAAAAGGCGCGTGCGTGCTGTGCAATAGTACGTGTCACTGTTACCCAAACAGAGCGTTGTCTGAAGACAGAAAAGCAATTGCATCTTTCCATAAAATTTTTATATTTCCAAGGCAATTATTATCCACCATTGTAGCCCCCATTATTACCTCTTAACTGCTATTCCTTTTTTCACCTTTCTTATTTACAGGAACTTTCTTACAGGCACTTTTTCTCTACTTCTCTCTCGAGCAATCTAAACATTCATCACCTTTCCCAGAAAATCAATAAGTACCTTAATCTCCATTCTTATTCTAATCTTTTAATTTTCTCACCTTACAATTATGCCCCACTCTGATGAGGGTTCCGTTTCCAAGAGATTTTCCGGTGAGATTAGGGTAAGCGAGACGGGGTAGCGACTTAGAATGCACTCATTCCAAAGAAATCTGATACGATTTAGATGCTAGAAAGAGTATGTCTGATCAGATTGCTAGCAGTCCTGGGGAAGGGAGGGTTTTCCCAGTGACTGATATGCCTCCTCGAGGCCCGTTGACAAATGGCCACCGGGCATGGGAAAATATAAAGATATCCCCTACGAGTGGCCAAATTGGTTTCTACCCTCCTCCGAATCAAGAGGAATTGGAATGGGGTCAAACACATCTCTGGTCCACAAGGAAATGCCTCTCGAGGCCATAGAGGAAGAGGAGAAAGTATCTCTTTTGAGAGAGAGGACGTTCCTCGAGGAGGAGGAAGCACCCTCGAGAGCGCCTCAGGTATCTTCTCTGTATAAAGCCTCTCAAAATAAGAAAAATGGGACTTTTCGAAGGTTTAGGCTAAGAGACTCGGGAAGGGAACCCCCAGTTCCAGTAGTGGGGGACCGTTATCTTAAAGATTTTGGACTCGATCCCTCTTGGCCACCGAATAGCCCCAGATGCTGATTTTCAACCCTTTCGAGAAGAAGATAACCCCTATAACCTCCCTTGAAGGAGATCATCCATTTCCCTCAAGCAATTCTGCTGAGGGCTCATCTTTCCCTTTCCGCCCCTTTTTTCCAAACTTCTTAAATAATTCAAAATGAGCCCTGCATAAGTCCATCCCAATGTCTTGGTGATCATCATGATGTTTTTAACTCGATGTGATAAGTTCGGTATCAAGCCTAGATATTATCTGCTTTCCTCGTTGTACTTTGTGTCTTATAGTGAGCGGTCGACCGACATGATTATCACTTTTACCAGCCGAGAGGCACATCACAAGGTTTTTGCAGTTTATGGTAATTTGGGTGACTGGTGAAGCTGGAAGAAGGGATTTCATTTGACAGCAGGAGGTATCAAGTTCCCCCATGGAATTGATCTGTGCGAGTCGAGTCTCCTAAACCAAGGGAGTATATATATCTGGATGCCCTCGAGAGGGACAGGCAAAAGATGTTGCCCAGCTCCCATGACTACACCTATTTCAACAATCCTAATTCCCAGATTGGTGGCTTTGTATTCCCTCCCGCAATCTACGAGGAGTATGTGTATAAAGTACTCAGGAAGAATATCAGGAAGAGGAGAAGAGAACTTGAGGGCCCCAAAGAAGGCCTTCCCCTCAAGACCCTCGCTAGTGTTTTTAGGCACTTGGAAGCCTCCAAAGGTGCCTTAATATAATTCTACTTCTCTTGTTTTTTTGTATTGTTGAGTTTACTGTTACTGATGCTATCTCTCTCTTTTTTTCAGTGGGTCTTGCTAGTGGCTTAAAGAAACAGAAGCCTAAGAAGAAAGGTCAAGCTCCTCCTAAAGGGACCGTTGCTTCCTCAAATTAGGCCTCCACTCCATCGAATCAGGCATCCCCTCTCTCAAACCAAACCTCTCCTCTTATAGTAGGTGACGAAAGGCCTACTTTGACCATTGGTGATGGCGAGCCTCTTCACACTAGGAATGTTCACCAAAATACAATGGCGAGTGGCAACAATATTGGTAACACCTCCCCAACACCATTAATAGGAGCACATGGCGGTGAGAACGTCTGTCTAAAATCTCCACCCCGTTCAAATGATTCAGTGTTCATATCTAGAATTGTGCATCATTTCTCGAGGATGGACTCTGACCCCGAGGTTTTCCTCCGTTCCTTTTCAAAAATTATTTATCGTTCTCTTTCCTAGCATTAATCTAAGTTGAATTGTTTTGCTAGGCCTCCCACGTTTTTGACAAGGCCACTAAGAAGATGGCGGCTTCTGCCTTTGCTTGTACCTCTGGCCGCAATTCTCTCCAGGAAAAGCTCAACAAACATGATGATGAGATTTTAAAGTTGAAGAAAGCCCTTGAGGAGAAGGATAGGGTGCTCAAGGAAAAATTAAACATATTCCTTGAGGAAAAACAAAGAATCTGGAAGGGGAGAGGTAAAACGTTTAAGACGAGAGGCGTCATTGGATGCTGGAGAAAGATACCCTCAAGAAGAGGGTTCATGCTGTTAAGGATCCGGCCTCACTGGTTCAACTACTTAAAGCCTTAAACACAAACTTTTGAATAACCCTGAGCTCCTTCAGTTGTTTATAGACCTCTAAGGTGCTGCCAAAAATATTGGCTGTAGCGAATTAGCCGAGGTATTCCTGAGGCCACAAGTGTCTGCCTCTCTGTCTAAAGATCTTGCTAAGCAAGTGGACGACCTAGTCAACCCAGAGCTCGAAGCCACTCTGGATGCGAAATGGGATGAGGCAATCAAGAACGATGACCTTAGCTTTGCCCTAATGGATTTCATGAAGTCCAAAGGGCAGCTATTCACTGCTGGGGGGATTCGAGTGATACCCTTTCCAGGGGATACGGATGTCTCGTCCAAGCAGAATTCAACCGCCGTCTGAGTGGAAGAAATGATTGCTTCCACCTGAAAAGAAGATAATTCTAGGGTTTATCCCTGATAGTAACTTTGCCAATTAGGGCCCCCAATTGTAACTTTTTTCTTTTGAGTATCAATACAAGAGTATTTATTTTTCCATGAATTATTGATTTTACCTTTGTTTTCTTTTCGTAGTGTAAATCGTTGAAGAGAGTGCTAGAAGGCATTTTTTAGGAGCTTTTGAGTGCCTAAAAAGATTTGATTAAGACACACAAACAGCTATTAAAGGCTACTTGGGATCTATCTAATTTTAATTGAGAGAAGGATTCCATGAAGGACAAGCTCCACCAACTCAAAGCTGAGATGAAGCTATGGAAATCTAAAGAAAATTCCACCTTTAAGGTTTTTTTAAGGATTTCCTGAGCAAAGAATTTAATGGTACATACCCTTTAGAGGTGGTCGAGGGTCGTGATTCTGCAGATAAAGATCTCAAAGAATAGATGCATCAAATCTGTTTAAAGTTTGGTTCTTTGAAGTCCTGTATTGCTACTGCAGATAGGCTTCCAGTAGTGAAAGGGCACCTAATTGGTCTCATGGGAAAAAATCGCAGGCTAGTAGCCCAAAGGGAGTTACTTGCCGAGCAACATCTACTAGCTCAGCACAAAGTAGCTAGCCTTGAAGAGGAATTGCTCGCTTGGAAGATAGCTAGCAAGGATCCCCATTTTTCAAGCGAACCTCATCTAGCCCCTCGAAAGAGCCCCCTGGTTGAAGATAGTTCTTTGGTAGAATCTCTCTTGTCCTAGAACACACGACTCGCAGGGGAGATTGAGGCCTGGAATGTACATGCCAAAGAAGTGGAAGGGCATATCGCTGATTTCAAAGAAAAATTTACTGCACACGAAACAAGCCTTCGTGCCCACATGCTTTCACATGGCATTCCTTCCTTATATTTAATTAGCAATGATCAACTCCCAAAATTTCTACTCAAACCTGCTCGATACTGGATAGATGAAGTTAACTTCCATGAGAATGGAACTCCTTGGTAGAAAAAGGCTTTTGACCTAATTCTTGATTGGTTAGCGGAGCTGATGGTAAAAGGATTCACCCCCTCGAGTTATCGTTCTTCTCCTCTGCAACAAAAATTTGCCATAGAAGAAGCTAACAAGCATCTTATCCCCTCCAGCAAAGTTACCGAAGGATCTACCTCAAAACGTCGCAAGAGCATTGGGTCCTACTCGGAAGGCCCATTCAAACCTTCCACAAAGAAACGATGTAGACCGTTGCTTCCCTTGATCCTTCGAATATCCCACAGAAGAACAAATGAAGTACATCCGGAGAGCCGCTAGTATAAAGCTTGAAGAGCTCGAAGACATAGAAGCAAAAGTGAAAGGGCTGGGAAAAACTATCTCAACCAAAGATTTGTTTCGGCCGAGGTTTCCTCCAACTAGATGAATACATTTATACGAATAAGTTCATGTACTTTTCAGTATCAAAATTGTGCTTCTAATAATTGACGAAGTTTGAATAAATAGCCTATAATACTCTATCTAAAATATTTTACCCCTCGGATATGAGCGCCACGTGCAACTTCCCGAGGCAAAGCATAGTATGAATATCTTTGGTAAGTAGAAATTGAAAAATTCAAAAACACAAACATTTTACCCAGGTTCAGTGTTTCCACCTACATCCTGCCAATCTTGTCCACTAGTTCATCATTCCAAGGTTACAAAAGTAGCCTTCGAGTGCCACTTAAAAGCATATAACCTGAACCTCAACCCACCATTCCAGGAATGTTTCTCGGATTCATGGTCCTCGAACATAGTCGGCCATTAAAATCCCGCTCGAATAAGCCTCCTTGCTATGGACCTGGCTCCCTGGTGGCTGCCGCATACCCCTTCATGGACCTCTCTTAAGAGATAATCAGCCTCATGAGTGTTGACGAAGCAAAGCAATGGCTGCAAATGACCCTTTCTATACAGCATTTCTTCATGCAACATATACATTGGAGCTTTCAACCTTATCTTTCTTGCATCTACTTAATTTTTTGGTAGGACACCCTCTTAAAGATATGCCACGAATGATGTCATCAAAGAGTCTTCCACTTCTACCGCCATAACCATAGGTTCTTCAAAACATCGTCCGCTCAAAGTTTCCATTTGTAGCTGCTTCTAGATTTGGTCCCTAAATCCGAAGCAGCGGGCTTACTTAGAGCATCTTCTTTATGATTGCTTTCCCTCGGAACCTGCATTAAAGTATAAGATTTGAAATATTTTAACAGGTTCTTTACAACCTTGAGGTACCTCTGCAAGTTACGCTCTCTGGCCTCGTATTCTCCATTCACATGCTGAATCAAAATTTGAGAGTCACTAAAAACCTCCAGTTCCTCCACCGGTAGCTCTCTTGCAAGGTGCAATCCATTAATCAGTGCCTCGTACCCAGCCTCATTATTAGTTTCTTTCAATGTAAAGTTCAATGCATCTGGGTAATCTCTGCCATTGGGGCTAGGTAACAGAACCCTGGCTCCACTTCCTCTTGAATGTGATGAAACATCCACATAAAATTTCCGTACCTTTTTTTGGCTCACTCCCACCTCTCAAACGGGATCCAAACATACTTCGAGGGGCTCTGTATTTTCCACTATGAAGTCTGTCAGAGCATGTCCCTTAATCGAAACTCGAGGTTGATATTGGATATCATGCTCTCCCAATTTCACCACTCACTTCTTCATTCTTCTAGACTTCTTTGGCCTTAGTAGGATCTGTCGAATTGGGTGGTTCGTGAGCTCCACTATTTTGTGTCCTTAGAAGTAGGGTCTCAATATTCTGGCTGCATGTACGAGGACTAGAATCAACCTCTCGAGAATAGTATACCTCGTCTCGGACCCCTACAAGGCATGACTGAAAAAGTAAATCAGATGCTAAAACTTTTCTTTTTCTTTTACCAGGATCGGGCTGATTGCCAACGGTAACGTGGAAATATACAAGTATAGCGTCCCAACCTTGTCTGGTTTCATCAAGGTAGGTAATGTCCCCAGGTGTTCCTTCTACTACTTGAATACCTCGTTGCACTTTCCATTACACTCAAACTTCTTTGCCCTTTGAAGGACATTGAAGAAGGGTAAGTGCTTCTCTGCCCCCTTCGATAGGAACCTGCTCAATGCTGCTAGAGACCCTGTAAGCTTCTGTACATCCTTTATTGATTGTGGGATTTTCATTGTCCTCAAATATTTGACCTTTTCCAGGTTTACATCAATCCCCCTCTTTGAGACCATGAATCCGAGAAACTTCCCCGCCCCTACACCAATAACACACTTAGACAGGTTCAACTTCAAATTATCCCCTCGAAGCCTACTGAATGTTTCCTCTAGGTATCTTTAGAATTCTTCATAACTTTTTCTTTTGACTACCATGTCATCCACATATATTTCCATGTTCTTCCCAATCTGTCCCCTGAACAGTCTATCAACCAATCTCTGGTAAGTAGCCCCAGCATTTTTTAACCCAAAGGGCATCTTCTTATAGCAGTACGTGCCTACATCAGTAATAAACGATATTTTTTCCTTGTCTTCCTCCACAATGAGGATTCGGTGATACCCCTTATGCGCATCTAAGAACAAAAAAAATTTATCCAATTATGGCTTCCATCAGCTTTTCGATTGGCAGCAATGGGTAACTATCTTTAGGGTAGCATTTATTTAAATTAGTAAAGTCTATACACATTCTCCATGCTCCATCATGCTTTGGAACCATGACTGGGTTAGGAATCCAGTTGGAGTAGAACACCTCCTCGATGACATATACCCTCAACAACTTCTCCACCTCCTTTTTAATTGCTTCAGCTCTTTCAGGAGCAAACACCCTTCTCTTCTACTTCACTGGTTTAATCGAGTGGTCAATATTCATCCTATGCAGTGCGAGACTCGAAGGTACTCCCGTAAGGTCAGAGGTATCCCACGAGAACACGTCTCCATATTCTCCCAACAAGTCTCTCGGTCTCCCTTTAACATCTTCAGGAATTAGCTTCCCAACAGCTACTGACCTGGTATCCCGAACATGCATCTGTATTGTATCATCTTATCCCACATCTGCGTGTGCCATCACTACATCCCTTTTCTTTCTCTTTTCCCGTACCGCCGTAAGATTATATTTTCGAGCCACAGTTTGATCTCTTCGAATGGATGTCATCCCCTTCTCCGTTGGAAACTTCATCATCAGGTGATAAGGTGACAAGACCGCCCAAGCCTAGCACATCCATGGCCTTTCTAAAATCACATTATAAGGGGAAGGAGCATCCACGACAGCAAAATTACACCTGATGGTCACCCTTTTTTCGCCATCTGCTACCCAAACGGGAAATGTTATCTCTCCTATGGGGAATATCGGGTTTCCAGTGAATTTGGATAAAGGGGAGGCAAAAATTTTCAAATTGTCACGCTCTATGTCAAACTGGTCAATACACTCAGTAAACATCACTTCTACCCTACTTTTGCCATCAATGAATACCCTTCTTCTCAATGGCGTTCCAATAATGGCTAAAATTACCATAGGATCCACATGAGGTGTTTGGTCTAGTACGGCATCCACTTTCGAGAAGGTAATCGTCTCGTCTGGTCGAAACCTCTTATGACTGGGCTCTTCCACAGGAACCTTTTGTGCCTTTGCTCTTATCACAGCATTCGAAGATCCCTCACCCACCATGCTATTGGTGACATTAATTACCCTTCCTACGGGTGGGTTTCTCTGTTTTGTTTATCTTAATTTCCCCCCTGTTGCTCATGGGGTCTATCCTGCCTTTCTTCCTGCCCCTTGTCTGAAACCACCAGCTCTCGAGGCCTTCTATCTCCTCTACCCCCATTGTTTTGATTGTTTCTTCTATAAGGTTGTCATTGGTTCATTCGGGTTGGATCATTCGGGGCCTTGAGGGGGAAATCTTGTTCCTGTGTCCTTCCTCTCAAAACCATCCTTCCCAATCACACCTTTCGATTTCCATCATCAACTCCATGCAATCGTTTGTGTCATGGTTGTAATCCCTGTGATGATCACAATACTGATTTGTTGCCCTTCGGGCTACCACTGAGTTGTGCGTATTCTGTAAGGGTGGGGGTGCTCGGAACAACCCTCTATGTATACTTAATATCTGTGCAGGGAATCTCCCTCCGAGCATGGGTTGTAATAGAGTGTACCTCTCGAATGGTGTTCATATGGGTTCACCTGCCTTTTTCCTCTCTACTCTACATTTCTTCCCATTTTCTCTATAAGGTTATCTTTTTTCCTTCTAGTTGCCTCCTCTACCCTCGAGTACTGCTCTACAACCTCCTGAAGTTTTTGTAAAGTCTTGGGGGTATTACTACTCAGCTTCTTCTACAATTCTAAGTCCTGCATCCCCAGTAGGTACCCATGGATTACCTCATTCTCCATTGTTTCTGTCACTCCCAAACTCTCGTGCACATACCAATGATAGAAGTCTTCCGTGCTTTCCCTTGTCTTTTGCTTCGTCTGGTAGAGTTCTAACAGAGTTTTGGTAAAAGTTTTCTTCTGTGTGTATTGGCTGAACAATGCTCCGCTGAAATCTCGATATGATCAAAGCGAGCCCCTTGGAAACTTATTGAACCACTCCTGTGTTTTTCCCCGCAGGTAGCTACCTACCAGCTTGCATGTCAATTTCTCATCAAAATCCCTCGAAATCATTAAGCCTAGGAAATTCTGGATGAACTCTCGCGGGTCAGTCTCACCACTGTACGTGGGAAGTCCTTTTAGGGGCTTCACTTCTATTGGCCATCGAACCCCAGTGATCACTGAGCTGAAAGGAGACCCCGCAGCTTGACCCTAAGGTCTGATAAATCTATCCAATTCCCTTCTTAATGATTTTCTTGCAACCGACGGGGGTTCTTATTGCCCTTCTGGCAGGTTTAGCCCCCTGTTGTAACCACCTAACTGTGGCATATGAGGTTGAGTCACTCCGTATCCAGGGTTCATCCAAGGCTGCCCGATGTTCGAGTATGCTGGTGGTGGTGGGTGGACATAAGGATTGTAAACCCCTGACTGATTCCCATACTTCCATATCCTTGCATGGCAGAAGAGGCCATTACTCTATATGTTGTTCCTAGACCGGCCAAGTTGAGGGTTGGAGCAGATGGGGCTAGCCAAGGTAACGGAAATACGGGACCTTGGGAATAACCATGAATAGAAGGTTGAGGCCTAGCCTGTAATGGTTCTCCAGCATGTGCGTGATAAGAGTAGGTTATTAGGGGTTCAGAGGCCCACCCCATAGTTATTCCCCAAGGTGAGGGTGGTAATGCTCCCAACGTGACCCTATCATCTCTCAGATGAGGGTTAATTCAATAGCCAGCCGCAGCCAGGTCCTGAGCTGCTCGTTCTACACCTTGATTCGAGGTTGCCCTCCACGCATTCTGATTTCCTTGACTGTGTTGACCGTAGGCTTCCATATATGAATCTCCCGAAACCTCCGTAAACCTTCCATCCCTCGGATCGTCTACCTTTTTGAGCAGGGAATCGGTGTTTCCTGGTTCTTGCTCTCCCGTCATTTCCAGCATCCTCGAGGGCCCCGACACATCGTTCTGGATTGGCGCCAGGGTATTTGCACCAAACGCTACGGAGGTTTTCCCCTCATCATGGCCTATGCCTGTAATAGGCTCCACACGCAACTCCGTTCCTAACGTTTGAAAGTTAGCCATTTCGATGTCCTCGACACGGGCGTTGTCTCTTACTCCTGGATTCTCCGCTGTTAACCTTGGCGGAGATCCAGCCCCCGTACCAATTGACTTCAACCTTCACTCCTTCCAACAACCGTGGAAATAAACTCTCAAAACCCTTGATCCGGTTTAGTCATCTCTACAGACGGCGCCACTTGATGCGTCTCTGAAAAATTACCGGTTCGTGGGCTTGAGTTCTTCTCGAATTGACCCGTAATAAAACTGTCCCTGGGGGTTCCAGGGGTCAGCACTCTGATGCCTAAGTTAGCCCAAGCGTTTGATATGATTAAGACAGAATGAAATAAGGAAGAAGAAGACGATATTTTTTTTCAATTTTTTATTTTTTTATTTTTTTTAAAAAAAACCTTATTGGAACGGCACCATTTAGTTTTGATGTGTACGTTAGTTAATTTGGGCCAATGAGTTCGTTGAGTTATATCTCAATAATGGTGATCGTATTCCCAGCTCTCTTGTTCAGGTTTCTGACTTAATCAATCCCCACACATTTTGCTGGGATGAACATTTGTTGCAGTCCTACTTTCCTTGCGATATAGCTACTATTATCAGAACTATCAAGCTTGATTCAAGTCGGTTATTTGATTTTTGGCGATGGCACTACACTGCTTCAGGGAAATTCACTGTTCGATCTATGTATCATGCACTTATTGAGCAATCTGATCCATCCAGGTCTTCAAACTCGGAGTCTTCTTCTTGAAAGAAACTATGGAACTTGCGCATTCCTAAACGCATTCAACATTTTGCTTGGCGTTTTGCATTGGATTCATTACAAACTTATGAAAATCTTTGCAGCAGGTCTATTAATCTTGTTTTGCCTAACTCTTGCCCACTGTTTCCAAAGGGATTTCAGCACCCGACACTTATTTTTCAGTTCTGATTTTGCTACAGCCATCTTTGCTTTTGCGGGATTACAACAACTTTTGATAACAAATTTATGCAGCAGTGCAAGTCAGACCTTTCGAAGAGTTATTTGTACTTCTGATCAAGCTCATGCGGAGGTTTTTGCAGTGTTATGTGAAGCCATATGGAGGCAGCGTAACATGTCGTGTTTTCAACAAAATCACAGTTATGCAACCTTGACAGCAGCATCTGCTTTGTTCAATTTGGAGCACTTTCATAATTCAAACTTATGGCCTGAAAGATTGCCAAGGGAACTTCATTGTACTGCTTTAATTCGGCCTCTTTTTTTTTTTTAAGGTTAAACCATCCATAGATGGGGGAAAATATATTAGGCCTTCCCAAGGCGTGAAATGCAAAAAACATAAAACATAGGAACTATGAGGCCATAGCCTAGTTGGAATATACAGAAGTGAGCCATATGCTCTTGAAGCAACCATTGTTGCTTCCAAAAGAATGAAGATAATGTAAAAAGTCATTAGAGGATTACAAAAACTTTTAGACCATAGAAGGGTTCATCGAACTTGTTAGTGAATCGTAGTAACGAAACACAAGTCAGTCAGAATCACCTTAAATAGGCTGAAAGAGATTGTCCTCTACTAATCTAAATGTCAACCAATGTACAAAAAATGATCCTGCTAGAGAAGCAGTCCAAACAGTGAAGTCCAAAGAGACAGTGTGTCATCCAACGCACGAAGATCAATCAGTTTGATGATACCACAACCTGCAAATAACAGCTCAAATCAGTAGCATCCATTCAATGTACCATCCTTAAAGAAGGTGTACCTATCTGATCTAACCTAATTAAACCTTGACTGGTATTAGATAAACTATGAAATCTAGTGTGGGAGGAACTGGACTGTGCTTGGAGACAAACTTTGGCTAGAGAGTCCGCAACCAAGTTAGCTTGTCTCTGAATATGCACTAAATTGATATCCCCCAGAAGTTGGTGAATATCATTAGCTAATTGGAACAATTTCCAGTGTGCATGCAGGGGATCAGCAACATATGTAACTGCATTTAGACAATCTGATTCCACATAAATAGGGGAAGAGTATCCTACACAATTTTCTAAAGCAAACTGAATTGCTTTCAATTCAGCTTCCAAAGGGGAAATGGCCTGTGTATACTTAGTATGTGCAGCAATAAAGCAACCCCTAGTATCTCTGATAATCATTCCAAGACCACGCATATTAGAGAAACGACACCATGCAGCATCGGCATTAATTTTATAACCTTTACATGGCCTCGTCCAGGCAATTTTAAAAATTTTTGGCTTTGGAATAGATTTGATCAAAGGTAAAAATGAGTGATCAGCTATGCTTAAATCAATAGCAGAGGTTATGAAAATAGGTTTGGAACAGAAGGTATAAAAAATTTGTTCCTTTATACGATTAAGCACTAAGACTGTAGTTGGCAAGGCAGAGTCAAATAGGCATTTATTTCTCATCTTCCACAAATTCCAGCATGTAATTAGGGAGGCAGTTCGAATGATGACAGAATGTAAAGAACTAAAGCCAGGATAAGTAAGATAGCATGATAACCGTTCCCACACAGATGAGAAAGACCTGTCCCTAATTCCCATGAACTGATGTATAATCCTCCAAACTTGTACAGCAAAAGAGCAGGAGTTGAAAAAGTGCTCTAAGAAGTCTTCATGGTTATTACACATACAGCACTTAGAAGGCAAGCAGAATCTCAGTTTTTGCATAACATTATCAAATGGTAGAAATGAGTTGATCAGTTTCCACATGAAAATAGAGATTTTTTTTTCAGTTCTCGAGTTCCAAAAATGTTGAGTAGAAGCAGTAGTACCTGACTGGGTGCTGAGCAAGAGATAGGTTGATTTGAATGTGAAATCACCTTTAATTCCAGGCTTCCATATGAGCCTATCACACCTGTGAGTTGAGAGTTTTGATTCCTGTAAAAGAGAGTTAGCATAAGTAGGGGAGATATTTTCTGAAGCATAATTGGTTTATATGTGATGAACTCAGATACAGTACAGGCATCCGAGATATCCACAATATTTTGATCGCAAAGATCCATAATGGGACCTATATCTAACCAGTTTGATGTCCAGAAATTACAATCACCTCTACCTACTATTACTCTAGAGTTTGATTCTGCCCAAGCATTAAAATTGCAGATTCTCTTCCAGTTAGGAGAAGACCTAGATGAGGGTGGCAGGGATGCTATCAGGTGAGTCCAAAGAGCCTCAGCCATTTGATATTTCCACCATAACTTAACTGAGCAAGTATCTATTATGGTGGTAATTGATCTGAAACCTAGACCATTTTGGTTTATAGGAAGGCAAAGAGCATCCCATTTCCTCTATGCTCTTTTAGGTTTAAGATCAGTAGACCCCCAAAAAAATCTGCTAAGTTTCTTTTCTATGGTAGAGATAATCTCCTTGCTAGGTTTTAGAACTGACCATATATGTTGATGTATAGAATAAATACATGATTGTATCAGTGTAATTTTTCCCCCAGTAGAAAGCCATTTATTTTTCCAGCTACCTATCCTACTATCAATCTGTTCAAGTAGTGGCTGGAAATAAATTTTTTTTGCAATTCCAGTAAAAATGGGGACTCCCAGATAGGAGAAAGGAAAGCTCCCAATTTTCATGCCTAGAGTCCTCTTTATAGTGTTAACTTTGTGAGCAGAGGCATGTTTTCCAATGAAAATGTCACTTTTACTGTAATTTATCTTTTGACCTGTGACATCTTCAAATTTAGACAAAAAATGCTTTGAATCTAATCAGTGTGTTATTGCCAGCTTTTAAGAAGACCACAGTGTCATCAGCATAAGATAAATGAGAGATTTTGAGAGAATTACCTAGAAGATCATGATATGACAACTTGCCATTTTGAAAAATGAATGCTAAACTCCTGGTAAATGCCTCACAAAAAATATTAAATAGGAAAGCAGAGAGGGGATCTCCCTGTTTGATACCCCCTTGTAGATTGAAAAAATCCAACAGGCTTACCATTGATTAAGATGGAGAACCATGCCTGTGATAGATTTTGCATGATGGAAAAGATGAATCTAGCCTAAAAACCAAATTTAGCAAGGACACTATATAGAAAGGACCACTTAACCCTATCAAAGGCCTTCTTAAGATCTAATTTAACAATGCAATTAGGTTCTCTTTGCTTCCTATTCAGAAATCTAACCATTTCCTGTAGGTAGATGACATTATCCGAGATGTCTCTACCTTTAAGGAAAGCTGTTTGGTGTGGAGAAATTAGTTTTGGCATTAGAGGTTTAAGTCTTTCCAATAGAACTTTTGAACAGATTTTATTAACCACATTGGAAAGACTAATTGGCCTGTAGTCATCAAAAGAAATAGGGGTTTTCTTTTTGGGAATGATTGTAATCCAGGTGCTACCAATACCTCTCGGGATGTTATTCCCTGTCATAAAGTCTTGGACCGCAGAAAGTAGATCAGTTGAAATAATCTCCCAAGATTTAATGAAGAACTTAGCTGTGAAACCGTCTGGCCCAGGACTACTATTCTTATTGAGGCTAAGAACAATGTCCCTGAGCTCAGACAGTGTGACTGATTGCATAAGTCTGTCATTCTCTTGATGGGTAATTAAATTAGGTATCTGACTCAGGAAGTGAGATTGGAAAAAGCTACTTTCAGGAGTGGAATCATCAGTTAAGAGATCTTGATAATAGTTAATGGCTTCTTTTTCAATGTCCTGTATATTATCTAGCCATATTCCATTTCTACTCTTGATTTTTGTGATCTTTAATGTACATCTTCTCTCCTTAACAGAGTTATGGAAAAAACTGGTATTATTATCTCCTTCTTTTAACCATTTAATCTTAGCCTTGTATTTCCAGAAGCTTTTCTGTTCTGCTAGAGCCCTAACTAATTTAGCCTTAGCTTCTTTAAGTTTAATCAGATTATCCACAGAAACATTACAGTCATATAAGTGTTCCTGAGCTTCTAGTATAGTTTCAGCAAGCACCACATTGTCATGGACATTACCAAAATGTTCCTTATTCCAAATTTTGAGCTCTTTTTTCAATCTTATGAGTTTAAGATAAAAACCAAGCATTCCTGACTTATTAAGAGGAAGTTCCCAGTTTTTCAAGATAACATCATTAAAATCTTTCCTTTTATACCAGGTGTTCAGAAATCTAAATGGCCTAGGATTTGATGGGATGTTACTACCAATAGTAAGAAGCATAGGGTTATGATCAGAAGAAATCCTATTCAAAATTTGAACAGAAGAGGCAAAAAAAGTATTTGACCAAGAAGGAGTACAGAGACCTCTATCTAATCTTTGGATAGTAGGGTTCCTTAGCCTATTATTACTCCAAGTAAATAAGTTACCCACTGTATTAATTTCTTCCAAAGCCTTAGCATTAATAAAATCATTAAAGTCCCTCATACTACCCAGTTTGGAAGTAGATGGACCTTTGTATTCATTTATAGATGTAATAGCATTGAAATCTCCAATAAAGATAGCATCTGAGTGAGTAATGGACTTGAGATTAGACCAAAGATTTTTCCTACCATTTCTAGTTCTAAGGCCATACACAAAGAAGGCTTCCATACTTTTGTTCAAAGAAAGACTATGCAAAGTGACAGCTAAAAATTACAAATTATCCCATTTAACTGTAAGGGATACACTTGAATTCCAGAAAAGCCAGATCTGACCATTCGTTGCAAAAGTACAATTGTCAAAATGTAACATTTGTCTATAAGAATCACATTGCAAGTTGTAATGTTTAGGCTCAATTAAACATATCAGCTCAAACATATGCCTCGTGATCAAGTTTTGAAGTCTTAGCATAGAGGTATCCATTCCTCTAAGATTCCAAGCCAGAATTTTTATCTTAAGAGTTGTGTTATTCATAGGGAAACATTATTAGAGCTTTTTGATCTAGTCATGATAGTATTTAACTGAGTTAAATATGTCTCATTACTAAGATTGGTTTCTTTCCCTGGTTGCCTCCCCTTTTTCAGTTTGCTGGATTTGGAATGTAAGATGGTAGAGCTTACCTGACTAACCTGATTAGTATGATTTTCTGTACTGTAGACAGAAGAAGCTTCTAGGAATTCGGCTGAAGTACCCGCAAGCTTTGAAACCACAGCATTGGTAGGAAAGTTACATGGTGTTTCCTCCTCACTGGATATATCTTCAACCGCAAGCGGGAGGAATCTGTTGTGCCTATGTTTCTGCTGAGAGAAAATGAAATTTTTAGCAGCAATGAGGGAGTTGAAAGGTGAGAAGGACTTACCTCGTTTGCTTGGAATGTCATCCTTAGCATAAATTTTCTTTGAGATGAAGTGTGGTGGAGCAGATAGAGAGTGCTTAGCCTGGTGATCAGGAGACTGGAATTGAGAGATTGAGCTCCCCACAGTATCCCCTTTAAGATGCTCAGCCATATCCACATCAACTAATTCTGCTTCTATATCCTTATTGATAACCAATGTCTGATCACCAATCATAGAATCATGTGCATCAGGATTCTGAGTCAGATCAACTCTCTCCAACTCCCCAACAAGGATATCATCCATAGGAGCCTGAATTTGAGGAAGCAAATCCTCCTTCTCAGAGACAAACTCCTTCTTGTTCGATATTTATAATTGAAGGCATCTTATGCTTTGGAACATACTTGAAGGACTGTGAGGTCAGTATTTTTTGTTTCTCTATTGCCGAAACCCCAGAACCCCCTGCCTTATTATTATCCTCCTGTGTTGGAGTTACATCCTGATTGACTTGACCCTCAAAGCCTACTTGTTGGTCCCTGGTTTGAGTCACCACCTTTCCATCCCTTGAATTCTTATGTCTAGGGTTAGATTTCTCCATCCTATGAGGCTTAGTTCTCTTAAGTTCAGGGTGCAAGTAGATACACAGGTTGTCCTCATGTCCTATAGATTTGCAGTGATGGCAATATAGAGGCAGATCCTCAAATTCTAGAGGAAGCTTAACCACATTATATTCAATTCCGTCTTCCTCTATACCCACTCTAATAAATGATGGAAACTTATTTTTTAAGTCAATTTCAACACACATCTTCACAACTGAAGGTCTAGAGAGAGCAGCAGTAGCTGCATCCATTTTAATGAAATTCCCTATTTGATTCCCCATAGATTGAATCATGGTAGTATTATAGAAGAAAACAGGAACATAGGGGATATTAACCCATACCGGGACTATTGAGGATTCTGCCTCAGGAGAGAAATCCGTAGTCCATTTGAGGACCTTCATTGGGGCATGATTGAATATCCACTGACCTTTGAGCCAGAGCCTCTGGTAATCCTTCTTGTCTTGAAAACGAATGAGGATGTGTCTGAAATCAATTGAACCTAGCTGAAATTTACCTTTGAACCCGACTGAATTGAAAGCCTCATTGAGAGCAGCCATCGATGGCTTGCCTCTTGCAAACTTACCCACCAGGGCATTATGGTAGTGTGAGGCCAGAGTCTCTGCATCTTTGCGGGTTACCAAACAGGCTATGTCTCCCTTGTAATGGGTTTTCGGAACGATTTCTAGGTTAGAGGGCAGGGAGACATTTAATGGTGAGGGGCGATTACCTAGAGCTTGAAGGAAAGATTTACCCACCACACCGCCGCCGCGGCCAGGCGGAGGAGTCACCATGAAGAGAGGAGAAGAACCAGTCAAATGACCGTTATCAGTTAAAGGAACAGGAAAGAAATGGAGGTGTAATGTAAGTGTGTGTTTCGCACCAGAATCTCTTAATTATCGCACATAGGAACAGTGTTTAATCAATAATTGCATAAGTGTTTTAAATTTTCTTTAATTCGGCCTCCAAATCAAGGTTCTAGAGTATACTTTGATGCTTCTTTTTCAGCTGTTAATCACATGGCTGGTATCGGCATTGTAATTCTTGATGAGCAAGGAAACTTTCTACAAGCACAAGCATTGCGTCGGTTCGGTGTCCAATCTCCAACGCATGCTGAGGCTTAAGCACTCAAAGAAGCCATTGCTGCTACAGTACATGTTCAACATTGACTCCCTTAATGTTATACGCATGGCACGAGGAGATGACCAAATGGAAATTCCATCTGATTTGCTATGTCTCATTCTGGATATACGATCCCTTCTTGCCACTCATCGACTAACTTTACCTTGTTGGGTGTCTCGACAAGAGAATCACTTATCTCATTGTGTTGCAATTGTTACTTAATTTATTTCTCTAGACACCTTTGTGTGGTATTCACCATTTTAAATCTTTACGCGAAAACTCCATTACTGTTTCTAGGTGCGAATATTTGGCGACAACGGTGCGAAAAACACAGTACTGTTTCTCTTCCTCCCATTCTTTCCCTCCCTGTCACTGTGTTCTGCCATTAACGGTCATCTGCCGTTAATGACGCTGCCGACGCCCAATCCCCCTGTGGATTTGGGTATCGCCACCAATATGAGCTTTATCCAAGCCCTAACAGCCAAGCCACCACCGCTTTTCACTTCCCTTCCCGACACACCTAATCTACACCCAGTCACTGAGTATAAGGGTAAGATTGCGTTTATCCTTCCTCAAGAGGAAGGAGAACGTCTGGCTTCCCACTACCAGAACGCACTAGTAGGAAAATTCAATAGGGGAAAACCATCGATGGAGCATCTTCACTCTGCTTTCAAATCCATTGGCTTTAAATTTAAATTTCAACTTGGTTCAATTGACTATCGTCATGTGCTTATTAGGTTTCAGGATCATGAAGACTACCAGCGATGCTGGATGAAGGGGCAATGAATGATTCAAGGGGCTGTGATGAAAGTGCAGAAATGGTCACCAGACTTCTCCCCTACTGCTGAGTCGTCGATTGTCCCAGCGTGGGTAACGATTGACAAACTTCCTCTTCACTTCTATAATACCTCTGCTATCATTGGTATGAGTAGTCAGATAGGTAGGTTTTTAAAAATGGATGCTGCAACTGCAGCTCTGACTAGGCCTTCAGCAATTAAAGTCTGTGTTGAAATAGATCTTCTTTCACAACTGCCAGCATCTATAGTGGTAGGAATAGGGAATAATGTTGCAGATTATCCAATAGAATAAGAGGAACTCCCATATTATTGTACTCACTGTAAGATTATTGGTCACAATCAGGATAAATGCAATTTCTTACACCCTGAGTTAAAGAGGAAGTCTATAGAAACAAAAACAAAAACTGGGAAATTGGATAGTCACAATCAGGAACATTTAGATCCCAAGAAACAATTACATTCTGAAGATATAGCTAAGGATAAGGCAGCAGGTTCATCAGCCTTAACGGTGTCTCAAAAAGAATTTGAATTCCAAAACCAAAGAAATCAAGCAGGCACTCACCGGGATAACAATTTCAATCTTTTCACCAATACTCATAAGAAAAAACCTGATTTCTACTCTCTGGATGATATTTCAAAACCTATTACAACTACTTTCTGGAGAAAAAAGAATAAACTTCCAGAAATACACTTAGTGGAAGAACTAGCAATACCAAATACTGTGTCAATTTCTAATGCATTTCATGCCTTAGATGTCTTGAATGAAGACGAACAGGATGGAGATATTGTCGAGGTCTTCCATGAATCTCTGGAAACTCATGAGCAATTAGCCCCCCCAACAACAACAGGTATATTTGCAATCACAACAGAGGGGTCACAATCTCCAGGAACAAAGCAGGATGATCAATACCCGGAGCAAATCTTCACATCAGCAACAAAAACACCAACAATTCCTGATCTGGTCCTTGCACAGAATGAAGTACAAACAGAAGCTACAAGCAAAACAGATCAATCCACAAAGGAGGAACACACTAAGGTACACACTAAGGTAAGTACTCCAAATCTGAAATTATCAACTGACAGTAGTGAAAAAGGTGAGGAGACAATAGGTATTATAAGTAAAGCCTCTACTGCCAAACCTAGGAAGCTAAGATCCTCACACAAAGCAATCCCAATGTTTTTTAAAGGATTAGATACACAATCATAGGAAACATATTAGTGTGGAATGTTAGAGGATATAGATCTTCCATGGATAGATTAAAAACTCTGAAGTTGCATCATAAGATAGATATACTTTGTCTGATCGAACCTTGGCATGAAAAACAACATGTTAATACTTTAATGCATGACCTAGGTTTTAATTATGCACTCACAGCTCAAACTGCTAAAATCTGGATCCTTTGGAATCAATCCTTTCATTTAACCTGTATCAATGAATCGGATCAATATCTACAAGCTAGAATAACAGAAGTAGCTACCTCAGTTAGTTGGAACTGCTTCTTTATCTATGCTAGTGTTCATAGGAATATGAGGGAAATTCTCTGGAAAGACTTATGCACTCCACCTACTGAACCCTCCATATATATTGGTGATTTTAACACGGTGGCTTCAGTTTCTGAATATAAAGGAAGGAAAACAACCCCTCATAAAAGCATGAAACAATTTAATGACTTCATTAATAATTCTGATTTGCATGAAATTACAACGGTGGGTAATTCCTTTACTTGGTGCAATAACCGTGTTAAGGAAAAATGTAAAGATCTCACTTTTCAAAGACTAGATAGGGGACTCAGTAATCTTGACTGGTTGGAATTATACCCTAATAGTTCAATCCAAGTGTTAAATCGGATTACATCGGATCACTCTACTTTACTATTGTCTATACAATCTGCTTCTGAAATGGTTCCTAGGCCTTTTAGATATCAGGATATGTGGTTTAATAGACAAGAGTTTCAGGAACTAGTGATCAGAAACTGGAACTTACTATCCCCTTTGAATGGAATGTCTGGTTTAATTTTTAAACTAAAGAGGCTTAAGTGTGTAATTAAAGAATGGAACAGGACCAGTTTTGGGAATGTAAAGCTAAACCTGATCCAAGCTGAGGAAAGAGTTAGTGAATTGGAAATAATTTTTCAACAGTCTCAAAATGAGCAGGACTTAGCTGAACTGAACAAATCCAAAGCTTTATACTTAGAGCTCAGAAAGAAAACATCATTTTCTTAAAACAAAAGGCTAGATTAAATTGGCTTAAGTTTGGAGATGCTAACACTAGTTATTTTCACCATACCATTAGGGAAAAAAGAGCTAGGTCACGAGTTAGCAAAATTAAAGATGGGTTAGGGAACTGGATTTCAGATCCTAATTTGATTAAAGAAGAAGGGATTCATTTTTATAAAGAATTATTAAATGAGGAATCCACTCCAAAATTAGGATCTTATTTTAACTATTTTCTAAAGGAAATACCAAAGGTAATTTCTGAAGAGCAAAACTCACTCCTTCTCCAACAGTTTACAGTTCAGGAACTTAGGCATGCTGTCTTTGATTTAAACAAATGTAGTGCCCCTGGTTCAGATGGTTTTTCAGGTGGTTTTTATACCAACTTCTGGGAAACCATTAAAAATGATTTGCTAGATGCTGCAAATGATTTTCTGTTTACTGGAAATATCCCAAAAGCCATATCTAGCACTTGGTTGACCCTGATCCCCAAAAAACCCATCCCAATCTCCTTCTCTGATTTTAGACCAATTAGTCTATCTAACTTTATTAATAAAGTGTTTTCAAAAATTCTAATGGAAAGGATCAAACCTTTAATGCACTCCTTAATCTCTCCTAAACAAAGTGCTTTTATCAGTGGTAGAGACATCACTGATAATGTTCTCCAAATGCAGGAAATGACCAGAATTTTAAACAGAAAATAAAAGGCCCACAATTTAATTGTAAAACTTGACATGCAAAAGGCTTTTGATAGAGTCTCCTGGTCTTTCCTCAACTCTGTACTTCTACATTTCGGCTTCCATGGAAGTTTTGTTAAAATTATAATGAGTAATATAGCTTCAGCCCACTTCTCTGTCTTAATTAATGGAGTCACCTCAGGATTCTTTACATCTTCTAGAGGCATAAAACAGGGAGATCCCCTATCACCTTTTCTTTATAACTTGCTATTCGAGGCTTTCTCAAGAGGTTTAAAAAAAATTTAACACTGGATATCTCCAACATTTCAGGTTACCTCAGTCTTGTACTCCTGTCTCACACCTAATGTATGCTGATGACACAGCAATATTTCTCAATGCTAAACCCACATCATTGAAGAGGTTTAAAAGCTTTCTACTTGCATATAAGCTGACTACTGGACAAAAGGTTAATTTGGGGAAGTCAGAATTCTTTGTCTCACACAGAACCCCCTCTCAGACCATTCTCTCTATTAAGAGAATATTGGGAATGGAACAAGGTTCTTTTCCCTTCAAGTATTTGGGAGTTCCTGTTTTCTATGGTCGTAATCTACAGGTATATTACAAGCCTCTGCTCGAAAGGATGGAGAAGACAATCAACAACTGGAAGAATAAATGGCTTACTAGTGCTGGTAAGATAGTACTCATTAACCATTGCCTAATTTCGATTCCTACGCATATTTTTTCTGTTCTGAGCCCTCCTAAAATAGTGTTAAGAAAAATGGAAAAAATAGCTTCCAATTTCTTCTGGGGGAAAGTAGATAATACTGATAGGAAAAAATGGAGATCTTGGAAAAACATGAGTTTACCAATAGATGAAAATGGCATCGGTTTCAGAGATATAAAAGCTATAGTGGATGCATTCTCATGTAAATTGTGGTGGAAATTGCAGTCTAATAAAAATCAGTGGACCTCTTTAATATGGTCACTTCCCAATTCATATAAAAAATCTCACACTTGGAATAGAATTTGCCATATCACTGCTATGGCAAACAGATACACTAAAGTACTATATGGATTGGGGGAATGCTCCTTTTGGAACTCTAATTGGACTGGAGATGGGGCACTTTTCTATGAATGGCCAGATGGGAGAAATATCCCCTTCGAGGATATTTCTCTTAGGTTTTTCATACAAAATAAAGCTAATCTCCTCCCATGGCTGGAGACATATCTGGCTACCAATATAATTGCCACATTGCAAGCAGCAGAACTGGAGTATCACCATGAGGATAGGCTGATTTGGACCCCAAACACTGACGGTATGTTTACAATACGTTCGGCATATCACACCTTCAGGCAGAGGAAAATTAGAATCAGACATTTCTCCAAGGTATGGAGTAGTTTCATCCCTAAGAAAATGTCAGTCATTTTGTGGAGAGCAATGAATGGCATTCTCCCCTTCGATAATATATTAGCTAGGTTTAGATTTCGATTTGTATCGAGGTGTCCATTGTGCATGAACCATACAGACAATCTAGATCATTTTTTCAATTCATGTCCATCTTCTATTGCTGTTTGGGAGAGAGTTTGTGATCTGATAAATCTTCAGCATCCTTTTTTTGAAAATCTGAAGAACAGAGTTGATTTCTTCCTGTCTTTTAAGGCTGAAACTAAGATTCACTCTAATATTATCACTGCTTCCCTTCTTGTTACAATATGGATCCTGTGGGTAAAGAGGAACAAAATCATATATGAAAATGAACCTTTCTCCACAACAGCTTGTATACAAGAGATTAAATGCATCATCTATGAAATATTCACTGTGCATCACCTTTTTGGTAAGTTGGATAAGCATAAGTATTGGATTGAGTCTAACATTATCCCTCACATTTATCCCAAGAGGAGGAAACCTTTAATTGCTGTAACATGGAAGAAACCTCTCTTGGGATATAAGATCAATACAGATGCTTCATGGAAAATGGTTGGTTTGTCTTCTTCGGCTGTAGTAGTTAGGAATATGGTTGGGAATGTGGTCACAATGAGGACTAAAATTTTCCAATCCACAACACCACTACATGCTAAATTGATCTCTATTCAATTTGGATATGAAATATGCGCAGAATTGGATATTGAAAATTGTGAATTGGAATCAGATTGCTTAGTTGTTGTCCGAGGTATCCATAATCCTATGACCGCCCCCTGGAGGAATTTTTCTATTTGCAGTTTACTTAACCTCATGCATCTTAAATATCCAATTAGACACATTCATAGGGAGGCTAATTGCGTTGCGGATTTTCTTGCTAAATATTCACTAGAGAATAATCTCCAAGGTAATATAGATATCCAGTCTGCTCCTCCAGTTCTAAGAGGACTTATATCTCTTGAAAGACTTGGTTTGCCTGTTATTCGAGTAGGTTCTTGATTTCGTGATCTTTATCAGGAGTAACATCCCCATTTTATTCAATACTATGGAATGGAATCTACTCTGCTCTATTTTTTTGCATCAGGTTAGCTGGGCATTGCCTCTGGATGTCACTGGATGACCTGCAGATCAATACTCTTGGACTCAGACGTGACTATAATGCCCCGGACAAACAAGAGATTATAATGCCCCGGACATACAAGAGATTACCCTCAAGCCATCATTCGGACCAATGGCTCTCACGCATGTTACCTATTCCGATCACCTACTCACGTAAAAACTTTCTTTGTGCTTCGCTGTGTTATGGGTCTCTTTATATATTCATTTCTGCTGGCTTTCCACTGACATACTGGGGTTTCGACTTTTCGATTCGCCGACCTGTTTATGGAAAACAGCGCTATGGTATATATAAAAAGTAACTCTTCTCTCGCTCGTGACCATTAGCTTAGTTTAGGCTATTTTTTGGTTGTATCATCTCTTTTGAAAGCAAGTATTTTTGCTTCAGGAGCTTCTGGTTGCTCTTGGACCATCATAAAGATGATCTTTTGTATACATGTATGAATTTTTAGGCATATTTGCCATTTCTATGGGTTAGGGGAGCCTAATACATTTTCCCCCATCCTCGGATGGTTTAACTTAAAAAAAAAAGTATTCACCACAAAATTTCTTGTACTCACACGATTCTAAATGTTTTCCAGTTACATGAAATGATAGTATGAGGTTTGTTCAAGAAAAATAATGGTGATCAACGTGGGTACTCCTCTTTTTAACGCTATATGGAGTAGTAGTATTTGTTTTTTAGTCCTTTTATATTTCAGCACCTCACTTACTGATATGCAGTATTTATTTAGTATCTAAATTTCTTTTGTTGTATTATTCATTTGATACTAACTTTTATAATTTATTTTCAGTTATCACATATGGTAGTAAATTGTGATTATTGTAAAATGATTATTACTTTACAAAATCTAATTTTAAACAGACTAATCGTTAGATGTAGTCATTTTATAAATTAGTGCAATTTCTAGAATGCTTTGATGTTTATTCTCATTTATTTCAGTGAGGTTATTATAATTTTAAAAGTATTTTATCTTATAAATTATAGAAAAGACATTTTTGTCTTTTTTTTAAAATGAAAACACCCGAGGGTGGGGGTCGGTATATTTGGTACCCCAAACCAGAAAAAAAGATAGCGTTAAAAAGAAACATTACAGTAGTTTATACAAGGGCAACATTATTGCCTCCAAAAGAATGATTAGTTGCTAATATCTACGGATCGATCTATTTAAAACATTAAATTAATGGTTAGAGAGAAAAAAAAACTTATGATGGTAGTTTCCAAAGTAAAGAATCTCCATCCCATGTGTTAATTCATTACTTTGGCCAGGCAACTACCATTCTATCCTAGCAGAAAGAACAGATCGAGGGGTTGTGCAAATGAGTCTCCCATGTTCTTGAGATGTTGGTGTGAGTTCAAAATTGGAAAAAAAGGTTGCAGACTGTGGTAATTCACTTTGCGAGGGTCGTGAAGCCGAGAACTATGCAGACGGCAATAAAAAAACCAGAGGTAAGTAGAGTGGAGTAAAAACATGTCCAAGCCAGAGTAGAATAGCATCCAAACCTGAGGTAATTAAAAGGAAAATTAGCAGTATCAATCATCTTTGGAAGCATGTCTATGAATCCTAATATAGGGAGTATGTATACTATCCATATAGATGAGGTCTTTAATGTGTACAGGGATATTACAGGGATGTTAGACAATAATGACATTTTTGTCATTATTGGTTTAACTGTTAAACGGTCCAACAAGAGATGCTCTATTATAACTTATAAGTGGTAAAATTCAAAAGGATATATTTTTTAAATTTAATAATAAGATTAAATTATGGAAAATATAATGCTTCAATATTTAATCTATATAATATATAATTATTCTATTTAACAGGTTATATATGACAAAAAAATCTAATAAAATATCACATGTCAAACATACAAACTTACGAGAGATTTAAGATTTATGTGAATAAACTTTAATTATTTCTAAAAAAAAACTTCGGATATCTAATTTAGATGGAGTATATATATTGTATTTTTAATTTTTAAACTCTAATTTCATCAGTGAATGCAATTTTATTTCCAATAAGCCCCCATAAAATAATGGCTTGGTTCCACCACTGCTTATATTTGGCCACAAGCCATCAAGCTATTTAAAACTTAGAACATATCCCTCAAATAAAGACCCAGATTCATGAACAGCTCTTTAGCCCAAGAGGCAAACGAAGAGTATAGACATACAAAATAATGGCGTCCAAGTTAGACAAGCATGAGACAATAGATTTATCAACATTAATAGTGCTTCAATACTCAAGAATAGGATCATAATACAAAGTCTAATACAAAAAATCAATGGCCCCGTTAATAATATCCTTTCTATTGGGACTAGACAGAGAGCGACGAGAATTACTTACAACCTGTAGACCTTTACATAGAAAACCTCACCTAAACTAAAGTAGATCTTGTACCTACCGGATATCCACTAACCATAGACCTGATCGTGTACATTATATCATGATATGCCTTAGATATCTTTCCAAATCCTCCATCCAAGTTGAATTAAGGTGAACCAAATTTTGTGTTGGCATCAATGGTAGGTGCACATTACAAAAGTCAAACTAATACTTCAATAGAATGTCTGAGTCTTCACTAGCTTGTTCACCAGAGCAAAGGGATACTGGGGTAAAAAGGTCTGAAGGTCTTTAATCACTCAAGCTCTTCGTAAAGCTTCTATTTGGCATCTTGTTCGTCTTCCCACAACTTGTTCTCACCAGCAATATTTTATTCAAGTTGTTACAACTTTAGCTTACCTTCTGCAACCCGGCGGACCAACTAGGATTCACCCGTGCTGAACCCAGCTTTCCAGCTACTTGGGAGCATGAGTCTCTCTAGGCTACATAAGAAAACTCATATATAAAAGACAAAAAATGAGAAAGTATACATACATCTATATAACATTAAAGTGAAAAATTAAAATATAATAAAACAATAATGACATACCAAAGCCACAGATTAGACTAAAGGAAACTTTGAAAGAGTAGAAAGGACAGTCCTCTCAACGAACAAAAATCCATTGACGGGAAAGTGCTTACTCCTTTGTAATGAGTGATGTTTCTTACCCTCACGAACAATCTCAATAACCGCATCCTCTGCCATTTGTTTGCTCTTGGGTTTGGCTCACTTTGAGGAAATGTCAACCATATTTCCAAACTTGTGTTGGAGCTATGTTCTCCTATCACTCTTAGAAATATACTCCTTACCACACATCTCATGTTGGCGAGAATAATCACTCACACCTTTTAGAGCTTGAAGTAGATCCAAAGGCTTGTCCAATAGTGATTAAGAGGGAACAATTATAACCACATTATCAAGTTAACTTTCAACTCCACCCCTCCTCCTCGACAGTAGGCTTAATATTACTCACCCCAACAACATTCATACCTCTAATTAGCGATGACACTTTCCAGACCAGGCACACAATTTGATTAAATAAAAGTTATTTATTAATCAATTGATAAATATCTACAAACATAAAATAAAGGAAGTAGTAATACTTTCAGTGTTCTCTAGATAAGTCACAACTACAACACATGCCATTAGCCTAGTAAAAATTTGAAATTTTTTAGCTAATATAATTTTCTGCATTGGAAGTTTATAAATGGGAACTTTATAGTTCAAAACTAGAGGCACACTTAACAGTTCATTTGTCCAATCTCACACTGAAGAAATTCTCCATCTATAACCCACATTTACTAGGAAAACCTTCAGACACTCAAATTCAAACATAATAGGATAAAAAGTAAATTTTATTAGTATACTTTTTTACTTTGTAAGGATAAAAAAGTACCCATAATTAATTGAAATTCATAGTTTGGTTCCCAAATTTTAAATTTGTCCTTTGAAGGTACCCAATTTTTCCTTTTTGTCTCAAAAGGGTACCTTTCCATAAAAAAAGGTACCAATTTGGATCAAAATTGTACCATATTGGTACCCATTTTTAGCTAAACATTACTTGTTTGGGACATTAATGAAGGAGTGGGTACCTATTAAGAACTATTTTTAAAAGAGGCACCAAACTGTGAATTTTACTTAATAGTGGGTACCATTTTCTCATACACTTAATATCAAAAGACAATAATGACTTTTTCTTTTTGAAATTCAAACATTGATATCAGCATACAATTATACATACATATAATATAGTTCCACAAACAAAGAGTACAAGGAAAGAAGTACAAATCCATACTAGTAAACAATGGATCCTTAACGAAACAACCCATACTAGAAGCACTACTACAAATGAACAGTAATACTTAGCGAACATCTCGTATACCTATATAGAATCAGATCGTCTAATCTAATGCAACTGCATGCAATTTCTTTTTTTTCAAAAAATATTTGTTGCATGAGACACTTATGATATATAATTTCCATATATGAGGCACACCTAACAAGCCCAACAATAAAGTGAAAGTGTATGAGTAAAGCCAACCACGTGGGAACCTTGGAAGTATGTGACAACAGAGACATGACAAGATACTACGATTTGCTAAATTATTAGGATGATGACGATCATCACGATAAAACATTAACCAAAAACACCACGATTATGTAACGTGCACCACCTAATACGTGAAACATATAGAATTCTATAAATAATAGAGATACTGGAGAGACATGGTACACACTATTTCCCCAAGAACAAATATGCACGGACTGGTTATGGACTAACTTGATCGTCAAAGAGTTTCTCCCCCCCCCCCCCCAAAATTATCCCCCGTGAACATTCCCATGAACTCAGAGCTACCATCACTTGACTGGTTTCGTCCATAGCTGAAGAGAGTGTCAAACGCATAAATAGTAGGATGTGATATGTCATGTATGCATGACACCTTGGGACAAACAAGAATATGTTCAGCCTTGGTGTAGGATTTTATTTCTTTCTTTTAAAGGGAGATTTTTTGGAGGATTAATGTAAAATGCACCAATAAATTCATCGCTACTCACAATAGATGGATTTGCATTTGACCTTTACGAACACGAGAGATGAAAAAATGTCAACATCCTAGACTCAAGGAAATCAATACTTCCACAACTTTCACGACTTCAAAACACCCTTTTTGGAATGTATTTATACGTGTTAGCACAAAGAAAACAAAAAACATATTCGTCTATGCTCTCCAATTCTGTCATGGGAAGGTAGTTATGCTTTGTGGCGATCCCCAACGACCAAAAATCTATTCCCATCAATGAAGGAAGGAATGCTGATGAAATCAGCCCAGGGAAAGTGTTGGAGTATTGACTTAACCATCTTGGCCCTTATTCTTGGCATTCCTCTCCTTTACTTCTAGGTGACAAAAACTACCACTTCGGACACTACGGCCAACCGCGAAGAACTAGCCAACTGGGGTGGTGCAGTAGGTCTTGATCTTGTTAGTTTCAATGGTCTGTCAATGATCCTAACATCAACTACCAAACTCTTGCATCACTTCTATATGCATTCCTTTAATCTCTTTCATATTAAAATCAATAGGTAAACACATGAAATCCATTAAATAAAATCTACATATTTTATAAAAAAAAATATCCCATTGAATTTTCAAAATCCTTAGATACCTAAAAAAATAAAAAAAATAAAAAATATTTGTAGTTCGAGAAGTTTTAAAAAGTAATCTGACCTTTTTGCATGTGAGAAAAAAAAAGAATTTCAACATTTGGAACATAGGGCCACAATGAACTTCCACATTTTGATGAATCGTAGGTACTAGAATAAAGGTTAATATGGATTTGAAAATACACTTCTTTATACATTGCAGTATATCTTAACTAATTTAGTATAGCACAATGCTATTTGTGTGCAACAATGATGTGTTAATTGTGTACAATAATAATGTGCCATTTGTGTGCACATTTGTGGCACAATACTTTTAATGCCATAGAAAAAAAAAATTTTAAATACACCCTAAGGTGGGGGATTGTATATTACGTTCCCCAAACCTTTGAAAAAAACAAGATAATTACAGAGAGTAGTTTTGCGGATTTTCTATTGAGGCAACCTCGTTGCCTCCAAAAGAATAGCTAACTTCTATAGCCTATTGTTTGTACTAATGCCATAGAAATTGTACATAGTTGCTCTCAACAATAAATAATAGATTAAAAGAATAATTGTTAGTTTAAATCATTATATTCAAACAAGAATTAATACATATAAACACATTCTAAACATATTTTTTGTCATATTACATCAAAACTATTTACTAAAGAACATAAATAAATTTTATAAAGTAAACTAGTTTATACCTATACGAAAATCGTACAACCCGATTTTATCTCTCTTGTACTAAGTTTAGTTGAGTTGCACCAAAAATATCGAAAAAATAGTCAAGATGCTAAGACTGAGATAGATTGAAACAAAAAGAGCATTTAAAATTCTCATCCATTCGCTGACACATAGATCACATCCAACTTATTCCTCACGTCGATCATTTTGAATTGATGGGCAATTTATGGGGAAAGAAGAGTATGTGTGTTAGGCATCATTTATGTGATTCTTTGTATTCTATCATTGTTATTCCACTACTATTATTCATACTTTCCCTCCCTTTCACACTTAAAAATCAGTGAAAAACTATAGCAAATGAAAACATGAAAAAAAATCTAAAACTTTTCTACAAATTTATTATTTTCAAAAATCTAAATTTCCAAAAATTAAGAAATGAAGAAAACCTCAACTTTATAGATCAAGAATCTTATAAAAGTACATTTGGATCCAACCAGGGAATTATGAACATGCTTGATCAAGGGCCACTCGAAATTTCATAGTTTTATGAATTGGGGGTTAAAGATTATGACGTGTATTTGAAATACAGTTGAACATGTATCTTTGTAAAGATATATCTTAATACCTAAGTAAAAAATGTAGCATAATGCTATTTGTTATAAGAAATTATCATTGAAATGGCACATAGTTACTCGTACAACTTATTCCTATATTTGAAAATGGGAAATTTTAGTAGGAACTATTACACACATATAAATGAAAAAAAAATAAAATTGCCCATTTAATAATAACAATTAATACATATATACACATTATAAACATCATTTTTTCAGGTTTCTCAACATAAACATCACTCTTTGGTAACTGAAACATATAAAAACTTTTAAAAACTAAACAACGATATACCTAAAATGGAAATCCCACAACATAAAAAAGGCATAGTGACTCTTCTCTCTTGTACAATATCTAAAACATTTACGTCATAAACGTCCAATAAATTGTCACAATACCTGCATTTGGATCAATAAAAACATGTCATGTTATGTTGTAACCCATGCAAAAAAAAATTAAGTCAATCAACCAAATCCTTGAATCATTTAGAATTGAGGGCCAACTTTACGCGGAAGGAAAAAGAACCTGCTATAAGGGTCATTGATGTGATTCTTCATATCCCAACATTGTTATGCCACTTCTATTATTAATATTCTGCTCCTTCTCTGCTCAAGTAATTATTTTTTCTATATTTATTTTCAAGTAAAATTAAATTCAAAGTGAAAGTCTCAGGAAATGCGGCTTGTCCATAAGTTTATGGACATGCCAGGGATTTTTTGAAAAATGGGGTTCAGTTTGTAATTAATCAAAAATTGGTTACTAATTAGAAAGTCTCGTGAACCGTTTATTCTTCTTCAATATTTAGTCTCCTCTTTCTCTCTCTCATCGTTCTTCTCCATTTTTTCCTCGCCGACGTCCATACGGATTCCTCGCGGTGGCCGCCGTAGCTCCTCCGGCGTTGTTGCTCATGCTCTCATGGTGGTCCAATGTTCCTCCTCCTCCGTAGAAAGGCACTTTTCATAACGATCTGGAGCATGAACAGGCAGGAGGAGAAAGACATGACGGAGGCGGTGAATCTCCTCAAATTCCTCGAAGCTGAGTTGAACGGCAATAAACTCTTTGCTGGAGATCGTGCCAGAATGGTGGAGATTGTCAGCGACTTCATAGCTTTCTGGTACAGGGCCATTCATGAAGCCCTTGGTCTGAACGTTTTCACCAAAGAAAAGCTTCCTATGAGGTGATCAGAGTCTGATCTTCCAAGCCTAGAAGCTCTTTCAGCTCTCTGAGGCAGAAATCAAGCAGTTGTGCATTGTGTCCTTTGATATTTTCATGAAGCAACCCAATCTTCTTGAACTCGAAGCGCCCATCAAGATTTACGGTATGTGTTGATGTGTTTCTTTCTTTTTTTCCCTTTAATTCTTATCCCTTTTTCTTGTGTTATGAGATAAAGGTTATGAATTATGTTTGGAATTGTTGTTCTTAGCGCGATTGTGAGATATGATTTGGCTCCGAAAAGGCTCAGTAGTTGTTGTGAGACTAGTATATGTTTTTTTTGTATACCTGATGAGGAACTTTGGTTCTTGATTTTCGGTGTTGAACTTAGAGGTCAGATAAAAATTAGAAGTGCTAATGCTTGTTGTAATTAATTCATTGTATTTTAGGGGGTGCAGAATGATCACTTAAACTACTGTTGAAACTGTTTGGAAGTGTGCACTTTACAAAATTATGAGATGCATTAGTTTATTTATATGTTTCAGGTGTTATTTGTACTGTGAATGACCTTTTTTTCTTCTTTGCTTCGCTAATTGTTCATTTTGAATAACAAGTTGCATCTATTTACTTATATGTTGCATCGGTTAGCATTCAATGTGTACTTGTTAGTTGTGTTGTCTATAGACCTTTTATGAATGACTTTTTTTCCTTCTTTGTTTTCCTTCGTTCATTTTGAATTACGAACTGCATCTGTTTACTTATATGTTGCTTCTATTAGTATTCAATGCGTACTTATTTTTTGTACTGCTTCTGACCTTTTATTTTCATTTGTTATTAGTTGTACGTTTTGAATAACGAGTTGCATTTGTTTACTTGTATGTTGCATCTGTTAGTATCCAGTATGTAATTGTTAATTGTGTTGTGTATGATTTTTTAAATATAAATTTGATGATGGTTGTTCATTTTGAATTAGAAATTACACCTGTTTACTTATATATTTAATGTGTTAGTATCCAATATGTACTTGTTATTTTTATTATCCAACATGTACTTGTTAGTTGTACTGTGAATGAGTTTTCTTTTCTTCTCTTTTTTTGCTGATTGTTCATTTTGAATTCCGAGCTAAATCTGTTAACTCATATGTTACAGCTATTATTAACCAACGTGTATTTGTTAGTTGTTTTTCTTCTTCTTTTTTTTGCTGATCGTTCGTTTAGAATTACGAGCTGTATCTATCTGTTTACATATATGTTGCATATGTTAGTATTCAATGTGTACTTGTTAGTTGTACTGTCTATGACCTTTTGTGAATGAATTTTTTTCTTCTCTTTTTTGTTGATCGTTCGTTTTGAATTAAGAACTGCGTCTGTTTACTTACATATTGCATATGTAAGTATTTAATGTGTACTTGTTAGTTATATAGTCTATGATCTTTTGTTTTCATTTGTTGTTGGTTGTACGTTTTTGAATAACAAGTTGCATTTGTTTATTATCTGTTGCATCTGTTAGTATCTCGTGTGTACTTGTTAGTTGTGTTGTGTATGACTATTTTTTTTAAATGTTGTTGTTGGTTGTTCATTTTAATTAAGAACTGCATATGTTTACTTGTATATTGCATATGTTGGAACCCAATATGTACTTGTTACTTTTATTGTGTTTAACTTTTACTTTCATTGTTGATTATTGTTTGTTTTGAATTAGAAATTGTACATGTTTGCTTATATGCTGCAACTGTTAATATCCTGTATGTATTACTTTTTCCAGGAGTTGGATAAATCATTTTTTTGTTTTTAACTTTTAAGGAATCGAACAACACTGAACATTGGACTACACAAGACATTTCGACACGAAGAGGATTCAGACAAAGTTAACACTGAACTTTGAAGATTTAAAGATAACCCCCTTTTGAAGATTAATAATTGATTATTCATTGTATTAGAAACTGTTAGTTAGTTTAGATAGGGATAATGTTGTAAAATCATATGCGGGTTTTTATTTAAACAATAAATATTGTAAAGTAATTAATGCAAAGTTAATATGACAATGTTATACATGATCTCATGAAAAAATTTTATAATATATATTCACAGTTTTTATAACAGGTGCATGTTTCAAGGCAAACAATACGTATTGTAAGGTAAAAGATACATAGTATATACAAAAATTTTCAACAGCATTTAGTTCTTTTTTTTTAATATTTGCCACATGTTTTTAACATGTTCACACCAGCAGAATACATTCAGAAGTTTCAACAATAATTTACATCGAAGGAAATTACACAACATAAACTTTTGTGATCTTCCCAAAAGTGATCTCCCCCCATCGACCAAGTGATCTTCTCCCACTCCGACCGAGGTTTTCCGGGCACCGCCTCCAGCTTCTCTGACAGAATCCAAACCCAAAAGCGGAGTCCTCATCACCACTTTTGTGTCCCAATGCATCACTCCCCGAGAATGACAATGCTCTAGTCCTGATAGAAGTTGCTTTGTGTAGCATTTAACCCGTGAAAAACAAATGTCAGAATCATTTTTTCAATCCTCATTTCATTCTGTAACATGATCCTAAGATACTGATAAAACACCAAGTAACATGATCCTAAGATCCTATAATGCTTAATGGTTCTCCCCATCGGGATATGATATATTGGATACCTGCATATATTGCACATCACCTAAAGTTAGAGATGCATTCTAGCCTTACAATGTTAAAAAAAGCCATTTCAAGAATATCAATTTGTGGAATCAGCATCATATGCCCCAATTGACAAGTTTAGAATTGTTGATTCAGTGTATATAATCAAAAATAGTATCACAATGATGCTGAAGGAATTACCAAGTAACTGACAACCAACTAGCCGGGGAAAGGTCTACACTTCTCAGGGACTTTAATCCCAAATATTTTTGAGCTAATCCACTGATCTAAATTCAAAGTTGCAAAGGGAAATGAGCTTAAGATGCACTGCCATGTTTTACACTGAAACCAATTAGTCAATCCTTCATACAGTAATACTAATTTGAAAACCTGGCATTCAATCTTTCAAATACAAAAATAAAAAATTGCACACAATGATTAAACATTCATGTTATTCTTATGAGTCACTAAGATAAACAAAATAACAAAATCTCAAGTAATTGGATGAGGAAAGGGTTTGATGACTCGTTGCCTCATCAAACGAGTAACAAAGAGCCAAACTGAATTAACCCAACTTACACACACAGAGATAGTATACAATCAAATTGGAATTTGTGTTCTTTCCTATTGGAAATGGATAGTAGAATATGATACCACAAACTTCAGCACAAAAAGCAAAAAAAAGTGCAGAGAAAATTACCTTCCAACAGCTCTGCAACCTATAACACAACATTCTTTGCTGTAGGATTACACTGCACTAGACAATAGCCAGTAAATTTCTCCTTTTCTCCCACAATAACAAACTTATTCTTCTTTTCAGGTCCAGCATTGAACTTGTAAAGAGCCCTGCTTATAGAATAAATCCCACCACAAAGACCTTTGTCAGAAGATACAGTGACAATAACACTCGTCTTGACATCAACACTTGGCATATCACCGAGAAGAGCAGTGAATGGTTGCCACACGACTAAAAACATTTCAGTACCTCGAATAAGAACCAATAATGGGCAAAAAGTGGCTTACGAGTGGAGGCAGCCTTTCATTTTCAAGGAACAATTGAACATCAATCTAGTAATCTACGACCCACAAAAGCACACTCCAACTAATAAAACAGTGAAGAATCAATGGAAAAACCAATTCATACGAAACATATACATTAAGAATAAATATGGAGAACCCTAATTGCAGTATCAGAGTCCAAATTGGGAAGGTGAGTGAGTGTAAGGTGTACCTGGTCCATGGCGAGCTGGGCGGCGATCATGATCTTGGTGGTGAGGCTGAGCTTACAGTGGGTTCAGAGAATGGCGAGGGAGGTGATGTGGCCATTGAACTCGGAGGTCTCCTCCTCCATCTTAGCGAGGACGTAGCATGGTCTTCCTGGAGCAGCGTCCCCAAACGGATGCCATGACGTGGAATCCTCGGCGGCGGATCTGAGTTCGATAACTTTCGACGATTATGCTAGCTTGATCGGTGGGGTGGAATCGACCTATTCAAGCTTGAAGCAATCACGTAGTGGTGACATTCAATTTTTGGGGAAGAAGGCCCATGGGTTTGGATATTTGCAATTAAACCGCGAATTTTGTTTAATTTATGTTAATTGCAAATTGGTCTCTAGCCTGTCCATAAGCTTATGAACAGGCCACATGTTAGGAGATCCACTCAAATTCAAAATCCTAAAAAACAAAAAATTTAAGAAATTAAAAGGTAAACATTAAAATTCAAGAACTTTTAATAAGTAAACTTCAATCAAGCTATAAATGTTCCTCTTATTTCAGTTTAGAATGTTTTGTAGGATGAGAAAAAAAATAAGTGATTTAATGAGGAGAATAAAACAATACGTGGTCATATAGTTCCTTCAAAAACTTATATGTTTTTTTTCTCCATTTTCATCTCTTGACACTATAGTTTGTGGCACCGACGTCATGGAAAAACTTGTCAATTTCTTAAGCTTAGATGCTTCTCTAGTATCTACTAACTCCAATCCCAAAGTATCTCACCGAAATTCTAGAGCTTCCTTCAATTCGAAGCTAGAAATTAATTATTTAGGAGAGCTATGACTTTCTTTTACCAATGAAGAATGTGATAAATTAGTTACTTCCCTAAGATGGATATTTGTAGGGAAATTTCCTTGAGGTTGTCCTAAAATGGAAAAACTCCTTCAGCATCTCCAAATGGCAGGATTAAAAGGAAATACAAAAAGATTAGCTTGCTTGATAATAGTCGAGTTCTAATACACTTTGTAGTTTTTGGAGAATATAATTGTCATCAAGTACACAAAATTTGGATCTTTGTGCCTTATTTGTTAATAATTATCAAGTGGGATCCCGATTTTGGTTCTTATGTCGACTCAGCAATTGTTTCAGATTGGATTTCTTGTAATAGCTTATCACAACCATTTTTTAATTCTTGGGTGATGTGCACCGTATTGAATGTGTTAACCAATACATTTGACATAATAATTGTGATGTTTCACTTGTTAGATTTCTAGTTTTAGTTAGGTTTACATGACAAAGGGAACCATACTTGGTTTTCTTGTCTAAATCCCGAGTTTTGTAGGCTTAATTGAAGCTAATAGAGTCGTCGTATTCGCAAGCACCTAGATCTTCATTTATTATCTCATTAGTAGGTTTCTCATGGATATGTCATCATCATTTTATAGAAGGTCATCCGCAAGAACGGTAGAAGATACTTGAAGGCTATTCTCAAGAATGGTAGTAGATATGAAGGCCACCGACTTAAAGTGTGGTAGTAGATGGAATTGAGCAAAGAAAGATAGGATTGAATTTCAAAAAGGTCAACCATGGAGGAAAGTGTCAACTGGGAGACAAGTCGGCCTATGACCAGACATGGCAGCATATGACTAGACGCGCCAGCATAAACCTCAGCAATGCTAGCACAGACCTCAGTGGTGCCAGCACGGACCTCAGTCGTGCCGGCATGGACTCCAGATAGCACGACTCGTTCCAGGGGTGCTTAGCATGACCCATTCCACAACTCTCGGCATGAGGGAGGTCTGTGCCACGGCCCCGAGCATGGCCTACCTGTTTCAGCTGCCCGCATCTTTTTTGCTCCGTTTCACTCCAAATCAGCTAAGTATAGGAATGGACCATGCCATTTCACACGATCTGCACTGTTTCAAGTAAAAAAAATATGAAGACCAACCCATGGGATGTGACGGATGACACGTTCCACACCAAATCACTAATAAAAACAAGGCTCGAGCCAAAAACCTGCACTAAACAACACAAGATGTGCAAATCAGAAGCTCAAAATGGAGAACCAGCTGGTGACCAGTTTCAAACCGAGCACCCCACACCAGCACAAAGGGCACGACCCATGCTAAACGTGGTGAGCTATGTTAACATGAAGCAGCAGCCCGTGGAAGATGCAGCAAGCTGCGCCAGCACAAACATCTCCCCCTAACCGGCATAGACCGTGCCAGTTTCCACTGGTCGTGTCCATCGCAACTGTAAGGGTTTTTGACCCCATATTGGGCCCATTTTATGGCCTAATTCTCTCCTTCTATATATATGGACCTTTTTCTACTAGCGTTTAAGTTTATGCTCATTTTAGACTTCAAGAGTTGGGTAGAGAGAGAAAGGTGTTCTTCCTTGTCTCTAGAATCTTTTCTTTTCATCTCTTTATTTTTCCTTTGGCCAAAGGTATTGAATCCAATGAAAGACTTAGGTTCAATGCTTAGGGAGATGGGAAAATGAACCTAGCTGTCGTCGTAAGTTTCGATAAATGAATACTTCTACAACGTGAATTCATTGGAAACACTAACCTAACTGCCCAAAGGCACGGAGATACTCCCAAACTTACTACTAAGTTACATTAGATGGCTTTGCATTTGACATTTACGAACACGAGAGGTGGAAAAATGTCAACATCCTAGACTCAAGGCAATCAATACTTCCACAACTTTTACGCTTCAAAAAATTACTTATGGAATTTATTTATACGTGTTAGCACAATGAAAACATAAAACATATTCATATATGCCCTCCACTCCTGTTGTGGGCTAGTAGTTGACCTTTGTGGCAGTCCCCAATAACCAAAAATTTATTCTCTTCAGTGAAGGAAGGAATGTTGAATAAATCAGCATGGGGGAAGTGTTGGACTATTGAATGAACCATCTGGTTCCCGGTATACCTCTGCTTTTTCTATGGGTGACAAAAACTACCAATCCAGTCATTGCTGCCAAATGCGGAGAAATAGTCAACTGAGGTGATGGAGTTGGTCTTGATCTAGTTAGTTGGGATGAACTATCAGTGATCCTAGTAGAAACTACCAAAAACTTATATCACTTCTATACGCATGCCTTAAATCTCTTTTACATTAAAAATCAGTAGAAAACCCCAATAAATCCTTTTAAAAATCTACAAAATGTATAAAAAAATATCCCATCGAATTTCAAAATCCTTAGATACCCAAAAAATAAAAACTAAAAATAAAAATAAATTTGATGTTCAAGAAGTTTTCAAAAGTAATTAGACCTTATTTTTATGTGAGAAGAAAAAATAATTTCAACATTTGGAACATAGGGCCACATTGAACTTCCACAATTTGATTAATCGTAGGGACTAGAATAAAGGTTAACATAGATTCGAAAATACACTTCCTTATGCATTGTAGTATATCTTAACTAATTTAATATAGCACAATGTTATTTGTGTGCAACAATGATGTTCTGCTTGTGTGCAGTAATGGCATGCCATTTGTGTGCACATTAGTGGCATAATACTTTTAATGCCTTAGAAATTGCACATAGTTGCTCTCAACAATAAATTATAGTTTACAAGAATAATTGTTAGTTTAAATCATTACATTTAAACAAAAATGAATACATATAAACACATTCTTAATATCTTTTTTATCATATTACATCATAACTCTTTACTAAAGAACACAAATAAATTTAATAAAGTAAAATATTTTACACCTACACGAAAATCCTACAACCTAATTTTATCTCTTTTGTACTATGTTTACTTGAGTTGCACCCAAAATACATAATAAATAGTCAAGATGCTAAGACTAGGATAGATACAAATAAACAGATCATTTGAAATTATTATCCATTCTCCAGCAAGTAGATCACATCCAACCAATGCTGCATTTAATCCCCCATCCTACACTTGTATCATGTCGATCATTCCAAATTGATGACCAATTTTTGGGGAAGGAAGAGTATTTGCTAGGTGCCATCTATGTGATTCTCTGTAATCTACCATTGTTACTCCACTTCTATTATTCATACCTTCTCTCCCTTTCAAACTAAAAAATCAGTATCTAACTTAGGAAATAAAGAAATGAAAAAAAAAATCAAAAACTCTTTTTACAAATTTATTATTTTCAAAACTCCAAATTCCAAAAAATTAAGAGAGGTAAAATAAAAACCTCAACATCATAGATCAAGAATCTTATAAATGTATATTCGGATCCAACCAAGGAATTATGAACATGCTTGATCAAGGGCTACTCAAAATTTTATAATTTTATTAGTTGGGGGTTTGAGATTATAGATTGACCTGTATTAATTGAAATACATTTGTACATGTACCTAGGTATCTAAGACCTAAGTAAAAAATGCATCACAATAAGAAATAGCGTGTGATTTGTGTGCACATAAGTTCCACAATATTTATAAGGTCATAGAGATGGCACATATTTTCTCACATAACTTATTCCCGTCTTTGAAAACAGGAATGTTTAGTAAGAATTATTACATACATATAAATGAAAAAAATTAAAATAGTCCAATTAAAAATAGCCATTAATACATATAAACACAT
Source organism: Rubia yunnanensis (assembly GCA_037428765.1). Classification (NCBI taxonomy): domain Eukaryota; kingdom Viridiplantae; phylum Streptophyta; class Magnoliopsida; order Gentianales; family Rubiaceae; genus Rubia; species Rubia yunnanensis. Next base: position 76,492,988 of record CM075061.1, on the reverse strand, counting down.
TCCAAACATGTTTTTCTTTCTTGTTTCTCTATGTATACATCACTTTTTGGTAACTAAAAAGTATAAAAACCTTTAAAACTAAACAACGTTATACCTAAAATGGAAATCCAACAACACAAAAAAGGCAAAGTGAATCTTCTCTCTTGTACAATATCTAATAAACTTACATCATAAACCTCCAATAACTCATCACAATGCCTACGTTTGGATCAATAAAAATATGTCATATAAACTTGTAACCTATGCCAGAAAAAATGAAGTGAATTCCGTGAATCATTTAGAATTAATGGAGGGCCAACTTTACACAGAATGAAAGAGGATCTGCGATAGGGGTCATTGATGTGATTCTTCATATCCCATCATTGTTATACCCTTTATATTATTCATATTTTGCATATTTCTTACCAAAGTAACTTTTTTTTATAGTTATTTTCAAGTAACATTAAATTATAAATTCCAGAAACCAAAAAATTCAAGAAATTTAAAGGAAAAGACCTTTCTAATTCAAGAATTTTTAATAAGTAACCTTCGATCAATATATAAAACGTTCCTCATATTTCAATTTACAATTTTTTCTTGGATGAGAAAACAATAAGTGATTTAAGGAGGAGAATGAAACAATACATAGTTCCTTCGAAAAATTATATGCCTTTTTTCTTCGTTCTCATCTCTTTCACACTATAGTGTGTGGCACTGATGTGAGGTCAAATGCATGTATTTTTTCGAAGCATTTAACATCTATTTTGTTATCTTTTTGTTCAAATATTGTTAGATTTATGTAGGTTTACATCATAAGGGGTTTGGATGACCATTTTTTATTTTCATATCTAAATCCTTCATTTTGTAACCTATTATTTGTTTAATGGATTTTTGATCCTTACAAGCATCTAGATTCCTTATTGTGAGCTTAATTTGTAGATTTCTCGTAAGCCCTTTGGAGTGGTTTAGTTTGCAAGGATGGTAGAAGATTGAAGGCAACGAGCCAAAACATGGTAGAAGATAGAAGGGTCGAAGAAGGAAGATAAAGAATCAGATGAATTGTGACCCAGAAGTTTGGACCAAGTTCATAGAATGATCCGATAATAACCAGCCTTCGAGTATGTTACCATTGCATTCATCTTCTCGAGCAATATAAATTGACTACAAGAACTCCCAAACCGGACCAGCGGTTCACCCGTAGCAACACAAAGAAGTTGAAGAAAAGAGCAACCACATGGGCGCACGGCCAGTGCTCTTAGACACGCGCCCCCGCACCCAAAATAAGGTTCCAAAGTAACTCTCGAATGAAAAATGTGTGGCCCGCGCAGCCGGTTTCACGGCCACGCACCTCTGCTACTTTTTAAAAAAACTTTTCTTGACCAAATTAGACTATAAATAGCCCCCTTTCTTCCCCACTTCTCTAAGCCGGACTTGGGGCCTTAAAACCCTAGTTTTTCTTCATCTTTTCTTAGTTTTTTTCACTTCTTCCATGAATTCTTGTAGATTTGTTATGGGTTTTCATTATCTGGGTTAGTTTTGTACTAGGGAGAAATTGATTGAAGCTTCTAAACCAATGTAGTAAGAACCTCTATTTCACTCTTTCTTGAAGAATTTTTTTTAAACATTTATGTGTTCTTAATGTGAATGTTTACTTCATTTATGCTATGGGTCGTTTGAGAATATGAAGTGTTTCTATGATTCAAGTGTTAGGGTGTTAGGAAAGTGTACAATTTCTTAGCTCTTTGACATGAAAATCCAAGAACATGGAACTTCTTGTTGTGTAATATGAAGTTAATTTTGCTAGATGAGTATGTTAACGTGGTTTGTTATCATATTTATCATGAGGTAACAATCAAATGTTGAATCTTGAATGTAGATTGTTCTAGGTTTAACCTAATAAATGCTTTGTTTGGTTAAATGACTATGCATTTGGTAGAATGCTTGTTGTTACCAAATCTATGGTCCTTAATGTATAGTGCCATTGATGAAATATCTTTATGACCGTTGAACGTCTAAAGTGATTATCAATGAGGTTTGCAAATGGTCATTGAGCGTCTTTGTGAATTTCTCTTAAGAAGAAAATAATATCTATCTATTTAAATGGAAGTGATAGCATTCCCCCATAGGTAACGAATGTGATAGAATGAGTGAATGGTTCTATGATCTATAAGAGGTTTGGAAGTGGAAATCAATTACCCCGAGGCTTTGTCATTTGTAGTTTTTATCCTTTTTTTCTTAGTTTGTTGCATGATTAGCATAGTTACTTGATTTTTCTTTTGTCTTGTCTTTAAATTCATTACTTAGAAAAACAAACCAAAAACCCCTCTCTTTACTTGCTTTTATATATCTATATCTAGGCTTATATTACCCTTATATGCATGATCCCTTAAGAAAATCCCTCTTCTTCGTGGACGACCCCAATTTGTCACTATCTATTGAATTATTTTTAGTAAGCATTTAGGGCTTATAAATTTTATATTTGAGAGGTACAACGATAACCTCCTAGGCACCGGCATCATAGATAGGCCATATTTATTGAAAAATAAGCCCATTTCATATGCTCATATGCTTCTCTAGTATCTACTAACCCCAATCCCACAAGATCTCACAAAATTATATGGATTCCTTCTATCTAAAGCAAGAAATTAATTATTTAGGAGAGTTGTGACTTTCTTTCCTGGAGAATGTGATAAATTAGGGTGGATATAAACACACACACACACTCTCTCTCACACACACACACCCCCACCCACCCACACACACACACATATGTATATATAAAGAGGGGGGGTTTTGGTTTGGTTTTTATATGTTATGTATTTAAAAGACAAAGAAACTGTCACAGAGGAGAGATTAAGCTAATCATGCAACAAACTACAAAATTGGATTAAACACAAAGTACAAAACCTTGGACGCAATTGATTTCCACTTCTGAGCCTCTTATATTTCCTTAAATCCCCAACCTATTTACGATATTGACTACTTATTGTGAAGATGAACCTTCCATCTTCTTTGGTAGTATTTTACAAGAGTAAATTCGACATCTATTGTAAACCTCACTAAGGACCCCTTTAGTTGGGAAACACCTAAAGATATCCCATTAATGGCATTATGTACGAAAAATTAACAAGCTTGGTTACACTTATAAACATTAAACCAAATGTCAAAGCATTGTTTTTTTTTTAATTTAAACCATCCGGAGATGGGGGGGAATATATTAGGCTCCCCAAACCAAATAGAAATAAGCCAGAAGGCGCCACTTGAGGGAAATCTTTACAAAAGATCATCCATTTGATGATCCAAGGGCCAGAAAAAGCCCTTGAAGCAATAAAGCACTTGCTTCCAAAATCGGAGTTTCCACCTATTCTAAACTAAAGATGAAATGTAGTGGGCTAAACGAGGTGTAACTTATTTTCTATCCGACTGAAATACCACGAACAGGACAGGGAATCAAAAAATCAAAACCCTTATTTGTCAATGATTTGGAGCCGAATAGAAAAAAAAATATACCACCTGAGTATCCGAGGATTGTTGCAATCAGTGGAGAATCATCCCTGACGTCCATGCAATCCTTTCTCGAGCATCATCTCTGGAAATTTGGTGTTGCTTGCAATCATCATTGACATCAGCTGAGGATATCAGCTGGGAAGAAGAAAAAGGCATCACAGCAACAGGCCTGCAAAGAAGAGAAGAGGGAACAGCAGTTTCCATTCTAGCCAAGAAGGGAAAATATATGATTTACTAGTGGATGCACTATAGCAAAATGAGATCACAGCAAAGTTGTAGACCTAAACCTGGGCGAAACAAAGAAACTAGATGTTTGTACCGCCCAAAGGGGAACCAATTCGCACCCCAGGAAAACCATTTTTGTCAAGTAGTAAAAGACCCCTAAGAAATGGTGGAACAATATCAATATGTAAATCTCCCTGTAAATTATTTTCCATAGCATTGAACCAATTTATGCATTTACTAGGATTAATCAAGAAACTTCAACAATCAATGACTTCTCCTACTTGCTACCTTAGGATAAACATGACGAATAATTCAACATCATCACATTCATCTAGAATTTATAACATCATAAATCCAATTATAAGCTCTAACTCATGCTCTTGGATCATGTCAAAAGGAAAAATTAGCTACATGCATCAACTCGTAACAAGTTATCATACAAGCATTTCACATCATTAAACTTCAAATCACATAAATATCATCAACAACCAACATTAAAGCTCTATAGTTAAATGTACAATAGTCATAGCATTAAATAGATGAAAAGGATTCTCAATACATGGGCAAGGAAGCTTAAATTAATTGCCCCCAAGACTAAGTTTAGCTACTACAAGTCATACTACAAATCCCAAGCACAATCATACAGAATAAAGATGGAAACGATGAAGAAGAAAGGAATATATAGGGATTTCAAGAGGGAATTTTAAGCCAAGAAGAAGAGATATGAAGTGGGTGGTCAAAAGTGCTTTATATAGTACAAGAGAGTAGAAAAGAAAAACAAAAAGTAGAAGTGCGGCATGATCCTACCCGGACAGATTTGGGCTCGCCCGGGTGGTGGAGGCCGGCCTCGGTATAATTTTCCGATATAGGCTCACTCATCTGCGAAGGCAGATGATGATCTGCATGGGCAGGTTGCAATTTGCGACTTCTTATTTTGCTTCCACGGGTGAACCATTAATCTTTTTAGGGATTTCTTGTAGTTGATTTCATAGTACTCGCAAAGACAAATCTAATGATGCTATCCACAGATACCAATCTCTCTCAGATCATTATAAAAAAATGGTTAAACGTTCTTCACCCATTACTTTGTCTTGTCCTCATTCTTTCTTCAATCTATCTTTTACCACTTTGTAAGTGGCCTTCATTCTTCTAACATTCTTATGAATGACCTTTATAAATATTCCTCCATTCTTGCAAATGGCCTTCACTAAACTACTCCAAAATGCTTATGAGCAATCTACAAATTAAGCTCACAAAAAGGAATCTAGATGCTCGTAAGGACCAAAAATCCATTAGTCACAAATAAGTTACAAATGAAGGATTTATTTTCAAAAACCAATAACGACTATCTAAACCCATTATGATGTAAACCTACCTAAATATAGAAATCATCCAACAAAAAGATAATGGTGTATACATGGCCTATCGAACACTCTGGCTGGTACCCACCAGGCCCAGCCCAGCAATATCCAATAGCAGGACGAGCAGGTGTCAGCCCAAGGTGTAGATAAACTGGGCATGAAGCTTCTTATCGTGGCATAAGGCGTGACCCAACAAACACAGGATGAGCAACGACTGTGAATACCACAAACGAATAATGTGGTAATCGTGGCGTACCCACGATCCCAATCCCGAAAGATAAGAAACTGCAATCATGTCAGCTTATAAATACAATAAGCTCTGCACGAGCTGGAGGTAAGCGCAACTAACTAGAAAAAATCAAATTCTCAAGGAAAAAGGCTGACTTGATCGTCGGAGTTATTTTCCTGGAATCACTTCCGGGGCTAACTGTGCAGGTACTGAAGATCAAGAAAGGGGCAACAGAATCATTTGGCACTGATTGTGGGGACAAAAAAATTTCTTTTGTTTCAAGATCGCTTAGGTAAGTAATGGTGTTCAGAAGGAGTGAAAAAATCTATAACCTCAGTCATAGGAGCAAGCACTTGGACATATTAAGGGGGCACAACAGCAATAACAGCATACCCTAAGCATAGAAGAAGAACACAATAAAGAGGAAAAGGAGGAGGAAGAAGTGGAATCCCTGAATAAGGATTGTGACAAGGAAAAGATGGCATTCACAGCATTTTTTTAGGCGAACGGAAAGGATCTGTACGATCAATTTTTTAATACGCTAAGGAGAAAGCCCTCAAATGCTGAGAAAAATTTAACCAGGAAAGTGATCGACTGGACTATGAAGAAGAGTTTTGTGATATCGTTGCGGAGGATGATGTGGACAAAATCGCCTCTCGCACCACATCTGTAAAAATTCAGGATGCCAAAAGACTTCAAGCTTCCTTTGCACGTTAAGGTCTACGGCGTAACCCCAAACCCAAAACACTTCTTGCATTCGTATAGAAATAGAATGAGATTTTTTGCTACGAGCACAGAGCTAGTTTCCAAATCATTTTCCATCTTTCTGTGAGGAACTTAGATTACTTGGTACGAAGATCTACTCAACAGAAGCATCAAGTCTTAGGCACAATTGTCAGACCTATTCTTAGGTCGTTTCTACCAAAAGAAAAAACTCACAAAGATAATCATTGATCTCAATAACATCGCACAACGAAGTGATGAAAGCCTAGCGAGTAACATTACCGATTTGTCATAGAAAGTTTACGGGTTTGCGATTTGTCATTTCAATCATCGCTAGGGGCGTTCACAGGAGGCATGAGATCCAGAGAATTTTTCAAGGAGCTAACGAAGAACATGCCTGAAAACCCAAGGGAACTACAAAAAATGATTGAACAACACTTTCAAAAACAGAGGAGCGAACAACAGGAAAATAGAGAAAGAGCGAGGTAAAAAGCGAACAATGGAAGACTCGCAGAGAAATTTCCCTAAAAATGGAAAATGGAGCATTGCCTTCAGAAAACAAGAACAGGGAGTGCAAGGGTCGTTATTCCAGGACACACAATTAACAAGGACAGGGAAGGAGATATGGATAGCAAATAAAGATTTATTTCAAGAACGGGCTCTGATGATTACACCACCACAAAAAAAGGTCTAGGGAGTTTTACTACGCCTTCCCCAAAAATCATGGCCACGATATATAATATTGTAGAGATTTAAGAAGACAAATTGAAGAAAATTTGTGAAATGGTAATTTGTGCCAGTAAAGAAATGAAGGAGCAAATCAGTATGGAGACTCAAGTAAGACATCGAATCCATCTCAAGGCACAACGGTCACAGTGGCTAAAAATCAAAAGATAATTGCGGTGGTAGATTTTAACGAAAACATGGATGGTGAAGCGCTAGAAATAGTCATCTTCGCCATACATGGGTCCATAGAATTGTTGTCCAATAATGCGTGAAAGGCTAAAGAAAGATACATTCCTCCACAAAAGCCAGTGGATAAAAGGTTTAAATCAAATGAAGCAATCACTTTTAGCAAATAAGATACAGTACCCAATGCTTCGCCACACAACAATCCAATGGTCATCGTACCAAAGATTAGGAACGCAACTGTTCACAGAGTGTTTATAGATGATGGGAGTGCTGTCAAAATAAAATTCGCAAATTGCTTCGACAGACTAGGTTTTCAAAGAACATACCTAAAAAAAATTCACATCTTCGTTAGTTGGATTTATAGGGCAAGCGGAAACACCCTTGGGGAACATACAACTACCAGTCACAACTGGAAAAAATGGAAAAAATTGCACCATTTTGTGCGACTTTGGTCATGAATGCTCCAAATACATTTAATGCAATAATTGGAAGACCATGGATGAACAGGGGTAAGGCAATTTGGTCCCCTTACCACCTATTAATGAAGTTTCCAACCCCAGTTGGCATCGCAACTATAAGAGAAACCTAGGAAATAAGTCATCCTAATTGGTCAATCCTACATGGTTTGGTTCAAAACTTGGTTGTTTTATTGTTTTCCCTCATAGGTTTTGAGGTAAGAAATCAATGAAGATTCTCAGTCAAAGGCCCCTGTGGTGGTCTCTGTAGTAGAAACTTCATCTGGATTCCATCTCGAGCACTCCGGCACACCTACACAACAACAACTTTCCCCCACTCAGGACCTTCACCCCAAAACCTATGCTGGCAATTCCTCCTCCTCTGCACCACCACACTTTAACAATAAGAAAGCATCTGCTAGGGATGACACCCCGGCCAAAAGAGGTAAGACTTTCTCTCCTTTGAATACAATTTTGGCTGCTAAAAATTTTATCTTCTCTCAGCAGAGATCCAAAGAAAATAGGTTCCTTCTCCTGGCTGAACCTGAAAACACTGTGGAAGTTTCTGAATCGGTCTCTGAGGCTCCTGCTACCAGTGCTGGGGGTCCGTCTCCCAGTACTGAGGTTCTAGAAATCCCTGTTTTAAATCCTCCTCAGGATATGCCCCACCATGTGGCACAGGTAAGTCCCACAAAGAACCAGAAAAAGTCCTCCAAGTCTAGGAAACCTGCTAAATTAGACAAGCATGGAAAATCTAGCACTTCAGCTAATGAGACCTATTTAACTTAGTTAAATACTATCACGACTAGATCAAAAAGCACTAATGATGTTTCTCTATGAATAGCACAACTATAAAAATAAAATTCCTGGTTTGGAATCTCAGAGGAATGAACACTTCTATGCTTAGACTTTCTAATCTAATCACTAGGCACAACTTTGAACTTCTCTGCATTATTGAACCTAAACATGATAACATGCAATGCGAACATTATAGACAGCTACTTCATTATGACAATTGCATGTATGCCAGTAATGGACAGATTTGGCTTTTTTGGAATACCAACTTGTCATTATCTGTTAAAGCTGATAATCTTCAGTGTCTAGCTGTAACTTTGAACTCTCTGACTCTCAATAAAAGTATGGATGCATTTTTTGTTTATGGTCTGAGAACTAGAAATGGTAGGAAAGATCTATGGTCTGACCTTAGGTCTTTTGTTCACTCTGAGTCAATTTTTATTGAAGATTTCAATGCTATTGCATCTATAAATGAATATAAAGGTCTTTCTACTCCCAAACTTGGTAGTATGAAGGACTTTAATGAGTTTATTAATGTAATGGCACTGGATGAAATAAACATTGTTGGCAATTTTTTTACTTGGAGCAACAACAGACTTAGGAACCCTACTAGAAAAAGGTTAGATAGAGGTCTCTGGACATCATCATGGTCATCCACTTTTCCTGATTCTTCTGTTCAAGTTTAAAATAGAGCTTCTTCTGACCACAATCCTATGATTCTTTCCATTGGCAGTGATATTCAATCTGTCCCTAGGCCTTTTAGATTTATGAATACTTGGTATAAAAGGGAAGAATTCAGGGATATTATCAGACAGAACTGGAATCTTCCTATCCGTGAAACAGGAATGCTTGGCTTTTTTCTTAAATTAATAAGACTGAAGAAAGAGCTTAAAATTTAGAATAGGGACCACTTCGGTAATGTCCATGAGAATGTGATTAAGGCTGAATCAGTTCTTGGTTTCCATGAATCTGAATACGATATAAATGCTTCCATTGAAAACCTGGTTAGAGTAAAAGAAGCGAAGGCTAGGTTGGTCAAAGCTCTCACAGAGCAAAAGAATTTTTGGAAACATAAGGCTAGGGTAAAATGGCTAAAGGAAGGGGACATTAATACCAAATTCTTTCATAACTCTGTTAAAGAAAGAAAAAGTAGGCTTGGCATCACAAAAATTAATAGCAGTAATAACCAATGGCTAGATAACATGCAAGATATTGAGAATGAAGCCATTAACTATTACAAGGATCTCTTAACCGAAGATAGTACCCCTGATAGCAACCTGTTTCAATCTCATTTCTTAAGCCAAATCCCTAAATTGATCAACAGTGAAGACAATGCAAAATTGCTACAACCTGTTGTACTTTCTGAACTTAAAGAAATAGTTTTTAGCCTGAACAAAAATGGAACTCCTGGTCCTGATGGATTCACTCCCATTTTCTATATCAAATCATGGGATGTCATTGCCAATGATTTATTGTCTGCAGTACATGATTTTTTATCTAGCAGCAACATTCCTAGGGGTATCGGCAGCACTTGGATCACAATTATCCCTAAAAAGGATCTTCCCGTGTCTTTCGATGATTATACGCCAATAAGTCTTTCTAATGTTGTGAATAAAATCTGCTCTAAGGTGCTTATGGAAAGACTTAAACCCCTTATGCCCAGGATTATCTCTCCACAGCAAACTGCCTTTCTTAAAGGAAGAGATATCTCTGATAATGTTCTCTACCTTCAAGAAATGGTCAGATTCTTGCACAGGAAAATTAGAATTCCTAATTGTATTGTTAAACTAGACCTCAGGAAAGCATTTGATAGAGTTAAATGTTCCTTTCTATATTGTGTGCTAGCTAAATTTGGTTTCCATACTAAATTCATTTTTAGTATTATGAAGAATCTATCACAGTCATGGTTCTCAATTCTGATAAATGGTAAGCCTGTGGGTTTTTTCCAAGCATCAAGAGGTCTTAAACAAGGTGATCCTCTCTCTCCTTTCTTGTTCAACATTTTTTAAGAAGCATTTAGCAGGAGCTTAGCTTTTATTTTTCAAAATGGTAAGCTAGCCTACTATGATTTACCTGGTCAGGCTCTTCAAACCTCTCACCTCTCTTATGCAGATGATACAGTGGTTTTTCTTAAAGCCAATACTCAAAATTTGATTAGGTTTAAAGCCTTCTTATCTAAGTTTGAGGATACTACTGGCCAAAAGATAAACTACAACAAGAGTGATATTTTCATTAGTAGGCATGCTTCTGTTCATCAAATTACCTCTGTTAGGACAATTCTTGGCATGAAAATTGGTAAACTTCCTTTTAAATACTTAGGTGTCCCCATCTTTCATGGCTTCGCAAAAAAAATATTTTTCCAACCATTAATGGAACAGATTGATTCTAGGTTAAATAGTTGGAAAAATAAGTGGCTTTCAACCGGGGGGAAAAATCACTCTCATTCAGTCATGTATTTATTCTACTCCACAGCATATTTGGTCTGTTCTTAAACCTTCAAAGGAGATTATTCGCACCGTGGAGAGAAAATTGAGTAGATTTTTCTGGGGGGTGCATGATCTGAAACCTAAAAGGGCATGGAGGAAATGGGATGCTCTCTGCTATCCCATTAACCAAAATGGCCTAGGTTTCAGATCAATTCCCACCATCATTACCACCTGCTCAGTAAAATTGTAGTGGAAATATCAAATTCCTGATGCCCCATGGACCCATTTTATTGCTTCTCTGCCACCCTCCTTTAGAACCTCATCAAATTGGAAAAGAATTTGCTATGTTAATGCATAGGCTGAGTCTCATTCTAGAGTGATAGTTGGTACAGGTTCATGCAATTTCTGGTCATCCAACTGGCTGGACTTATGTCCTGTTATGGATCTGTGTGACCAGAGTCTTATTGACATTCCAACTGACTGTACAGTGGCTAATTTCATCTTTCACAAGGACACTCTTCTTCCTAAAATCTCCCATTTTCTCTCACCTAATGTTGTCTCTCTTTTGCAGGGTGCAACACTCTCTCCACACGGACAGGATAGGTTAATATGGAAACCTGACAAAAAGGGAAGATTCTCCTTTCACTCTACATATCAATTGCTTAGACCACAAAGAGGTAATATTGCCTCAATTCAGCACCTCTGGAATCCAAGGGTTCAAAAGAAAGTCTCAGTTTTTATGTGGAGATTGATTAACTCTTTCCTCCCGTTAGATAATGTTTTGAAAAAGATGAGTTTTTGCATGCCTTCAAGATGTTGTATGTGCTATCAGCATGAGGAATCTCTAGATCATTTGTTTAATTCCTGTCCTTTTGCCATTCACATTTGGAAGACAGTGCATGAGTTTATGGGTATTAGGGATAGAATTTTTCCATCCATATGGGAAAGACTGTCATGCTACCTCACATATTCTGGCCTCAGTGATGCGTCCACTTTATATGCTTATTTTAGTACTATTTAGGATCCATTTTGTGCTCTTTCATTACAACAGCTTATGTTTTACCATGAAATCCTCTTAGGAGGGGTAAGAGCAACTTTGCGCTCTTTTACCTCTTTTAAGTAGATTTTTTTGTGTAACGAAGTAATGAAGACCGGAGGCCATTGAAGACTACAGTTTTGAAGATTTTGAAGACTTGCTTCGAAGACGTGAAGACCGGAGGCCATTGAAGATCACTTTTGAAACCGTTGAAGACTTAGAAGTTGAGAGGAGTGACTATGGAGATGACTACATGCCACAAGGAGAAGAAGAAGAAATAATGCACAAATTCTGGTTACCGTCGCGAGTCGCGACTGACTCGTCGCGACCAACATGTTCATCGCGAGTCGCGACGGCCACTGACCAGAATCCTACTTTCTTTTCCTTCCACTATAAATACCATTTTTTTCTCTCCTCTCATTCCAGTTTTCAGAGCTGCGGATTTTGTACTGTTCTAAACCCTATTTCTCCATTTTTCATCTTTGATTTATCTTGTTGTTTTGATTTGTTGTTTTAGTTAGATTAGCATGAACTCTAGTAGCTAATCTAATCTCTTGGGAGCAATTGACCAAAGCTTCCAAACTCATATCTTAAGAACAATTTGTAGCTTGTTTATTACTCTTGCTATTATGTATTTACGGGTATTGAATGTGTTGTTGATATCATTAATGTTATTGAAAGCTTGAGTATAGGAATACTTGTATGAATTGCTTGCTAGGGTTTGGGTGAGTTGGGTTAAACACCCCCTTGTTCTTGTTAGGAATGTATGAGTATGAATTAGAGCTTTTGATTATGTTGATGGATTGATGATTGCTAGATAGATATGCAATGTCAAACTCTTTGCATGTCTATCATTTGTAGCAATCGGGAAATCAAGTCCATCCTTCAAAAAATGGTTAACCCTAACCGGAAGGATTGGAGTTCTCGGTTGAATGATACCCTGTGGGCGTATAGGACGGCTTACAAGACACCAATCGGTATGTCCCCATACCGGTTAGTGTTTGGTAAGCCATGTCACCTACCGGTGGAAATTCAGCACAAGGCTTACTGGGCGGTCAAACAATTTAATCTTGATGTAGATGAAGCCGGTTTGCATAGGAAGTTACAATTGGAGGAACTGGATGAAATCCGGAGGGAGTCCTATGAGAACGCCGAGATCTACAAAGAGAAGACAAAGTCATGGCACGACAAGATGATCATCAGGAAGGATTTTGACGTTGGTCAGAAGGTCCTACTATTCCAATCTCACCTTCGCCTATTCCCAGGTAAGTTAAGGTCCCGATGGATCGGTCCTTTTGAGGTGGTTTAGGTATTCCCGCACGGTGCGGTGGAGATTCTAGATCGAGCTAAGTCCAATGTCATTAAGGTTAATGGACAACGGTTGAAACCTTACCACGAGACTTTTGTACCGGAGAAAGGAGAGGACGTTGACCTCCTCGATACGGTTTGTGAGTAAACTCTAAGGAGGGAAGTGAGTCGTGCCGATGACGTTAAATAAACTTGGTTTTGATCATCCGGATCGTCACTCGTGACTTTCTGTTGATGTTGTTTAGTTTTGAGCTTTTATCATTAAGTTTCATTGTTTTGCTTTATGCTTTTCACGGGTTGTTTTCTCCATGATTTTGTAGCAATTTTGAAGCCAAGGCATTGGATTTTGGAAGGGGAAAATACTTGAATTCGAGAAGGAAGAACTTGGACAAGAGAAAGAAGCAGAAAAATTTTCAAAGTGGCAGGTTAGTTGCCCGTCGCGAGTCGCGATGAACTTCGTCGTGAGTCGCGACGGGCTCAGAATTTTTTTTGGAAATTTTTGGGCTTTGGATCCCACTTTCCGCGAGTCACGACGACCTCACGACGAACGTTGTGAGTCGCGATGAGCTTTGTCGCGAGTCGCGACGGGCTCAGAAACTTTTGGGACATTTTGGCCTTTCGGATTCCACTTTCCGCGACTCGCGATGACCTCGCGACACTCATCGCGAGTCGCAATTAATTTCGTCGCGAGTCACAACGTACTCAGAAACTTTGAAAAAAAAATTGATCTCAGATTTCACTTTCCGCGACTCGCGATAACCTCGCGACGCTCGTCGCGAGTCGCGATGAATTCCAACGTGAGTCGCGATGAATTTTGTCGTGAGTCGCGACGGTCGAGCATACAGAAAAAAAAGGGGGGTTTGATTTAAAATCCAAATGAATAGTTCTTCCCCTTCACTCGTTAGTCTCTTTTTCCCCTTCAACCTGATACCTCTTCCATCCTCTCAACTTCCACACCGCCGCCATCTCATCGCCGCCGCCGCCGCCTCGTCGCCGCACCGCACCACCACCACACTTCCCACACTCTCCACAATCAAAACACTCTCCACACCTCAAAACACTCTCCACACCTCAAATCACATCTCACATTTGCGAAGAATCGAAACCCTAGATTTTGGGGGTTTTTGACGCTTTAGGCAATTCAAACCCGAATTGATCGTGGGCTCCCGTTTTTCTTCTTCCTAAGCGTATTATTGGTACATTTCTTCACTCTATTGAGCCCTAATTATGATTAAGAATGTATATGCTATTTATTGGATATTGTGTAGATTGTGTGGTATGGTGTTTGGAATTTAAATCATTGATCTTGGCCGATTGTGGTGAATATGTTGTGCATCCAATTTATTTGATAGGTATTGTGTGAATATTTTGCAATTGTAGTTTGCACGATATATTTCCTTAGCGCGGTTTTGACTGTATTATACCTGCTTGGTTTTGGAATGTGTGCATTCGTGTTGTTTTGGCTGGGGAGTAGATGGTGACTCTGTATTTGAAGCATGTTAGCCCGGGAGCAAACATAGTTGTTATTGAAATAAAATGTTAGTGTGCTTTGGAATGCTATTTTCTTTAGAATAGTTTGGCCATGGAACATAGAGGTTGACATTGTCACTGTACTAATGATGGCTAAATTAGTTGAGCATAACTGTGATTTTGGAATATAGCATATTGATTTAAACTATGTGAGAACTTCATGGATTTGATGGTCTGGGCTTGTTGGACATCATGTAGATTGTATATGAAATTGCAATTAGAACTTGAACTAGTTGAGTTGATTTTAATCCGGCCTGTGATGATGAACTAGTTTACGATTGGTTACAGATTTGCCATATTACATATACACATATTCCTTCGCATTTGACCTGTTTGCTCTGTTTGCTGTGATTGACAGATATGGCCCCCAAGAGGAGATTTAGGGCTCCCCCGCAAGATGAGCGTACTGCCTCTCCTCCTGCACCTTCCTCGCCGGATAGGTACATGGGCTTGACCCGGATCACCGGGTCCTATGCGGACAGATGGGAGGCCCTAGAGAGGCGCCTGCTTAAGGAAACAAGTTTTGTTGATATGCCCACGTTGGATTCCCTCGGCCTTGTGCAGCCTGTCAGATGCCTCCTCGCCAAAGGGGGAATGGAGGGATTCATGAGCAAGAGCGCGCCCACTTACCGGAGGTACACACTGGAGTTCCTATCCACTGTCCGTATAAGCAGCATGAGGGGTGACCAACCTTGTGAGAGGTACATCTCCTTTCACCTGGATGACCTATCTTGGCAGATGACCGTCTCACAGGTTGAGGAGGCCTTTGGTTTTGACACTGCTGCGATACGAAACAGACTAGACCCAGAGGCCCAAGAGCGGATAATTGAAGATGACATGCAGTTCTGGAATGTCATCAATATGAGGCAAAAGAACTCCCACGACAAGAGCAGCGCCATCATTCACCCTGTGCTCCGTTATGTGCACAGACTCTTGGCCGGCACAATCTTTTGCTCCGCGGAGCCAACGAATGTGCCAGAAAATGACATTCACTTCCTATGGCACTTAACGAGCGAGGGGCAAGGATATGGGCTGTGGGCAGAGCTCTGGATGAAGAGAATTGTAGAAGTGGCAGGAAAGGCAAAGGAAAAGATCATGGTTGGAGAAATGATAGGCCTTCTAGCGGAGTACTTGGGATTAGTCCCTCCGGTCGACTTCCCACGTTTGGGGAGGCGGACGTCTTATCTGATCACCGTCGAGCGACTGGTTCGATTTGAGATACTCAGTGTCACCCGGACCACTGGGCTCTTCCATTGGTTATACGGTGCGAGGAATGTCACATTCATGGCACTTCCTCAGCAGAGCAAGACGAAGCTGGAGTTCGACACGCCGCTGGAAGATTTGGCGATCTCCACAGACTCCTCATGTACAGCTGAGTTCCAGTGCGAGCTTTATGACCTCGAGCCAACCCCTGTCCAGCGTGATGATAGCACCCTACCTCCTTCGGAGCCGCAGCAGCAGCAGCAGTCCTACTCTCCACAGCCTCCACCACAGACGGATCCTATGCAGGAGGATGATGCTACACCTCACCACTCCCAGCCTCAGCCAGATTTCTATGAGCGAATGATGCAGACCATGCACGATGGTTTCCACCGCCAGGACAGCATGATTTTGGAGCACAACGTGTTTGTCTCCCAGGCTTTGATCGACATGGATGAGGAGATTGACCACCTGTCAGCTCGCATTCATGAGTTGCAGCCCCAGTCGGGTGGTACATCAGGCCCCGATCCAAGAGCAGAGAGGCGGAGGGCACGGAGGCAGAGCAACACTGAATGGCTAGCACAAAACCAGCAGCGCTACTCCGACGGTCGCCCTTCGTCTTCGTAGCATTGATAATGTGAGCACTACATTCCCCCCTTACCCATGTTTTGCTTTGTACGGCTCTACCTTAGTCTACATTGAGGGAAATGTAGCATTTTAAGTGTGGGGAGGGGTTTCTACTTTCGTAGGGTGATACACTTTTGCACAACTCTGTTATTTTCTTTTGGATACTTTGCTTCCGATGTATTTAGGATAATGTTGGTTTTGATACTTTTCTTAACCTTCACATTTGGAAGCAATTTGCTACTTTTCGGATGGGGAACAAAAAAAATAAAAAAGAAAAAGAATCCCGCTAAGTTGAAAACCCGAGAGGGCAACTTAGGCAACATTGGGGCCCGGATAGGTCAAAAGCCCGAAAGGGTGGCCTAGGTAAAAATGAGAGGTCAAATGTGTGGAAAAAGGTGAGGTGTGAGCTAAAAGAAAAATGATTGTGTGGCTAGGATGAAAACCTGAAAGGGCTCCTAGGCAAAATGAGAGAAAGCGAGAGAAATTGAAAGACATCAAGTGTTTACTCATTTGCCGGCGATGGAGTCATAAGGTTGCGGTGACCACACGAAGGGATCGGGTAGCTCGACATCTTGAGAATCTTTTGGGGATGGATAATTTAGCGGGGAAAAGACGAGTAAGTTGTGGAATTCTTGATCATTAATAGACTTCGTTTTTAGGTTGATATATTGATATAGAATGAAGCATGTGCTTTGAACTTTATGCATACTTTTGGTTTCATCTTTTATCATTGGATTTGGGATTGTCAATTCTGGATTTGGAGATGTCTTAGGGAAATTAATGAATTGACGGGGTGATATGGTTTAGGTAGATTTAAGAATAGGGGTTGTGGAAAATTCTCATTTGATCTTAATCTTGGGATGTGCGATATTGAGAGTTTTGTGAGGTAGTGAATTGGGGGATTAGTAGTAGGATGTGGAGGTATCATTCCCTTCGTATACTTGGATCTTTTCTTACTCGAGGGCGAGTAAGGTTCAAGTGTGGGGAGGTTTGATGCGTCCACTTTATATGCTTATTTTAGTACTATTTAGGATCCATTTTGTGCTCTTTCATTACAACAGCTTGTGTTTTACCATGAAATCCTCTTAGGAGGGGTAAGAGCAACTTTGCGCTCTTTTACCTCCTTTAAGTAGATATTTTTTGTGTAACGAAGTAATGAAGACCGGAGGCCATTGAAGACTACACTTTCGAAGATTTTGAAGACTTGCTTCGAAGACGTGAAGACCGGAGGCCATTGAAGATCACTTTTGAAACCGTTGAAGACTTAGAAGTTGAGAGGAGTGACTATGGAGATGACTACGTGCCACAAGGAGAAGAAGAAGAAATAATGCAAAAATTCTGGTTACCGTCGCGAGTCGCGACGGACTCGTCGCGACCAACATGTTCGTCGCGAGTCGCGACGGCCACTGACCAGAATCCTACTTTCTTTTCCTTCCACTATAAATACCATTTTTCTCTCCTCTCATTCCAGTTTTCAGAGCTGCAGATTTTGTACTGTTCTAAACCCTATTTCTCCATTTTTCATCTTTGATTTATCTTGTTGTTTTGATTTGTTGTTTTAGTTAGATTAGCATGAACTCTAGTAGCTAATCTAATCTCTTGGGAGCAATTGACCAAATCTTCCAAACTCATGTCTTAAGAACAATTTGTAGCTTGTTTATTACTCTTGCTATTATGTATTTATGGGTATTGAATGTGTTGTTGATATCATTAATGTTATTGAAAGCTTGAGTATAGGAATACTTGTATGAATTGCTTGCTAGGGTTTGGGTGAGTTGGGTTAAACTCCCCCTTGTTCTTGTTAGGAATGTATGAGTATGAATTAGAGCTTTTGATTATGTTGATGGATTGATAATTACTAGATAGATATGCAATGTCAAACTCTTTGCCATGTCTATCATTTGTAGCAAACGGAAGAAGTCTATGAGCGTTGAACGTTCTTGACTAATCCCGTGTAAATGCATAGATCGGTTAAATGCTTAGTCACGGTGTAGTGGTCATAAGTGTTGCAGAGCTTGTTGATCCTTCGTGCTAAATGCCATTAATGGGATACCTTGAGTCGTGTTTCGACTACGGGAGTTATTGGTGAGGTTTGACAAGAGATGTCGAATTCACTCTTGCAAACTACTATCTAAGAAGGATAGAAGTTTAGTCTTCACAACAAGTAGTGAAAGTAGTAAATAAGTTGCATGTTCAATGATGGATAAGAGGTTTGGAAGTGGAAGTCAATTGCGCCCAAGGCTTCATAATTTTATTTTCATCACATCTTTATTTGCGTTTACATGATTAGCATCATTATCTTGATTTGCTAATTGTTGTATTTTAATTTGCTAATTTAGGAATCATCCAACCAAACCCCCCCCCCTTGTTTACATGCTTTTATATATATCTACGTATGTATGTGTTTAGTACGTTTTCTCATATAGGTGTCTAAGTACTTAGAAAAATCCCTTTTCCCGTGGACGACCCCGTCTTGCCACTATTTACATTATTGTGGATAGGACGCATTAAGGGCCTAAAAGTATTAACTTTGAGAGGTACGGCGACGACCTCCCACTCAGCTCTTTACATTCCTTGATCATTAAATTAGCACCTTCAATAACTTGTTGGAACCTCTGGAAGGTCAGGAATAAATATATGTATGACAATGTGCCTCCACTGACCAGCTTTGTTGTTTCACAGATCAGGGATCGGATCTTCTATTCTTTCAGTGCTAAACCTGTTTATGTTTCTTCTGTTTTTAACTTGGGTATTGCAGATCACTCCTTTCTTCCTCTAATCAAATCTGCCCCTAAGCCAAAAAATTTTTAAATTGCTTGGTCTAAACCTTGCATAGGTTTTTAAGTTAATGTTGATGCTGCATGGTGTGGTCTTTCTAAAAAGTGTGGGCTTGGTATGATCATCAGAGATAATAGATGTGGTTTCATTGATGCACACAGGAAGTATACAAATGCTGAAACTCCTCTAGAAGCAGATGTTAGGGCAATTTTTTTTGCTCTTCAGAGGCTGCTGGCTGCATGCTATTCAGTTCCTATCTGTATTGAATCTGATTGTCTTAATGCAGTCTCCTTTGTTCTGAACCCATCATCTGCTCATTGGACATTGTTCCAGTTGGCTGATAACATTAACCTTCTTCTGAATGATATTACCCTAACGCATGTATATAGACAAGCTAACCAAGTTGCTAATAGCATAGCTAAATCATGCCTCCAAGCTCAATCTTGTTCAAACCTATCTTTTAGTTCCCTATCTAACACTGTACATGGACTGATTAGACTTGATCAGATTGGTGTACCTACTATCAGAATTGCAACTTGAACGGATGCTACTGATCTTACTTGTTTTCTGACAGGTGCACACATCTGACTAAGGATGAATGCCAAAGATCAATTTCCGACTCAGGAGTTTCTCCTTTACAGCTCACTTTTTAATTATAGCTCCACCTTTTGACTAAATTGTGCTTCGTTTTATACAATCACTAAATTGTTCGAGGGTACAGAGCTAAAATTATTGGGTGAACACAGAAACCTACTGCATAGATTTTGGCTGATCAGATGGTTCGAGACCTCGAGGGGTGGTTTTGGGAACTAAAGGGTTTCGAGACCTAAAGGGTTTCGAGACATCGAGACCTCGCACATGGTGGATCGAGGAGTTTTTTTTGGCGGTTCGAGACCTCGAGGGGTGTTTCGCGACCCCGAGGGATGGTTCGAGGCCTCGAGGGTGGTTCGGGACCTCGAGGTGGTTCGAGACCTCGAGGTGGTTCGGGACCTCGAGGTGGTTTCGAGACCTCGAGGGGTGGTTTCGAGACCTCGAGGGGTGGTTCGAGACCTCGAGGGGGTTTGTGACCTCGAGGGGTGGTTTCGGGAACTAAAGGGTTTCGGGACCTAAAGGGTTTTGAGACATCGAGACCTCGCACATGGTGGATCGAGGATCGGCGGTTTGAGACCTCGAGGGGTGTTTCGAGACCCTGAGGGATGGTTCGAGGCCTCGAGGGGTGGTTCGGGACCTCGAGGTGGTTCGAGACCTCGAGGTGGTTCGGGACCTCGAGGTGGTTCGAGACCTCGACGGGGTTCATAACCTCGAGGGGTGGTTTCAGGAACTAAAGGGTTTGGGACCTAATGGATTTCGAGACATCGAGGCACATGGTGGATCGAGGATCGGCGGTTCGAGACCTCGAGGGGTGTCGAGACCCCGAGGGATGGTTCGTGGCCCGAGGGGTGGTTTGGGACCTCGAGGTGTTTTTCCGAGACCTCGCAAATGGTGGATCGTATCCTAAATGGGCTGTGACAGATTTGCGGTTAGAGTCCTCCAGGGGCTGTGGCAGATTACGGCTGACAAAGTGTTTTCGAGACCTCGACGGGTGGTTCGAGCCCTCGAGGTTTTTCCTCGCAGTTCGAGATGCCGATGGCCGGTATTGCCTCGAGACCTCGAGGGGTGTTTTCGACCCCCCAAAATAGTAGGTTATTTCAGGCCAGTATAGATTTTCAATTCTTAGCAACTCTACTCCTTTTTCCTGCACACTAACATAGGTTAGTACTATTCTTTTGGAACCAACTAGGGTTGGTTCGAGGGTGTTTCAACTCTCATATGTATCTCATATGATCCAAACTTAGCGATGACTACCTGTATTTTGTGAATGTTCTTTTTAATGGTTTACGGGGGCCAAATAAAATTCCCCTCCATCTTCGGATGGTTTCATTAAAAAAAATGACTTAATTAAAAACTCTTCTGTGGGGCATGATATTTTAAATTTTTTGAAATTCTCTCTATGTTAGCCTTAACTTATAGTATAAAAGTCAGAGTGATATTATACTAGATGACTCATATTTGCAGCTTTTAGATGGTTATCTAACTTTTTAATAATATATTGCATGTCATGATCTAACTTATGTATTGATTTGAATCTTGAGTTTCAACTTTTTATGTTGCTAAAATTTTCTTTTCAATTCTTGCATTGCCATTTATATTCTTTATCAAAGGGTAAAACCAGAAATTGAGCTTTAGGGGTCGTGATCTGGTGGAGTTGAATGTTAATGAGCTGCTTGACTCTGGTTTGTTTGAGCAGAGGGGATTAGAGAATGGATGTGAATTCTTGAAAGTACACGCACATCGCTCGTTCAGTGGGTTTTTTTTATTACTTTAGGTTTTACTACGGTAGTTGCAATGAGAGTCCTTCGGAGTTTATAGCTTAAGGTGTTTGGACGCATTATGGTAATGCGTCCTCTCGTTTTCCTTTTTTTTTTGTCATTTTTTGGTCAAAAATATCAGGCGACGCATGGCGTCGCGACACGTGGCAATGACGCATTATGGTAATGCGTCCTCCAAGCCAATGTAATTTTTTTAAAAAACTTTCTGGTCAAATTTCCGTATTGCCACGTGGCCGAATGGGGCTTTTGCCACATCACTGGACGTTTAATTATTTTTTGTTCAAATTCTGGAAAAATATCTACATTTAAATTTAAATTTATAATTATATTTGAATTGATATATATGTATATATTTATATTTATTTTATATTTATAATTATATTTGTATTTATATATATGTATATATTTATATTTATTTTATATTTATAATTATATTTATAATTATATTTATATTTATACATATGAATATATATTTATATTTATATTTATATTTATAAATATGTTTATATATATATATATATATTTATATTTATATATATAGGTATATATATTTATATATATGTATATATTTATATATATATATATATATATATTCATATTTATATATATATATATATATCTTTATTTATATTTATATTTATATTTATGTATATTTTTTTATTTATATTTTTATATTTATGTATATTTTATATATATATTTATATTTATATTTATATATATGTTTATATATATATATATATCTTTATTTATATTTATATATATTTTTATATATATATGTATATATTTATATTTATTTATTTATTTTTATATATATATATATGTACATCCCACATTTACATGTATGTGCATCCACACATTTACATGTATGTGCATCCACACATTTACATGTATGTGCATCCACACATTTACATGTATGTGCATCCACACATTTACATGTATGTGCATCCACACATTTACATGTATGTGCATCCACACATTTACATGTATGTACATCCACACATTTACATGTATGTATATATTTATATATATATATATATATATATATATATATATATTCATATTTATATTTATATTTATATATGTATATATATTTATATATATATATATGAGAATATATTTATATATATATTTATATTTGTATATATATCTTTATTTATATTTATGTATATTTTTATATTTATATATATTTATATATTTATATTTATGTATATTATATATATATATATTTATATTTATATTTATATATATCTTCATTTATATTTATATATATGTTTATACATATATATCTTTATTTATATTTATATATATGTATATGTTTATATTTATATATGTGTATATTTTTATATTTATATATATTTATATTTTTATATTTATGTATATTATATATATATATTTTATATTTATATATATCTTCATTTATATTTATATATATGTTTATATTTATATCTTTATTTATATTTATATATATGTATATATTTATATTTATATATGTGTATATATATATTTATATATATTTATTTATATATATATATATATATGTACATCCACACATTTACATGTATGTGCATCCACAAATTTACGTGCATCCACACATTTACATGCATGTGCATCCACACATTTACATGTATGTACATCCACACATTTACATGTATGTATATATTTATATATATATATATATATATATATATATATTTATTTATTTATTTATTCATATATATATATATTTATTTATGGCAAAGTCTTGGGAAAGACGGTCTTTCCATAGGCTTATGGAAAGACGGGGTTTGATTAGAATAATAAAAGGTAAAAGGTCTTAGTTGCAATATTAAAGTTTTAGTATGAAACATGTAGTAGTTATAAAATTTATAACCCGGTTCATGCAACCCAAAAATTTTATCTTAATTTCTTCTAATTTACACTTTAAACCTTGGTCTTTCCATAACTTATGGAAAGACCGTCTTTCAAGAGACGGACTCTTTATTTATTTATATTTATGTATATATTTATATATATATATATATATTTTTATCCATATATATATATATTTATATTTTTATCCGTATATGTACTGATACTTACTACTTTCGGAAGAAAAAATTGAAAGAACTAATTAAATTAAAATATAAGGGGGGAAACATTTTCGGAAACAAAAAAGGAGCCCTCAATTTAAATTCTGAAGGGGGGGGGGGGGGGGGGGGGGGGTTGTGCTGGAGGACGCATTATCAAAATGCGTCCTCGTTCAAATGCTGAATAAAAAAAAAAGTGGGCCCCTGGAGGACGCATTATCGAAATGCATCCTCCCCCAAACGTCCAAGAAAAATTTCTGCCGCATTTACGCCCATCATGGCATTTTTCGCCACACAAAAATCACGCTCTCTACTTTTGTTGCTCGTTGGATAAGCTCTCGGGATTGCAGAAATTGTCCCCTTCGGTTGCAGGGGTTGCCCAAGTGGCACGCCGGATATGTTTTTCAATATAGTTGTGTTTGTAAGGACTGGTGCTAGAGAAGTCGAATTAAATAGTGTTCTGGGAGGAACAACTTTTGTTACTTGCATTGTTTCTGGTAAGGTGCCCTCATGTATTGCTGGTTAGGCAGTAGAAATTAATAAGAACTGTTTCATTAGGGATATTCTTTGAATTGTATCTTATTGGTGATTTTGTTTTATTGGGAGAGTTTGTGTGGGAGGTGTTATTTCCCATGCAAAGCAGCTAACATAATTGACCTCATTAGAGACCAGGAGAGGAACTTATCATGTTGTTTCTTAGCATATTCTTGCTCAAACCTTCTGTTTTATACACCCTTCTATCATTTCCTTGCATGTTCATTACCGTCATTCACTATCCATCTATCAATAGCAGTTATTCTTTGATTACGTGCTGTTTTATGCTATTTGAGAGGATTATGTTGTCTTACACTTCTCTTGTAGACAAGAGTGTTAACTCTCTTCAGGTTGCAGATTTTGGCCTTTCTAGGTTCTATCCCGATACTGATACTCATGCGTCCACCCGGGTAATGGGAACTTTCGGGTTTGTCCTCATTTTCTCAACAAGAACTTCTATCATAGTTTCTGGGGCACGTAGTTTGGTAATGCAAAATTTCCTGGATTCATGTGTGCTTGTGTTTCCATTTGCAGTTACTTGGCACCAGAGTATGCCCAAACTGGAAAATTGACAGACAAATCAGATGTATTCTCTTTTGGCGTTATGCTTCTGGAGCTGATCACTGGACGTCGTCCCACTGATAAAGCTCAACACTACATTGATCATAACATTGTTGATTGGGTGAGGCTTTTGCTCTGAACCCTTACTTTTTGAGCAGCATAGGGTAGTTTTAGCATAGTGATTAAGTCAGGTGACTTGGGAGGTTATATATTCGAGTCATGGAAACGGCCTCTTATCTTACTCTTATCATGAAAAATTATATAATAATGTAGATACTAAAAGGTTTGTGTAGCAATTTAACTCATTCATAAATTTCAGCCAAGGCCTTTGCTCACTCGATCTTTAGAGGATGGCAACTTTGACCCTCTAGCCTACCCAAGGCTACAAAAGGAATTCGATCTCACACAGATGGCTCGGATGGTTATTTGTGCTGCAGTTAGTATTCATCATTTGGGGTGTCGTAGGCCACATATGAGTCGAGTACTTTGCTAAAACGCTCAACCAAAACGCTCTCTTTAGGCCTTTCAGTACAATGCATGATCTACATACTTTGTGCAGGTTGTTCGCGCATTAGAAGGAAAAATATCTCTGGAGGAGCAGTATGAAGCTATCTGAACACAAGAAAGTTCAAAGAAGGATTTATACACAAGCTCGGATTATGAAACCGTGCAATACAAGGAGGGTTTGGAGAAATTCAGGAAGATGGCATTAGACTCATGCACAGACACTTCTAGCGAGGTTGGTACCCAAGTTTCGCGTTCCAACTAGCAACTCACCTCAGCAGGCTAAACTCTACTAATTAACAAAACAAGCTTAGGTTGAAAATATACTTTAGGAGTATATGATAGGTTTTTTAGGTAAACTAGTGCTTACAAACTCTGTAGATTTGATTCCTCATCTTGACCAATGATTTGGTAGTCTAGGGAGCGTTTGTTGAAGGGTTTCGGGACGTTGTGTTTTTTTCAGTGTTTTTGGAGTGAATGATATCTATTGCGTTTGGTTTCAAAACATACTATGGTTTAACATATTCTTAATACTCAGGTCTCTAGCCAAGAGACGGTTTGATACAAAAAACTCAAAACTCATTTGCTTCTACCAATATGTATATACTATTCTACATACAATGAGAACCATACTCTGATATTTATATGTTTAAAAACATCCAGATAAAGCACTGTTAAGAGATTTAACTTTTAAAAAATTTGTTTATAGATTGTACTCCTAAGAATACACTGCAGGAGATGTCAAGGGATATATAGAACAATTTAGTGATTTTACAACCGAGTTCACTCTAATAACGAGAATATCGATCTTCTTTCAAAATTAAAATATTTTCATTAATAAATGCAAAACATCCTTTGATGTGTAATTGAAGTGGCTACTCTTATCTATTTTTATATAATAAAATTATAGAGTGAAAAATGTCTAGATAACCCCCAGTTCCTTAAAAAGTACAAATATATACTCGGTTTTTCAAAAGTGCATATTTAGAAAAAAAATCTTAAGCCTTCAATTATTAAGGAGTGTTATTATTATGTGAATGTGTTGCATCCTGTTAGAGGAAGCATATTTTAAGGGACTCAAGTGAATTAATTCTCTTACAGTTCTTTGCTTGACTTCGTCTCGAACTTCAATTTGATTCATTCTTAAAATTTCATTCAAAACTCACCATGTAGATGTATTTGAATGTCCATTTTTACAAATTGAGAAGAGTGTGAAAGAATTCGAAGAACTTAAAATACAATTGAAAGGTTTATTTTTTTTCCCTTTGAGATTGGTAATATCTTTAGCATATTCATGTGATCCTCTAGCTGGATTTTGTACTACTTAAGTCAACAACTTGTCTTTGTTCCCCCTATAGTTGAAGCACAATCAAAATATGTTTTTGGGGGGTTAAATTTATGGCGTCAACCTATAGGGTTTAACATTTTTCTAAGTTCTTCTCTAGCCGAGTGTGAGAGATTGCCTTTTGATTGGATTGAGAACAAGAAGATAGATAAGGTGTGTAGCCGGAATAACCATGGGAATGAATGTGAACCAATTGTTGACATAGATGATTTGATTAGCAAATCGGGAATCGGGGCTTTCTCATACTCCTCCAAGTCAGCAACGAGCACGTGACGCATAGTCTTAAGTCCAAGAGCGGGTTGTATTCTCTTCAACATTTCTACTACATCTTTTCCCCTCGCCCTTTCAGAGATCCCCTTGTTCTCTTCCCAAATTTTCCTCCATACCTTCGCCATCTAAAAGAAAAACGGATAATGAATTACTAGTTAACTGCGTAAAACTTAACGGCATAAAACCATCCCAAAAAAACAACGCAAGAAAGGGAGCGCATTGAGTCACCTGAGATGCTATCTAAACTCGGGTCAGGCGCGTCAGCCACTATCCCCCTTTTTCATCATCGCTGCTATGAAGTTGTAAAATTCCAGGACTAACCATGCTCTAGACCCGGACTCAGTACATACACAACCTTGTTGGCTACTGACAACTCCTTGCTAAAAAGAAGTTTGTAGATATGACTGCAATAATTTTACTTGAATTAAGGCCATTGGATATTCTGTAGATGTGAATGGCAGTGACGTATTTTAAAGCTACAAATTTCACAATTTTACAAATTTTAAAGTGTGGTATGCATAACCTAGTAACTATGAAAAAGGAACAAAATGCTTGTTTGTATGTTGAACCTGCTCGTTAATAGGCTAAATTCTAGTTTTATGAAAAAGACCGATCGAAGTAAGAAGATCTGAAGAAACAAGACTACTTGGAATCCAAAGTTTGAAAAGAGAGGACGAGTTAACGAACTGACACACATAACGTGAACTTCAGCACTTTCCAAAAATTAATCTGAAAATTAACCGCATTTTCCACAAGTGTACACATTTTACTTGCACTGCAATAACTGTGCCTAAAGAATATGGATGTCAAAACTGCCGTAAAAGGATAAGACACAAAACTGAGCAGCCCCACATCAGAAAGAACATAACCATGGAGAAATGAGATAGCAAACTACTAATATCCTTCGTGGCCTTTTGACTTCCTATAAACAATGTTTTTACACAAATGGTACACAGCTCCTTTTGGCATCAAAGTATATCTCCTTTGCACACTTGGTTACGAAACTACAGACAGCCGTAAGGTGAACAAACTCCTGCACATTTATTAAACAGATGTTAAAGAACCTGCATCTTAGAAGATTGTGGTTACACTGAGGATGAGGAACTGTGAATGAATACAGCATACAGAAATTCTGCATGAACAGAACTACAATCTACGAGCTTAATCTCCAAAAACAATTTTTGACCAGAAAGTGAATTTTAAAGAAACTGAAGTCTATTGCAAACGTATTTTCTAACCAGCTTGTGCCTAATCCATTAATCTATATCTTAAATGCAAAAAATCCATGGACACATCTGACTAAATAACTTAAATCTAAATCCCACATTTAAAAAATCCACTAACTTAACTTAATCCAAAAAGGCAAAAGTAACTAATGCATTCTCTAATGGTACCAAAAAGAGGAACACACCCAAAAAAGGAGTCCAAACTTTTACAATTTTCTTACTGCATTAAAAGGCGTGGAAATCAATTTCTGAGCTTTTCCTCCACAGATGTATAACTATTTTACAAGCATCTAATGGTCTACTTCCGCACCAAAACTCTGAAAGAATTCATCAAGTTGCCCCCAGTTAACTGGATTGGATTGACTTTTAGCACCAGAAGGCAGAGTTCTAATGCAACGAAGAATGTGCAGAACATCACGGAGTAGCCTGGTAAAAGAAATTCGATGTGAGCACACATATCAGAAGTAACTTTAAAATGCTAATAAGCAATATAGCTCCTACAAAAGAAAGGGCAATCGACTATGTTAACCAACACTAATGGGTATCCAAGTGCAACATGCAAACTAAAACATAGCAATACCTGTTTTTAGCTTGTGGAGTACTGACATCTATGTTTGAGTATGCTTGTGAAATCTGGGTATGGAATATCACCACCACTTGCCTGCAAAGTGTAATTCATCAATCTTTCTGAAGATAAAGGCACTGGGAGGATTTTGCTATGGAGTAAATTTCCCTTTTTACTATTGGTGAAAATCTATAGCTTGCACAATTATTTGAATCATTCCTCTTATATCTTGCCTCCAGCACAAAAAAATAATAACAAATTATCCTTTTTACAGTGGATGTGAAAATAAAAAATATGGCAACTGCAGACCTTCCTTATTCCTCACTAAATCTATGATGTACGACTGCAGCACAGTAAAAATATAACTAACAGAAAGTAGATACCACAATTTTTCTATCATTGTAAAGAAATGAAAAATCAGAGTAGAGATGTTAAACAGATCCAAAAAGCTCCTAAGTAGCAGGACCACATACACGAGCATGCTTTCGAAAGTTATGCACGCTTTTGCGTTCTCATCCTTCGTTCTTTCTCCTTACACATTTTTCTTGAACAAGAGGGCCTGTTATTAAGCAAACCTAAACATTTGCATGCTAATGAAGGCCTACTCATCTAATGTAGTTGTTTTAGCCACATCTAATGTAGTTGTTTTAGCCACTAAGATCTGTATTTTTTTGAGAACCTATGAACTATTTAAGCAACACTAAGCTCAGTAACAAAGAAGGTAAAATTTATAAACAATCCTGAAGAGATTACATCAGACCAATCAACTTCCAACTATTGCTTACTTTGGACCTGGATACATTTCAGTCTATAACTAGACGGCATAAAAGCAATTCTTTCATATACAAAGGGGTCACTATTAGACTAATTTCTAAATGCAGAGTCCAGACAAACAAACTTGAGTAGTCAGAATTCAATTAGTCTTCCTGACAGTTTATAAGCCCAACAAACATAAGTTCTCAAAACTGGACGAGAAATTGTAGTTAGCTTGCATAATAATAAGTTGAAGATGGACTAGTAACAGTCAATAGCTCCGTCATGAAGAAACAGACAAATCTGCCTCGCAACACAGGCAAAGAAGACTATATGTATAACCATTAAAAAAAATTCAAACTCTTAAAATGAAAAAATAGATCAAACCTGAAGATAGATTCCACCTCAAACAGATGCAGAGTCCGAGACAAGGCACGTTGTAGAACACCAACTTCCTGTAGAAGGAAAAGACTGAGTCAAAGAACTTCAGTGATGATGCAAATCATCAGACTCAGCACGATGCATATCATAAAAGTACCCAAGGGGGTAATACATCAACAGCCAAAAAAAAAACAAAGAACTCATCCATTATATCGCCTTCTGTATTTATCTTTAATGGGCAAATATGTCCATAACATTGTCTAACATAAAAAAAAACATAAAATAAAACCCCTGATTGTCCAAAAATACAAATTAAACTCAAACTGCTACTACCAACTGCCGGAAACATTAAAACTCATAGTTTCATTTTTACTATATCTACACAGAAAATGGGCAGACCTGGCTGCTTCTGACCACCTTGAATTTCTCAAGGTGGACATTTCCAGCCACCACCCATCTTGTGAGATCAGATCATAAATGTATCACCAGTGAACCAATATCATTGTCAAGTATTGGAATCCAGCCCTACCAAGAGGTAACCCCATCAAGAAAATGAGCCACCTTATTAACTCCGTACCTTGGTAACAGAGAGGGCAAATTGACTTGGCTGTGGATCAGAATCTTCGGGCCCATTCCAACTCTCAACAATTTGTGGCAACCGTCGGAGATTAAAAGACAGTCTTTCTTTCATAATCTGAACTAGCTTTGAGTGTATCTCGTCTTGGTGAACTTTATAATCCTGGAATAATTAGTACAAGGCATCAGGACGGCCAGAAAAAAAACATGTCTTCCCAGAAGAATCGGGAGAATATAATGACTTTAGGTCACCATGATTTAATTTGTCAAAGCCCTACCTGAAACATTGCCAAATACATAAATCATAGCATCTATCTAGCACACCCTTCTGTGACCTCACATGTACAAATTACAACTGGTGTTTTTCATAACTAATACTGGAAAGTGAAGTGCATCAATCCATCCCAATTTCAAACCCTTATCTTTTGAATTACTGAAAGAAAGTTACTATCACCAATCGAAAAGAGAACACTGCTTCTCTGCTTAAGAAAAAAATATATATTATTTCATAAAACATATTAAGCTTTGGAGCCCCTAAATAAAAATTTATGGAACTTGTTACAAGCTTCATAACTCCCTTCTTACTTGATCTTGAACTTAAATACTAAACTTACAGGATTTGTGCTAAGTGAACCTTTTAGTCAACTATATCCAAGCAATCAGTATTTTGTTGACAAGTACGTATGTGATCATATTGTTTATCAATAAAACTATATACTCCAGCCGTCCCAGAGTTTATTTCGCGAGGCCACTCAACACAATCACTAAGAAGTTGTGAATAAAATTAAATAGTGAAATGTAAGTAGGTGGAGAATGAGTAAGAGAGATGAAAAGTGTATTTTATAAAAATATTATTTTAAAAGGGTGGAATCGACCAATCCAAATGGAAAGGAAAAAAAAAGTGGTTAGAAAACTCTGGGTCGGCCCCACAAGTAGAGTGGGAAGTAAACGCTGCAGCAGAGAAGTATATTTTTAACATTCTAAGGCAAACCTCACCCAGTAAAAAAAAGTACTAAAATGAAATCTTTACATTATTTTTTTACAAAAAAAAAATTATCAGCAAAAATATAACTAAAAGCATAAGGCTGTGGAAATTACATACCTGTGTCACACGATCAATCTCAGATGACAGCAGAGCCTTGCGTGTCTCCGGTACATTTGAGAAGACAATTCTCCTGATTTCTAATTTAATATAAGCAAATGTCAGACTTACTCCAGTTGAAACCTTCCATCGACATCTTGTCAGGTCACAAAACTCACAGAACTAATTGTTAGGTGCGAGGGGAAATAATCAAATATTAAACAAATGAGCAAACAATGAAATTAAAAAGTTCCCATGATATATATCACGTATTGACCTCATTTGCAGAGTGCTGCTTCTACATTATCTGACCTCTCTCTGAATGCTCTCTGAATGCATTCAAATGATGATGTGTAACAAAGTTCCAGTTTACTGGATTACTATGTTAAAACATGGAAACATATAGCCTAAATATGAAATGGAGGTTTCAAACATTTTTGAACTCCAGTATGCTTCCCAACTCCATAAGCCAACAGTATACTGAGAGAATATAGGTCCCGACTTTTCAAACCGACAGAGCAGTGGGCTTATTTAATAGTATGAGTTGCCATCAAAACTTCTGCCAAATCAAACCATTTCTACATTGAGTGGCGCAACCAAATCTAATTGCAACACTTAACTCATGGAGCAAAAGTTTCATCACTTAAGTAATAAGCCACTTAACTCACGGAGCAAAAGTTTCATCACTTAAGGAATAAATACATCACTGCATCAAGACTCAGAAACAAAAAATGAATAAATAAATAAAAAGGTAAAAGGCCAAATGGCAGCTCAAATTCTGAAGATCAGAACGACCACCTACCGGGAATTATAGCATGCACAAAACCAATGGCCTGACTGGACAAAGCCAGATGCTTGGAAGTGATAGACTTCAAACCAGACACCTGCAATAGAATATGTACTTAATTTTAAACTGAGGGGTAAAGAGTATCAATAATACTATAATAGAGAAAAATATTTAATAGGAAAATGAATAGTCATGTTTTTACCTCATACAGAGAACTAATTTCAATCCCATCTAGGAGATTAGAACTACATTAGGGTATTATTTTTAAAAATCGCTAAAAGGTTAACTTGACTTCTCACAATTATATAGCCGAATGAGCCTTATTGCATTTCACACCACAATTATACAGCCGAATAAGCCTTATTGCATTTCACGCCTTAAGTATGAACCTCTGCCACCATATATAACGGAAGTGCAATACTAGAGAAAGATGCCAAAGTGGATATTCAAACTGTCTGAAGGGAGTCATTTTGTTTACTAAAGCTACTTTTAAATTACTCCTCCAATAATACAAGAGCAGAATGATGGGAAGTATGGTTTTAAAACTAGTACCACGGGAGCTATAAAACATGTCGCCGGAGCTTTTAGCATCATGAGAAAGTCTATTACCATATCAACATGCCGTTTGAATTGTAGCCACTGGGGAAATTCATAATGCAAGGGTTCCTCTCACCACCCAGATGTTATTCTCTAAAAATAATCATAACCCAAATGGGATGACTCCAGCCAAGAAATAGTCTGTTGTGCGCTTACATGCTTAACACCACCTTAAATTAAATGTTTTCTTTCATAGAAAGGCAGCAGAGAGACGCCTCCATAGGTGACTATTACATGCTTAACACCAGCTTAAATTAAATGTTTTCTTTCATAGAAAAGCAGCAGAGAGACGCCCTTCATAGGTGACTATTACGTGACTATTCTAGATGCCAGGCATATCAGAAAAAACCACACTTATTTGAAATCAATATTTTATTTGGCAATACAGCAAGCTTTAGAAGCCCCTTCATCAACTGAACTTCTAAGTGGGATCCAAAATGTATTCACATGCTTATCTAGAAAATACCTGCATGGCTCCGGCACCAAGAACGAGCTGAGCAGTCCTCGTATTGAAAAATTTCAAGATTTCAACAACACGACGGCCAATTTCAGAAGATTGCATTGGGAAACTATTAATCATGTCAATGTATTCTGCCAGCATCTTAACCAAACTCAAGCCACTGCAAGTTCAGATTGCTTACATTAGCAACAGTTCAACACAAAATCCACCAGTATCATACTCCGCAAAAAAGAAAAATGATATGACAAGAATATATATCAAGAATACCAACTTGGAGCAGCAGAGGACAAGAGCAGCTTGCTAAAGAAACTGTGGAGAAACTAATAGTGCTAAATGCTACAGGGGATTTGTGGAGCTAACAAACCAATGTGGAAAATGTTAAATTGTCACTAACCAATTGACCATGTGATACTGTAGACCTTTGAAGGAAAGAGTTCTGCAGGAGGTTCTTCCACGCTCCTTCCGGTTGGCATCAACACTTTGACCTATAGAAGTATCATTCTCAGCAACGTTGTTCTCAGCTGACTTCAGCTTTCGACTTACAACTCCACTTGATTGACCAGCATCAGTCTGGAAAACATGTTCCACAATATTCAATGTTCCAGCATCACCCACTTGAGAAGCTTCAGTATGTAAAACCGGTTCACTATTGCTTGCTGATATACTAGAAGTCAGATCATCTATATGCTCACTCCCCGAGGAGTCTGAATAGAACAAAGAATTTACAATGGACTGATATTCATCAGGCACATCCAGTTCATTCCAATTTTCTTGCTCAAGAATAGCATTCATCTTTTGCATCTGCAATGATCAAGTAAGAGCAAATCAATCATCTGAAATTAGAATGGAACAACAAAATAATCTTCTGGAAAATACTTACTCGAGACTCATGTTGGGTCTCAACAAAATTTTTAGCCTGTGACTGCAGTATTCCACGAATGCTGTATCCCAACCTTCCACCAATCTGTTTATGTTAGCGTTACATGCAATCACGACCACAATTGTGTTTAATGAACACAAAAGAAATAGAGTCAACAAACAAATAATGCTATACCTTCTCAGTTATGTTCATAAACTCCTGAGTCAAGTTATAAACACTCAAAAACTCCTGCAACCTCAACTTGTCATGTATATTAGCTCGGACTCCAAGAAGTTTTGCCCATCTATGGTGAGCAGCATCACACGCTGCAAATACAGCTTCTGTATTCTCCCTTAAAACATCCGTACTGAAAAGAGACAGGAAACTATTTGTTATATTAATACTACGCTTGTGTGATGATGCAAAAACAACTCGTGAACAAAAAGAATTACACGTGTGCTGCCCACTACAGATTCTAGAAGGGATCAAAACTGTTTAAATGTGGCCCTCTAACCCAAAATCAATTGGCTGAGTGAAGTGGCTCATCAACCACATAAGGTTGAACACGTTCTACCAAGGATCCAATTTTTAAGACTCCTAACACACCCACATGCATGCAGAGTGGACATTATACACATAAAAAATGGAAGGCAGGGCAGCAGGCCCACGGCATAGAATAGGTTCTGCTACAACAGATAAGTATGGGTTTCCAACTCAAAACCAATTAGCTCTTAGTGGAGTTGCCATCACCTATATAAGTTGGAACTTATTCCACTAAGAACCCAATGTGGGACTCCTAACACACCCCAACTCGTGGAGGCTTTTTAGGTTTCTAGTGCTTCAAAATTGCTGCACGTGAGGAAGCTTGTGAGGACCACATCAGATCCTAGTGGAATAGGTTCAACCTTAGTTGATTGGTCACTCCACTAAATGCCAATTGGTTGACAGAAACGAACTGCTAAGCAATCTTGTTTTGATCTTTCTGGACTTCTTATGAACGAATGCACACGTCCTCAATCAACTTCAACAGAGAACCAAAAGCCATAATTTTAAAGGTCATGTGGAAAATATGAGGTCAAAACATGTAAATAGTCAATAGTTTTATGATAATAGTTTGGTAACCTGTTGGATGGCTTTCCATAACCAAATCTAGAAATTATAAAACATTTATGCATTAAACATTTTGCAAACAGCAGAAGCTGGCTCCCTACTAGAGCATAATTTGTTGGTGTCAAGAAAGGAAGAGAAATACATAGTTGTTGAATATTTCTAGTTCAACCAAATCTGTACATCATCCTGTTTTAGTCCTCGAAAATTCCCTCCACTATATTCCAAAGTTGAGCCTGTACAGTTGGAAGAAGTATACACTATCTTTTCATGAAATGTCCTTCATCACATGACTTATGCCCCGCCAAAAGATACTCCCTCTTCCCCACCATAAGCCAAACACATTCTTTACTAGTCTGTCCCATCATAAGCTGCACAATTGCTTAATGGCTACTTTTGGCAACCTTTTCCTAAAAGGCCACCTTATTACAAAATTTCTCACCAATCAAATTCTGAACCCACTCACAAGTATTTTTCTTTATTTATTCCTATTCTTGATCCCCAATGACAATTTTAAGTGTACAACTTATGCTGGGATAATAATTTTCTTTTTGAAAAACGATCAAACCAGGGAACAGAATCTTAATTAGATGGGACACGGGATGCATCAGCATCAAAGGATTTAGAAATACTGCATGGGCCATTTCCAATGATGCTGAATGGGCTCCTGTAGTCCAAGGGTAGAAATGAGATCAACAGATTACATAGAGCACACACAACAGAGAAACTAACCGGAAATTTCCAGATGAATTTGACGGGCTTGTTGCAAGATTTTCCCGGGCATCTCCCTGAGAAGGATAGGACAAGAGGTTACCGGCACTACCATCAGTCTCTTGAGACGATTCTGCAGCAGCTGCACCAACTGCAATTGCAGCAGCAACAGTATTGGCTGCATAATGACCATCACGATTGGACATAATCCATTCAATTGCTTTTTTCACTTCAGAAGCTTGCTCTAAGTGTGCCTGTATTCACTAAAAGAAAGAATCAAGTTAACCATTGGAACAAAGAAACTAAGAACTGTATCATCACAAATGGTTTGCTATGGTTCTCACACAAGGCCATAAGGGGAAGGTTTGTCACTTCAGTTTATGGAATCATGTTCGGTCAAGTCATATTGTTTCCTTCCTTGCAATTATTTCCTTTCCTAAGACATATAATTGATGAAAATGCTTTCTCTATTATTTCCTTGCAATTCTTACTAGGTCTTTCTTGACATATTGTTTCGTTTACAATTGATTATAATGTCTTTCTATTATCTTCTTCTAATCTAATTAGGTCTTTCCCTTTCCTTTGTAGCATTAGTAAATGTTGCGTTACTTTCCAGCTGTCAAACTGGGACATGCACAGGGTCTTTGACATACATATTCAGGCATCCAAGCCGTAGGGTTATCCCTTACTTTACTTCTAGTACATTTAAACCCTTACTTTACTTCTAGTACATTTAAACCCTTACTTTACTTCTAGTACATTCAATATTTACTGTGTAATTAGTGTGTTCATATCCATCTGAACATTATCATGTCTCCTACATTTTATAGTCGCCCAAAGCTGAGAACCCTATAGCATTGCTGGTCTCATACCTATTTCATAAAACAATCTTCTCATTTTGTTTGCACTTCACAATCCTAGCCTAGAAAATAAACATTTCTCATTTTTCCATTTGTTGCATCCTAACATCAGTATCAATTCTCCCATTTTCTTCTATGCAGACACTATATTTCTTAAAATACATAAACGAGTCAAGATCCATATACTGCGGAAATAGATGAAAATCATTTGTATAATTGTATGTTACATGCGCGTACACTCTATATTTTACCAGACACCATTTTGTCACTGGATATTGAAAACCATATTAAGAAACAATCACCTTCAAATGTGAAACCATGTTACTATGAAAACAAAATGATGAAGCAAGGATATATTCCCTTTTTACTATATCCAACACGGGAGCAAGAACTTGTGATGGATAGTAAATGTCTTCTGACAAAAAAACATAACCTTGAAACTGGATGTAGCTAGACAGGCAAGATTTCGGTAAAGAGAGAATAGGCTAACTTTCACTAATATCCTGAAGGCAAAAAGTTTGCTGGAAGCATGTAGTACTGGATTCTGAACATTATGTTCAGAGGGAGAACATAGTCAACCACCATTACCACAGCTTGAGCCAATTATAAAATTGGCATACAAAACAGAACTCTCCACTGGGGGACATTATCTAAGATGCCAAACATATATCGCAGGCAGAGTTGATCTCATTGAATTGTGCCCCAAGGGTGCATGCAAATCCGGAAAAGTTACTGTAGACAGGAAGATTCTATCTACACTCTAAAGAATAAGAAAACTTGAGAGAAGAATGAATATTGCTAAAAGATCAATCATTGCTGACCATGATCATTCTGAGAAGGATGACAATTGTCAAGAAAAGACACATCATGAGCCAAAGAGAGTTATAGTCGTATAAGCATTACCTGCACTACAATAAAAATAGCGCTCAGAAGTTGAAGAAAGCAGTCGGGAGACAGGCTTCTAAGTTTATCTCCAAGCGAGGAACCTCCCCCTGTCAGAAAATGTATCAAAAACTGATATAAATAAACCCTCCCCATCCAGATACTCAAACTGATTATAATTTAAAGTAAGGACATATTTTGTGGCAGATTATAATACAACAATATTTTCTTTCCACCTGACATGAAGGGAAGAAGGATTAAGCTGGCAAGTAACTTATGAGACTTACCATCAGCATCAACCATCCTTTCACCTTGAACATCTGAGGCAACGAAAACAGGAAGCCACTCAGAAACTGCTGCCTTGAAAGCAGCTTTCATATCAGCAATAAGTGTATCACGATACATTCTCAACACTGCAGGGAGTCTTGCCTGAAAAGAAGTTTTATAGTGCTTTAGTAATAATGTGCGACTAATTCTACTATTGAAACATTATCAAAGATAAGCAATGGTTGAGATTTCTTGAGTAAATATTATATCAAAGTAAGCTTAACAGATCTTCAACAAATCAACAAATGGAACAAATGAGATGAAAATACTTGCGTACTAGCACCAAATACTCACTTCTCTTTTTTATAAAAGAACAGGAGCATATACTTAGTAAAGCCGGAAGTTACATTCATACACTTATCAGTTCAATCACTGATTATTCCAATTTTTTTTAATCATCATAGGTGGACACGGACAAGATATCTAATGTTCTGCTGAACATGAATTTCCCAACCTTAATGCATGTATGCCTTGTTACATACACACTGCCGAAAGGTGTTCCTAACATGCAACTTAAGTTGTACCATTAAAATTTCCAAAGCCTAATAGTTATATTCCTGAGGAATCTTCAAAAAATAGAGTCAAGAAAAAGGCAACCAACTCTGTCAGAGACAGCAAGCTCAGTTAGCATCATCATATAACCCAAGCAAGCAAGGTGCTTTCCAATTCGTAGCTTAAATGCAATATAACCGCATCAAAATGTATTTAGTAGGTGAAAGTTCATAACCAGCAGCATCAACAATCAAAAAAATGTGGCTCTTGATGTGATTTATAAAGGACGATTATGTATCATGTCCAGTAGTTACATATGGATAAGCATGCATGTGACACCATAGATACTGAGGTGCAATTATGGTGAAAACACTGAGGCCAGAAACATGAGAAGTTGAAGTACCAATGAACTAAGTTCAAGAAATGTAACTCTTAATTCCTCAACACCCCCTGGCCTACCCCTTTAAACTGTGTGTTTGGAGTTCTAAGCTGGGGGCATGTTCTCATATGCTCTCTTGTCACATTAGCCACATATATTATCGTACACATTAGTAAAAGAAATCCAGAAACAGAATCCTTAGACATAAATAACATTGCCAGAGCAAAGCTCACAGTTCTAAGTAATCCAATGACAACAGGAAGAAGCCGATCTCGGAGATTTAATGCCTCTTCTTCATTCAATTCAACCTGTAAAGTCAACTTTATCATCAGTAGCCATCCCAAATAAGGGATTTAAGAATTTTCAAAATAAATAACCTTAGCGCCATCAGGTAAAAGGCATTACTAAGAATAGTAGGAAAACATCGAAAGTGTTGGTTAAGAGACTAACATAAGTTACAAATGGGGACAAGTTACGAGTCACACATCCAGAAGTACACAATGCACTGCCACTGATGATATAAAAATGGTCCTGAGAAGCTTTCTTGTTTGAAGAGTAGGTATATGTCATTAGACCTTCATATTATGTGTGGGCTTCTTAAAATACAATACATTTCTACGATATTAGGCATGTGGGGTCCAAAATTTTTGTCAAATAATCTTGATAATCAAGTTACCCAACAAATCTGCGGCATCCTGACAAGAACTTAGGCAAATGCTATCTGTTTGATGCTCCATCACTTCTTTCAATCTACTTGTTGAACTAGTGTTAACGACAATAAAAGATATTACATGCTAACAGGATAGACGAATAACTAATAGGCTTCGCCTCCATCCCAGTGGACATGTACTCTTAAGAATTAAGATGGTTTAAAAGTGTTCCTATTTTATGTAATTTGTAACTGGAAGTTTTGCAGGGAAAATAAGAATTCACAAGGAAAAGAGCTAGGATGAAGATAATTGAAGATGAGTTATTTTAAATAAAGTTTAAATTCGTAATTATCTCGGTCAAACCAAGAAAAAAAATAGGAGAAACATATGCTGCAGTGGTAGCCCAGGATCAAATTTTCTCATGAGCGAGCTACCTTTGTTTTTATGCTATAGATCACTTAAAAACTTCATCATGCAAGGACTAACAAATGTAACAGGCCAATAATACCTATGCTTACCTTTTCCTCTCGTCCATTTATAGACGATATCGCACTTGCTCTTGTTATTGATGCCACTGTAAGCTCACGCCCCTCATGCAAAGACACACGCAAAAATTCTGCAGAGAGAATACTACAGAAATTTATGTGATTAGACACTATGGGATGACCGCAAGGTTTCAAAATTCCCCGCATTTTAAAGATAACAAAGATAATTAGAAAATAATCACATCCTGAGTCCCTAATCCTTAATCCTAAATAATTCATCACATGTATGTCTAAATGCAAGGGGTGAAATGACAGTGAGCTGGATAACATCAAAAAATAAGGAAGCCACAGATGAACAGTGACTAGTTTTCTACAGTTGGAATCCAATTAAGTAGGTAATGTTTCAACTTTTAACAGTCCTGTACAGAACGCTACAGGTCCAAAACTACCTTGTTTATATTAAATCTCAAAGCTCTTCAAACATAACACTACACCCACAAATAGTAAAGATTTTCACAAGGTCCGCATGGGGAATCTACACTATGGTCTAGACTTCACCATAAATTTTTCCATTTAAAGTTTCTCAATCAAAAACAAGTAAACATATAAACAAAACTATAGTCCCAGATAAGTTTCTCAAGCACTGCATAATGAATAATTGCAAGACCAACTATGTTGCAGATATCTAGTTATCCAAGAGTCTGCAAAATTTATCTACAAGCCAGAAAATAGTTAATGATCCTTCCTTCAAAACCAAACAAACTTCCAGGTTTCCTATACAGATCTTTCATCAGCCCAAGTATGTACAGAATCTGGAATCCATACGCTTTACTTAGAAGATTTACATGACATGATCATTAACATTTTAGAAGCTACCTGGGTTTTTAAAAGTGTGCTTAAGCGCTAAAAAGCGCTGAGCGCAGGGTTGAGCGCTTTGTATCACGAAGCGCAGAACAGGACAGAAAGCACGTGCTTTTTAGCGCTTCTGTCGAAGCGCAAAGCACTCCAAAAAGCGCGCTTTTGGCCTTTTGGGCTGAAATGGGTTATTATATTTTGTTTCCTTCTTTATAATTAAATATTTTATGCTGAAATGGGATTCTATATATTGGGCTGAAATGGAGTAGTTTTTAGGGTTAATTAATTTAGGAATATTAACAAAATAGAGTTTGGATGTGGAGATGAGGTCCATGGGGATACTTTTGGTGGAGATGATGATGATTTTTCAGGTGACTTGAGTTTAGAGCCTTAAATGATTTCATAATAATTTAATAATCCTTCAATCTTAGTCGTTCAATTCTTCTTACTACCCTTAAAACTTTGAATTTGGTATTGTGTTGAAAGCTTTATTTGTCTTTTATGATTTTGTGTTATTATTCTACGTTCTATGCTGTTTATAATGAAATAATCCTAGTCCATGTTCTGCATGCGCTTTTAACTGAAAAGTGCGCGCTTGCGCTCAGCTCTTCGGTAATTTTTACCGTTAGCACTTCATTGCACTTTGCGCTTTTTAAAACCCAGGATGCTACTAGTGATACATTGCTAATAATTATCTCCTTTTGTCTATAGTGGAAGTTCTACTTTGATTGGACACAAATTTAGGGGGACAGAACTTGTAACAGCTTAATGAGAAAGTAAAGAGAGCCGAACTCTAAAAAATCCAGGCAAAATAACTGAAAAAAAGCTGGGAATATATGGGCCCTTGTCTTTCTAATTTCCCGTAAAAGAACAAATAAGAAAGGGAGAGTAAGAGAGGATATGAGGAAGGAAACAAATGAGATCAGAGCCATGAAATGTGATGTACGATAGACATTCAACCAAACAAGATGCCGAATTGTGATCTAGATAGTTGACATTAACATGAGAAAACTAAAGCTTGGTTCTAATAGAACACACAAACAACCCTTTAAAACTGAAACACTTAAAGTTAAGTAGGCAGTCAAATAATAATGATAAAACTGGAAAGTTATTAGTACAAATCATTAATGCTGTTTAAACTTAGATTGTATTCTCTTCCATCTCAAAGTAACCAAGACAAACAATGAAAAGTTCAATAAAATAAAATTTATATTTGCAAGACTGACCTGTTGATAGAGTCTACAGCTGCTACTACATGATCCCTAAGGCTACGAAAACAATGCAAACCAGTCAGCTCATCACCATCCTGAAAGAGGCACCAGATAAATTCTCAATGAAGTTAAGGAACAACTTGCGAAAAAGCTATCTGTTCAACAAAGTAGTACCTCTTCTGGCTTTACATGTAAAGCTCGCAACAAAAATTGTTTATGAGCATCTTAAAAAGAAACCATACATTAGTAAATTATATCCATGAACTCCAGATTGCACTCAGAGATATATCTCATA
Organism: Rubia yunnanensis; assembly: GCA_037428765.1. Lineage (NCBI taxonomy): Eukaryota > Viridiplantae > Streptophyta > Magnoliopsida > Gentianales > Rubiaceae > Rubia > Rubia yunnanensis. The sequence goes on along the minus strand of CM075061.1, from coordinate 76,450,709 downwards.
AATGGAAAGCAAATCCAGCTATTGACACAAAAAAGACACCTGTATCCACAAAAGATGTTTATCACACTAATAACAAAGATAAAGGAGAACCATTTTGTAGTATTTAACTACAAAAATCTCAATCACTGGTCATGACATGATCCATGTTCCATATTCTCATTCCTGTCTTTCTGTCTTTGATCACTGCAAACAAACTTGCACTATGACTTCAACTACAGAAAGTTGCCTCCATAAACACAATAATAGAACATATCTAGAAACAGCTAGCCAGAGAACAGTACTGCAGGGAGTATTAGTAGCTCAAGCTTAATGCAAAAATTTGCTACTTTTTTCTAAAATCAACTTTCTGCAACCCACTTAACTTTCTGACAGGAAGTTATCTTTTCCATAAAAGGGCTTTGTATTTACCGATTAAGCTATTTTACCAGCCGATAGCATTTAGCTCAATTCCTAAATACTACTGTGTAAAGCTCATATTCATGAATTTCTTGTTTCAAGCATAAAATAACCCCTATAAATGTATGTCAAGCTGGGCAACTCCCTACAATCCAAGACACTGTTAGGATACTAATACATACCCAAGTCTCCACAACCTCATCAAATTTCGCTTTTCCTCTAGTACTATCATAAGGCCTTAGGCCACAATGACTCCCCACATTGTAGTAATCTTGACCTTTAGTTTATCTTTAGATTATTGCAAATATCAGTAAAGCCAACTTCTAGCAAATTCCTAACTGTGAGAATTAGTGCAAGTACTTTTTACCATTTTAAAAAAGGACAGTGTAAGCAATACCAGAATAGCCAATTACTCTGAGAATAATACAGTCACATCCGGATTTAAACATCTAGGGATAATTCCATAAGCTATTCAAAGGTACAGGTTTAAGAAACATCTCTGCACTCTGAATAAATCGATTCACATATCAGTCTCAAACCATGTGGAATACAATTGAAACATAAAGTTTTGGATGATCTGACATACCAATAACTGTTGCAAATCAATTGTAACGTCTAAAGCTCCAGCACAATCTGCAGATTTAATAAGCTGTAAAAGGCAAAGAAATGTAGACTTACACCCGTCAAAATTGCTGCACTTAACCATCTTTAGATGGTAGAATACATTCGATATCTTAGAAACAGCACTCCAAATCATGCATTAAAGGTTTGCTATCTTTACAAGAGTATTATTCAGAGCAGTTTTATAGTCCTACTATGATGGAATAAATGCATGTAACTTGCGTAATAATTATTTAGTACAGAAAATGAAAAGAAGAAAGCTACAACATTGTAGATTGGGCAACACACTTCAGAGCTAAAGACAAATCGTTTATGAGTAGGTCTCTTGACAGAAGACATGTCCATAAGCTAATGGACAGGCCACTTTTTTAAGTTATACATTGTATTTTTTAAATTACATACAAAATTTGAAATTTTGAAAATATTTTTTTATATCATATATTTTTATGTTTTCACATTCAAATACATATTACTACTTGTTTTAACTTTTAAAATACAATATTTAAATTTTATAAAAAATTACAACATTTAAGGTAAATGCCACTATGGACTGTCCATAAACTTATGGAAATGCCACCTTCCCTAAGACTTTCTCATCGTTTATTAGTTAACAAAAGCATTGGATCAAAAGGGATGTGTTCAAAACAGTTTATGATCTCTTTCTTTGCCCGTTGAAATAGATATAAAGCACACTTCACAGCTTCTGTTCATCTGGTTCACAGTTTCTCTTAAGGTTATGAGAGTAAAAAGGTAATGCATCAGAATCAAACTAAAATTCATATTTCATATATGCTCAGTTATATCCTAAATGACAAAATTCCAACAAGTTTTAGTCCTCATTTTCCCTGATAAGTATTGATCACCTAAATGTAAGTCAACACAAACACGTAAATAGCTTAGTAAAAGACTAATGGAGTGAAACATATGATCAGACGCCATATTGAAGGATTCAAATGGTTCTTAGTTTCTCTTGGTTTAACCAGGCAACAATTACATTATCCTAAGTGAGAAGACATCAAACAAAAACGATATGAACATATAACCCGACCATACTGAAATCTAAAATCTGAGGGCATAGTGCATACCAAATGGAGAGTTGAGAGCGCTTGGTTTACATATTGTATAAGCTTCAACTTGTTCCTCAATGCAATCAAACTGTCCCTCCGCAAACTTGCCTCCTGTACACGCCTGGCAGAACCTACTAAATCCGAGTCCAAAAGCCTAATAGTCTCCTTCAACTCCCTAATCATATTGCATCCTTCCACAATTTTCGTATTCAATTCCTCCAACTGTCCTTGCGCTTCATAGAAAGAGCTCGACCGGAGAGATATCTCCTTCACTAAATGCAGCTCCACAGTATCCAAATACTGAGAGAGCTTCTCCTGCAGCATTAGGTTCTCAGCCGTCGTTTTGAACGGACACGCTGCCTTGAAAGTCCCGCCTTCCTCCAACTTAAAGTCTTCTTTAAAGTACAATGCAGGAACTTCCCTCAAACAAGCCACCAAGGCCTCCCCCTGGCCGGCAAATTGACCTTCCTGCCCCTCCAGCGACTCGTGCTGCTGAATATCGTGGAACCGACTGTAATGCTCGTAAATTGAGCCGATGTAGGGCCCGAAATCAGCTCGGGTGACTTCGGATCCAGGTTTGGGAACTCCGGCAGAGTTGATCGAAGGTAAAGGCGCGAATTCCGGTGCCAGAATGGAAGACGTAGAGGACCACCAGTAGTCGGATTTTCCGGCGTGGGGATTGTTGAGAATGGAGGCCAAACTTTGGCTTGTGGCGGAAATCGTTTTCGACAGCGTCGATGAGCTCCGGAGCACCTTGCTATCATGATTGCTGAAATTCGAATCGAACCTTTCCAATCGGGAAGGTTGCGAGTCCATTTCTTAGAAACTCTATTCGAGATCGCGAGACGCACACTTTGCCAATGTGGGCAATGGAACGTTGGTTACGCCGGAGGAAGTGGTGGTTACGCTGGCGGAGGTGGTGGTCACGCCGGAGGAGGTAGCGGTTATGCTGTGAAAGTTAATTTGGAAATAATTGAGATCTATGTTCAGTGTCAGACTGGGATTTTCAGTGATCTTTCGCTCAACCAAGCGATTGCTTGTAGAGGGTGGGTAAAAAACATATAAAACCGAATATCTGAATTTGGATTTAAGAGCACGTGCAATGTGAATCCCTGTTGGGTGTGATTTTAGTTTATTAAATATTTTATCTCTATCTTTCACCTCATCAATTAAAATAAAAAAGAAATTATTTTATTTTTTTCTTCGTTGAAATCTTTTTGCAATTATTTCATGGACCTACTTGATTTTTCCTATCCTACACATTAATTATACTTTTAATATTTAATCTCAAGCTTCCTATAATAGATATTGTTTGCTTTCTGTATGTCTCTCGGGGGTATTTGAGTCATTTTGACTACCCTGGTTTACAAAACAACATCGTTTTCTCAAGCACCCTATAATAGATATTGTTTGCTTTCTGTCTGTCAACAAGGGGTATTTGAGTCATTTTGACTACCCTGGTTTACAAAACGACATCGTTTTCATTCAAGTTTTTTCAATCGCACACTTCCTCTTCTCTGTTTTTCAATCGCACACTTCCTCTTTTCTGTTTTTCAATCGCACACCAAGGTAAAGTTCACTAGACCTTTATCGTAGCTACTTGATGAGTCCGCCTCCATATCCCTCTTCTTCCCCAAAATACTCACCTCACACCAGCACATATATCTCTGCTGCTTTCTAGAAAAGTTATGTAGTTCGAATCGATCGATCGATTCAATCTTTGTTGTTTGATTATAGTTACTTTCATTATCTTACACTAATTTCACATATCAGTTTGAAATGCGCCGCACTTTATTTATTTTTTTGTTTTTCGCCTATGATTGGAGGGTGAAAGATGGGGCAGATTCAGTACTCGGAGAAGTAGTTCAATGATATTTTTTAGTACGGGGCCTTTAATTTACAGATGTTTTTATTCAGATGAGTTCTGGACGTGGCAATACTTTTGGAAGCTATTGTTTTCTCTGTTAGAATCGGTAATTAGTTGTGATAATTTAGGCACGTTATTCTTCCTCCAGAAGTTGCAAAGTTGCTTTTGAAGAATCAGCTTCTCTATGAAAATAGGTTTTTCTCTTGCTTAATTACCTAGGTGCTGATATTACATATTTATGTTTTACTGTCTATTGTGGTCTATTTGAGATCTTAAATTGAATTAGTTGACTGGGATATTAAATTAATTTGTAATGAGCTGACGTCAGTGGTTGCAAAGGAGAATACTATGTTGGGGGATGTTGTCCCTATGAGGCAGAGAGTGGCAGTTTGCATTTGGAGGCTGGCTACTAGGGAGCCCCTCAGACTCATTTTGAAGCGGTTCGGATCGGGGATTTCAACCTGTTATAAGCTGGTTCTTGTGGTTTGTTCTGCTATTTGGAATGTTCTAATGCCTAGGTATCTCCAGTGGCCTGATGAGGAATCCGCACGTAGGATAACAGAGGAATTAGAGTCCTTCTGGGCATTCCTTGCTGCTGTTAGATCCATATACACAACTCATATTCCGATCATTGCCCCTAAGATCAGTGTTGCTGCTTATTTCAACAAGAGACATACTGAGAGGAATCAGAAGATATTGTATTCGATCACTGTTCAGAGCGTTGTTGATCCAAATGGCGTGTTTACAGTCATATGCAGAGGCTTGCCTGGGTCCATGCATGATGACCAGATGCTGGAGAAATCTGCCCTTTTCCAGAGTTCCATTCAGGGGCTGCTGAATGGTGTTTGGGTGTGTATGGGGGCTCAGGGTACCCCTTGATGGATTGGGTTCTTGTGCCCTACACACGGCAGAATTTTACCTGGACTCAGCATGCTTTCAACGAGAAGATTGGGGATGTGGAATGGATAGCGAAAGGGGCGTTCGCAAGATTAAAAGGCATATGGTCTTGTCTGGAGAAGAGGACAAAGGTGAAGCTTCAGGATTTGCATGTGGTCTTAGTGCTTGTTGTGTTTTGCACAACATTCGTGAGATGAGAAATGAGGAGATTGTTCCATAGCTCAAGTTCGATCTCTTTGACGACGAGATGTTCCCTGAGGCCCGCTGCGATCCATCAACGCCATGAAAGCAAGGGATGCTATTGCTCACAATCTTCTCCACCATAATCATGTAGGCACTGGTTTCCTTTCTTGAAGGAGATGATCATTTTGGTTTACCCGTTCATTTCAACAATTGTTGTTTTTGCTGCTATTGTACACTTAAGTTTTTTTGCTTATTAGTTCAAAGGATAGAGTAGGCCAAGTTTTTAATTTCAATTTGGTGATCAATACTATCTTCTAGGTATTAACAGATCATAGTTACAAGTTATTTCTCAATTTCCATAACTTCAATCCAGCTGACAATCAAATGAAGAAACTTATTCTATTTATTTCAAGATTTTCTTTGTGGCATTCTTGTGCATTTTACTGGTTAAGTGCCTATGTTTGGGATGCAACAATAAAGTCCCTTTTTTCTAAAATTAGCCAATTAAGTTATGCTCATTTTTAGTTAATTGCGACTTGGTTTAACTCAGTTATGTTAAGTTTACATTATAGTATAATCTTAGTTCAATCGAAAAACAACAGAGTAGTTTGGTATATTTACAAGCTGTTTACAAAGTCAATTTTACGATAGTCTTGCTTTGACAACTAAATTAGGCATAACAAAGTACATGAAGTAACTACTTCTCTAGAGGTTATCTACACTTCAATTCATTCAATGAAAATATACTAATTAATAAATAAACAATAATTAAGGAATATCAAGAACAATCTAATAATGTAAAATTTATATACGGTAACTGTCAATTATGATATATATAATTAGATTTATAGCAATATTTTTTATTTAATTAGTGCATATATTGTCTCCACACCTACCATTGTCTTCACATGGTTTAAATATGTTTCCAGAGATTCATAGATCCAACCAACATTAATCAATCAACTTACGTTTATCAAATCATACAAAAAAACAATAGCTCGTGAAGTAAGGAAACTGTTACGTGAGTAGAGAAGTTCGAGTGGAGTGGGTTCGAGTGGTAATGGGTTCGAGTGGTACTGGTTCGAGTGGTACTGGTCCGAGTGGTGAGAGTTTGAGTGGAGAGGGTTCGAGTAATACTGGGTTCGAGTGGAGAGGGTTCGAGTAGTACTGGATTCGAGTGGTACTGGGTTCGAGTGAAGATGGTTTGGGTGGTACTGGGTTCGAGTGAAGAGGGTTTGGGTGGTACTGGGTTCAAGTGGAGAGGTTTGAGTGGTACTAGGTTCGAGTGGAGAGGTTCGAGTGGTGCTGGGTTCGAGTGGAGAGGGTTCAAGTAGTACTGGGTTCGAGTGAAAAGGGTTCAGGTGGTGAGGGTTCGAGTGGAGAGAGTTCAGGTGGTGAGGTTCGAATGGAGAGAGTTCAAGTCGAGATTCGAGTGAAGAGGTTTGAGTGGAAATGGGTTCGAGTAGAGAGGGTTCAAGTGGAGAGTTTTGAGTGGAGGGGTTCGAGTGGTACTGGGTTCGATTGGAGAGGGTTCGAGTGATACTGGGTTCGAGTAGAGAGGGTTCGAGTGGTACTGGGTTCGAGTGGACTGGGTTCGAGTGGACTGGGTTCGAGTGGTACTGGGTTCGAGTGGACTGGGTTCGAGTGGTACTGGGTTCGAGAGGTATTGGATTTAAATTATTACTAAAAAAATGATTATAGAGTAATAAAAAAATTAAGCATGGAATTAAAAATAAACTAAACTAAACTAAACTAAATACATGAAACAAGATCAAAACAAACACATATCATTTAGGATAATATCAACATCTCAAAAACTCTCTCATCTCTCTCCTCCTCCACCCCCTCTGTAATCATTTTTCTACTGTAGAGATCGGTAATGGCTATCTCCGCTGTTAACGGCTCTTTCTCGCCTAGACGAGAGAGTTGCTCCGTTTATCGGAAACCATGGCTGACAAAACAACAACCACAAATGCTAAATCGTTCATTGCAGCGCTCCAATCGAAAGCCCTGCCAAACAATCCAGAGATCACCCCAAAATCCGAACACCTCGGAGAACCCGCCTGTTTATACTCTGACGATGACATATCCACACTCTCGGCTCACTATACAAATGCCCTCGTGGGTAAGTTCACCAAAGGGAGATTATCTATGGAGCAGCTGGAAGGGGCTTTCAAGACTGTGGGCTTCTCTGGGAAATACCAATTGGGGTCGCTCGACTACAAACATATACTCATCCGCTTTGAACTACCAAACGACTATCAACGCTGTTGGATCAAAGGTCTGTGGAGCTTCAACGGAGTTCACATGAAGATCCTCAAATGGTCGCCGGATTTCTCCACACAGAAGGAATCGCCGATCGTCCCCATCTGGTGTACAATCAGGGAAGTTCCCCTTTAATATTACAATACTTCATCTACAGAGGCTATTGGGAATAGTATTGGCAATTTCATCAAAAAAGATTTAGCAACTGAAATGCTAACTAGACCATCTGCAATCAAGCTCTGTGTTGAGATTGACCTGCAAAAACCCCTAAATCAGTTCATAAGATTAGGCTCTGTCTCAAACAATAGGAAGTATAACATTGAATATGAGGATATACCCCTATACTGTGAAAATTGTGCTAAGTTAGGACACTCACTGAATCAATGTAGAGGCCTAACCCAGATCAACACAGCTTCACAATGGCAACCCACAGGGAACAAGTTTGAGAAGATGCCTAAAATTGTTAATGATCCACAACCTACTAACAACACTCATCTCAAAGACCAACTACTGCATCAAAGAGCCACTACTAATCCTACACTGCAACCATCCTCCTACATACCTAAGCACCTGGAAAATAACTCTGCTAAGATCATTGCACTGCAAGAAGTCAGTCCAGTAAGTAACACAACACACACACCTCATCCATCTCCAATCCTTGACCTCACAGACTCACCACAAGCTGAACCAGTATCACCTACTACAGAGTTGATCAATGCAACAGCACTACCAAGCCATAACAAAATTCACAAGGTCTATGCTCAGGATGATATACAGATAGGGTCCCAAAAAGTTTTTACCCACAAATTCTCTCACACTAATCCTCCACTTTCTCAACATAGAAAGATGGCAAATAGATTTTCTGTTCTGCAGGACACAGGTGTATCCCCAGAAGCAGAGGAAGAATTGAACCATCCACCACAACAAACACTACTAGGAGAAATGGAGGAAGAAGGATCTTTCCTGGATGACACAACTACAATAGCTGTGCAGGTTAATGTCCAATCTCAATCAACAGGTAACATAAATACTACAGGCAAGTCCAAGTCTAGGAAGAACACTTACCTGAATCAGTTAAATAAGATGGTGTTAAGATCCAATACTAAAAGCCACAAATCAGGTGAATAATGACATACATCACTTCCATTATTTTCCCGGTCTGGAACCTTAGGGGTTTAGAGACTTCAATGCTTAGATTAAAACACATCGTCAGGAAAAACAATATTGAGCTGTTGTGTATAATACAGCCAATGCATGATAACAGTGAATGTCACTCCTACATGAAGAAACTTAGTTATTCACATTTCTTACCTCTTCAAAATGGGAAAATATGGATGTTCTGGAATGACACTCTAAATGTTGCCTTACTGTCCCAGCATGAACAATTTTTACATGCTAAAATTACACATGTTATAACAAAGATTGAAATGGATGCTGTTTTTGTATATGGCCTTAGGAATAGAGAAGGCAGAAAGGTCCTGAGTCACATTCCAATTTCAGAAACAATTTTCATAGGTGATTTTAACACAATCTTTTCACTTACAGAATACAGGGGACCCTCCAACCCAAGTTTAGGTAGTATAAGAGATTTTAATAATTGGATAACCACTAATGAAATTCAGGAAATTAATACAGTGGAAAATCTCTATAAATGGACTAACTCTAGGTTGAGAAAACCTACTTTCAAAAGACTAGATAGAGGTCTTAGTACCATGCAATAGAATGCTAAATTCCCAGCATCTTCCATTCAAGTACTAAATAGGCAATCCTCAGACCACTCCCCTCTTCTTCTGCAAATCTCATCCACAGTCCCCTCCCAGCCAAAACCCTTCAGATTTCTTAACACATGGTTCAACAGATCAGATTTTATAGAATTGGTTAGGAATAACTAAGCCATACCAAACCCTAACCAAGGAATGCTCAGACTTTATCTTAAACTAATAAGGCTAAAAAAGGTAATTAAGGTCTGGAATAAAGAGTCTTTTGGAAACATTGATTCTAATGTATTAGCTGCTGAAGAAAATTTAAGACTGCAGGAGATAAACTACGACTCCATAGGCACAAATACAGAATTAATTACACTGAATGAGAAAAAGGCCCTGCTAATTAGAGCTTTAAAAGAAAGAGAAAAATTTTGGAAGCAGAAATCTAGAGCTAACTGGACCAAACTTGGAGATAACAACACAGTTTTTTTCATAAATCAGTTCAGGAAAAGAACTGCAAGCTACACATCTCAAAAATAAAAATAGACAAGGTCTCTGGTTAGAAACTCATACTGACATACAAGAGGAGGCTGTGTCTTTTTAGTCTGACCTGCTCTCTGAACCTAATCAGCCCAACACTACCACATATTATTCCCACTTTCTCAGCCAAATCCCAGAACTAATATCTCCCCAGGACAATCAGTTTTTGTCCAAACCGGTTTCAGAAGACGAATTAAAAAAGTGGTAATGAGTTTGAATAGGAATAGTAGCCCAGGCCCTGATGGTTTTACCCCAAAATTTTATGCTAAATGATGGGATATAATCAAACAGGACCTAATAGATGTAGTAAACGATTTCCTGCTAGGCTCAGAAATACCAAGAGGAATTAGCAGCACATGGATAGCCTTAATACCCAAAAAACAGACACCCTCCTCTTTTGATGATTACAGGCCTATTAGTCTATCAAATGTTGCAAATAAAATATGTTCTAAGGTGCTAATGGAAAGAATGAAACCATACATGGACAACTTAATTTCCCCCAACCAGACAGCTTTCATGAAAAATAGAGGCATATCTGATAATGTACTCTACCTCCAAGAAATGATTAAGTTCTTAGACAAGAAAAATAGGATACCAAACTGCATCTTAAAGTTAGACCTTAGAAAAGCTTTTGATAGAGTTAATTGGCAATTTCTGGAAAGGGTTCTTAGTAAATTTGAATTCACAAGGAGTTTTTTAAAAGCTGTAATGAACAACCTTTCTCAGGCCTACTTTTCTGTTCTTATAAATGGTAACCCGGTTGGATTTTTCAGAGCTACAAGGGGCATCAAACAAGATGATCCTCTATCTCCTTTTCTTTTCAACATTTTCTCTGAAGCTTTCTCCAGAAGCTTATCTTTTATTTTCATGAATAAAAAGCTCAGTTACTATCAGCTCCCCATTGGTATCACACCTGCATCTCACCTGAGGTATGCTGATGATACTATCATTTTCATGCAAGATCAAAGTCTAATCTGATCAGAATAAAAGCCTTTTTAGAAATTTTTGAACTAACATCTGGGCAAAAGATAAACTATGATAAATCTGATTTCTATGCTAGCAAAAGAGCAACAACTGTTAAGATAAATCAGATAAAATCAATCTTAGGGATGAAGAAAGGAATCTTTCCATTTAAATACCTGGGATGTCCAATTTTCAAAGGTAGGACTTTAAATGTATATTTTGAACCTTTGTTGGAAGCTGTAGATAGAAAGCTTCTGAACTGGAAAAATAGGTGGTTAAGTTTGGGAGGCAAAATGGTGCTTATTGAATCTTGTTTATATTCCCTCCCACAACACATTTGGTCAGTCCTAAAGGCCCCTAAACAGATAATAAAAGCACTGGAAAAGAAGATGACAAGGTTTTTCTAGGGGGAAACGGATGGAAAATTACACAAAGTGTGGAGGAAATGGACTGACCTGTGTAAACATAAATCCCATAATGGTTTAGGATTTAGATCTGTAAGAGCTATAATTGACTCATGCTTAGCCAAACTATGGTGGAAAAGCCAATTGGGTACAACCATGTGGTTAAAACTGCAATGGGCACTTCCACAGTCCTATAAGAAATCCCATACCTGGAAAAGGATATGTAGTATTAACTCCTTTGCAGAAGAAAACTCTCTCATCATACATGGTAAATGATTGAGTAATTGCTGGAATGCAAACTGCTGCCCAAATGGTCCGCTCTCTAAATATGTTCCACTCTTAGCCCAGTCACCCTTTTACTATCACACCATTGCTGATTTCATCCGAGAAAAAAACTAGATACTACAGAATATCTCACCTTATCTGGAACATGATACTTTGACTTTCTTGTAGGATGCACAGCCTCACACAGACAGGGAAGATAGACTAATATGGAAACTAGAAGATACAATCTTCTCTTTTAAATCAACATATAGAGGCCTACCCAGCAACCAGGTAATTTTCCAGCCACTGCATATATTTGGAACCCTAGACTACCAAAAAATATTTCCATTTCCACATGGAAGCTGCTGAATACCCTCCTTCCTTTTGATGATGTCCTAGTCCAATATGGTTTTAGCTTAGCATCGAAATGTCCTGCATGCCATCATCCTGATACAATAGAGCATTTTTTCACTTCATGCCACTTTGCTCAAGCAGTTTGGGATAATACTTCTGACATTCTGGGGATAAAAATGGATATATTAGACAGCTTAACCCTAAGGTTTTTTGCCTACTGGAACAATACTGAACCCTCTAAGGTGCATAGAGATGTTGGTAGAATGTTGCCATCTCTGATATGCTGGTCATTATGGAAAGCAAGAAATTCCTTCCTCTATGACAACAAAAAAATTTCCCAAGTAATAATTATTAAAGAAGTGAGGGATCTTATCTTTCTGTCATTCTCAGCTAAACCTGCTCACTCCCATGTGTATCTTACTAGAAGCTATCCTATTTCCTCCCTAATTCCGCCTCTGAGACCACCACCTAAGCCTTTGATATCCATTATCTCTTGGAAAAAGCCTCCACAAAACAGTATAACTGTGAATGTGGATGCATCATGGTCTCCCGACATGTCCACAATTGGCCTTATAGCTAGAGACTGGACTGGTAAACTGTGCCTAATACAATCCTTCATTACCATTGCTAGTACACCTTTAGAGGCAGAAATGACGGCCATCCAGGCAGCAGCTAGATGCTTCCCCAGTTTGGACCCCGGATGTTCCTATATGGTGGAATCAGATGCCATAAGCATGGTGAACATGATAAGCAATCCCAGATATGCCAAATGGTCTCTATATGTTTTAGCTTTCTAAATTCACACTGAGCTTAACCAAGCTATTTTAAGACATGTATATAGGGAATGTAATGCAGTTGCTGATGCAATCTCAAAGCATAAACCGACCCACACTCCTCAACATGACATTAGCATCTCTAACATTCCAGCTTTCATCAAAGGTCTTATCGAACTGGACAAAAATGATTTTCCTTACATCCGAACACAGAAGCATGCTGCTAAATAATAGATACTGCCGAGTTTTTGCTTTCATTTTGTGCAGGGACACACCTTTGAGCTTAGTCCATTTCCACCTCGAGCCTGGAACGTTGAACACTCGAACAGGGAGCCCTAGAGCCTCTGCACCCTCGACCAATCAACCTTTGGTAGCATCATGTATTAGAACCCTCGAGATACAGAGCAATCGAGAACTGGACACATCGAAGGATATCAGTTTGAATCATGGCATTGTACATAGATAATTCCCTTGCTTGAGCCTGGAACATCGAGCACTCGGGCCTGGAGCTTTGAGCACTCGAGCCTGGGGCTTCTAACACTCGGGGCTGGAGCATCGAGCACTCGGGGCTGGAGCATCGAGCACTCGAGCCTGGTGCATCAAGCACTCGAGTCTGGAGCATCAAGCACTCGAGACTGGAGCATCGAGCAATCGACACTGGAGCACAGAGCACTCATACTTGGAACCTGGAGCATGGAGCATGGAGTAATCAAGACTGGAACATCGAGCATTCATCCTTGGAACCTGGAGCATCGTGCATGGAGCATGGAGCACTTGAGATTGGAGTATCGAGCACTCGAGACTAGAACATTGAGCACTCGACCTGGAGCTTGGAGCAACGCGCTGTCAGTTTGGTGCCTGGAGCATCGAGCACTCGAGAATGGAGCATCGAGCACTCGAGAATGGAGCATCGAGCAATCGAGGCAGGTTTTCGAGCACTCGACAATGGAGCACCGAGCAATCGAGATGGGTATTCGAGCACTCGAGAATGGAGCATCAACTAATCGAGAAGGGTATTCGAGCACTTAACAATGGAGCATCGAGCACTCGAGAAAGGAGCATCAACCACTCAGGAATGGAGCATCGAGCACTGCTGGAGTCTGAATCATCGAGTACTCGAGCCTGGTGAATCGAGCACTTGAGCCAGGTGCATTGGGCACTCGAATACTTCAGCTTGGAGCATTGACCACTCGACTTTGGAGCATTGTGCACTCGAGCTTCGAGTACTCGATCATTAGCGCATCGAGCACTTGAGCACTCGAGCATCGAGCACTCGAGTCTGGAACATCGAGCACTCGAGACTGGTGTATCGAGCACTCGAGACTGGTGTATCGAGCACTCGAGACTGAAGCACCCGAGAATGGAACATCAACCACTCGAGACAGGAGCAGCGAGCACTCGAGACCGGCGTACACGAGACTGAAGACTCGAGAACGCGCCCCATGGAGCATCGAGAATTCGAGACTGGCAACGAGACCTCGAGACTGGCAACGAGACTGGCAACGAGACCTCGAGACTGGAGCATCGAGAACGCGCCCGCAAGACCTCGCCCCATGGAGTCCCAACAACATGGAGCCCTCAAATCTTGAAGCCCTCGAACTATGGAGCCCTTGAACACGAGCACTACACCCCTCGAGAACTATGGAGCCCTCGAACACGAGCACAACACCCCTCGAGAACTAAGGCACTCGACAACTATGGATCTCTCGAACACGAGCACACCACCCCTCGAGAACTACAGCACTTGACACCCAGAACACATCACCCCTCGAGCACACCATCGGACCCTCACACAGCAAGTTTCAACTCCTTTCAGTTTACATCCACCAGTCAACTACTATTAGTTTATTCTTTTGAAGGCAATGAGGTTGCCTTACCGATGTAATATCCCAAACTTCTTTGTACATCTTTTGGTTTCTACATAGGTCTGGGGAACCTAATACATATCCCCCACCTTAGGGTGCTTAAAATTAAAAAAAATCATTTAGGATAATATGCAAATATAACTCTATATGTTGGAGAAAGTGTAAATATAACTCTGAGTTATTTTTAATGCAAATATAACCCTAACTATTATACATAAGTATAAATAAAATCTTAAATCCAATATTTTAACATTGACGGATCATTTTCGATCATTGACCAAATAAAAATGACCTTAATACCCAGCATCCCACCACCACCACCAATCCATTACCAATTCACCACCAATCCGCCGCAACCACCACCAGTCATGTCACCGCGCTCTCCTGCTCCAAGAGCGTTTCAACTAGGAGCATCCGCCCCACAAGCTCCTTCCGCCACGCCTTCACCGTGCCATCGACGGAGCCGGTGAACACCATCCCGCCAAAAAAGAGGACAGAGTTAACAATTAATGGTTTAATAAGGTGCTCATCAATCTCACTTCTCACTCAAAGGTACAGCCATCCTCATGAACAAGAAATGGAGACATTATTACAAATTAAGCGGTGAGCTCTTCCTCCTTGTGAGTCTCGATGACGACGTCAGACGAAGGATACGCAACGCAGGTAAGCACCCATCCTTCCTCGATTTGGTCGTCGTCGAGGAAGCTCTGGTCGGACTGGTCGATGGTGCCGGAGATGACTTTTTCGAATCAGGAGGAGCAGGATCTGGCGCAGCAGGAGTTGGGGAGGTCGTGGCCCTGCTCCTCCAAGTGGTCCAGGATGTGGACGTCGGGGGGCATATCCCAAAAATTTTAGTATTTTCTATTTTTCAGAATTTGGAATTTTCAATTATTTTTAGAGTTCGTCTCTTTAAAAACAATTTTTTTATAAATTGTGAAAAAATCAAGGTTTTAACTGTAAATTAGAAAAAATTAAGATAATATTTTTAGGTTGAATTGAATCAGGTCATAAATTTGAAACTTCTACACGTTACATGATAAATTTTTAATATTGCAACTTAAAACTTTTACTTTTTCATTATTTAAATAAAACTCCAAGTCTATGGAAAGATGGTCTTTCCCAAGACTTTGCCTTTTTTAAAACATAGAATGACATGGTAAATTTGTCTTTTCACCTAATTCTGGAATCAAATTACTGGAAAAGGTTATATTTGCCCATAACCTAAATATCTACTCCCTCTGTCCCAAGTTATTTTGCAGAAAGAGAAACTTTGGGGGCAAAAAAGAACAGTAAAAAAACAACTGATGTGATTGACAAAAGTTGAAATTGGAAGCATAGAAATTGGAAAAAGTAATGTATGAACAGTATAGCGGGAAATGTTGAACACATGTTTACAACAGATGTTAAGGATTAAAATTTCCCACCAAAACTAATTTTTAGCTCCAAATTTTTTAAATTTTGGAGCCAAAATACAACTTTTTTTCTACTGCTTACAACTGCTCCAAAATTCACACCAGCTCCTATAAATACATAATTTATTACACCATACATTTCAAACCCTAATAAACCCAAAAAAGGCTCTCAGAAAAACATTTGGCCAGTTCTTGAAGAACTGGCCAGGATCCTAACCCTCTTTATTTATTTTTTCATCCTTGAGCTTGGGGCTGTGATGGTGGGCAAAATTTGACAGATGGGTAGAGGCAAGAGGTTGCCCATTTTCTTCTCCAAAACATAAAAAATGGGCAAATAAAACACAGTTTGCGAGTTGAGGCAGCAGAAAGGTGGGTTATGTCAATTAGAACCATCAGCACCATTTGGTCACGAGTGAAGCAACAACTGGTTAATGATGAACTTGTGAACGCCCATTCAAGAAGACACGGGCGGTGTGGCCCAAACAAGAATCCGATCGATCTCGATGCCTTAATGGCGCTACCATTGAAGGATAGGCAAACCTGTAGGAGCACAGCAAGAGGTTTACACGTTGGTAAGAGCACAATCCAAAGAGCAATAGCAAACAAAGGAATACAGAGCCACACCAAAGTTGTTCATCCATACTTGACACAAGTATGCAAGGAAACAAGGTTGGAATGATGCCTAACCAAGATGGAATGCAACATGATGTTCAAGGACATGCACAATGTCATCCACATTGACGAAAAGTGGTTTTATATCACAGAGGCAACAACCAGGTTTATTCTAGCCCCTAATGAACCAGAACCATACAGAGTTGTTCAAAGTAAGCATTACATTCCGAAGCTAATGTTTATGTGTGTTGTGTGTAGACCAGTAATAGATATGCACGGTAATGTTCTTTTCGATGGTAAAATAGGGATCTTTCCATATATGTAGTACATAGCAGCAAAGTACACAACAGTGAATAGGCCTTTGGTACACTGGTTTTAACACTCATTCAGTCAATCAATAGAGACACCATTAGGCATAAACTGATTTATGAACTCATACCAGCCATAAAAGAAAAATGGCCACCTTGGGCAAGTAAACATATATTCATACAACAAGACAATGCCCCATCCCATATTTATGCTAATGACCCTGAATTTTTAGCTGCAGCCACCTCAGACAGGTTTCATATCTAATTAGTGTTCCAACCTACCAAGTCACCCAACCTAAACATTATGGACTTAAGATTTTTCCCCCAATACAAAGCCTCAAATACCATAACCCTAGTACAATGCTAGAGGGTTTATTAAATGTGGTGAATGATGCTTTCGAAAGAAAGGACCCTAAAGTAATAGACAAGATTTTCTTTAGTTTACAATGTGTCATGGTAGAAATCATGAAGTGCGGGGGTTGGAATGAATTCAAACTACCACATATGGGAAAAGATCGTCTAAGGAGGTTGGGATTACTTCCAGAAAACCTAATTGTGGATTCATAGCTGGTCAGGAGCTGTTTACAGTATCTAATTGGGATTGGAAGGACCGGGAATGTTAGGGATCTGATCCTAAGTATGGAACTAGCTCAATGAAGGTAGGTTCATCTTATTTTTGTATGGTTGTGCTTCTAGAATTAGTTCTAGAGTAAACATACAATGTATTTTGTGAATGTGTGTTCATAGGGCAACCTTGTAAAGGCTTGGATGACTGAAATCCCTTTTGAATGCAAGCTTTATTTAAAAGACTAAGGATGATGTGAGGTAAAAAATGGAGCATGTCCAGAAGTAACAGACAATGGCCGGTAAGGCACATACAATCAATATTAACAAATGTGGGACGAACATCATAGGCTGCCATCCTAATGTTTTTAACAAAACATGGTTGCACCCTAAGTGTTTAATTATAATTAATGTCATCATAACAAAACATGGTTGCACCCTAAGTGTTTAATTATAATTAATATCATTATAGGTGTCTCTCAACTAGGTAGGATCACAAACTCAAATGATTTCAGTGCTGTTTATAATCACAATCATGCCCCGCCAAGTTTCAGATTAGTTCATAGACTAATAAGCATGGCTGCATGTAATATTCATTCATCATAGCTTCATCAACAATAAGGGATAATCATCACATATGCAACACATATTTCACATGCAAACCGTGACTTATAAAATAGAATCACATGTTATTGCTCAATTCACAGCCCCAAATCAGAAACATGCCAAGACAGGTTCAGTGCAAATTAAACATACATAAGCAAGGCTGCATATTTAAATCAGAAACATGCGAAGCCAGATTAAATGAAAAATAAACACACATAAGCAAGGCTGCATATTTAGATATTCTGTATAAAACATGATTGCGTCATCAGCAGCAAACATCACCATCCAGCACACCAAAACACATGGAGTAAGTAAAAATGATTCATGAAACAGAAAAAAAAATTAGCGAAATAAGAGAGACACAACTTGATTGCAGTGATGGAACTGGCAAGACAATAACACTTTAGCACAGGTTAGACCACAATCATTTTCCCCTTATGTGCGGACTCATGCCCAGCTTCAGCCAAATACTTTTGAACCCTCTCCACCATGGAATACATTTCACGTCGCACGACTAACGTTCCAATGTCTTGCCTAATCCATGGTGTTTTAGGTGGTTCACGCTTAGGCCAATTACCGGGCCATAAAGCTGCACCTCTTTCAAAGAATCCAGGTCCACCATACTTGGGAAACTCATTTCCTTTGAAGTAAATAGAAGGGTGTGGGTCAAACTCAAAATCAGACTCTGAGTCACTGCCTGAGAGGGAATGTAACTCAGGTTTGGGATTCCTAGATGCAGAACTAGGATCCAAATGGGGCTGTGACTCTGCAATTTGTAACTCAGAATTAGATTCTAGGTGTGGCTAGGACTGTGACTCCGAAATGGCATGTACATATTATGATTCTTCATCAGATAGGAGATGTGATTCAGTCTAGTCTATGTGTGATAAATTAATAGGACTGAAATGCATAGCTATGGACCAGTCGTCCGAACATGTTTTCAGAACCAATCCAAGACAAAGGATCATTTTCGTGAACACGATCCAGTGAGGGCTGTGAATTAATAAAACTGGGATTGAGATTAGGACTGGAAACTGTTAGTACGTTAGAGTCAACATCATTCAAGGGTTGGCTGGGGGCTAGAGGTTCCTGCCCTTCCAAATCCCTGTCCCTATGTGCCATTTTCAAACGCATAAACAGATGGCTGAGGCTATTGAAAACTTGATTGCAACTAATTAACACTATAGAACAACGACTAATCAACAGAGGAGAACAGAGGCTACTGAACATAGGCTATTGACAAAAATTGATGAATATAGGAGAATGCAGGCTATTAACAACTACATAGACTCATAAACTACAATTAGCGAACATGTTGATAACAATTTCACAGCAATTATTGTGCAAAAACACAGATCTGAAACAAATGAGTACTGAAATGTAGCCAAGTTTCATATATCTACAATGGAGAACACGTAGACCATGAAATTTATGGGGAAAATAACAGATCCCAGAACAGAGATGAACATGCACAACTCCAGAACGATAAATACGGGGATTAAAAATTATTTGACTAGAAAATACAGTAACCAGATAGAAACCCTAACAAATCTCAAAGATTACAGCAAGGGAATGGACATAAAATGTACAATTTACAATTAAATCTAATTTTAAAACATCAACACAGGACAAAATCATACATGAAACAATCAACCTCTACTCATGCGTTGTAAACAACAACACCAAAAGTTCAATTCAGATAAAATTTGAAAAACCTCAAATTAGAAAAACATTAAACCTAATTTTTGGAAGCAGAAACCACAGATCCGAGATGATTTTTCAATTATTAAGAAAAAACAAGAGCAACAATCACTGAAACCCTAATCCACAAACACAAAACTATGAAGAACGAACACAATATTATGAAGAACAACACCAAAAGAGGTGAGAAACCAAATTCACAGAAAGTAAAACAATAGTTCCTAAAAATTTCCTCAGGTTTACGAAACCCAACAACAACAATCGATTAAAACCTCACTAATCAACACCAAATACTGAAGAGCACGTTGAATTACAGCAAGATGAATAGAAATAGAGGCAAAATGGGGTAAAATGAAACAAAATGGGAGAGGAGCGGCTAGGGTTTGAGGGATTGGGAGAGAAAGGAGATGAGCATTGTGGAATAAATGAGAGATCTCAGTTGGCTGAGAACAAAAAAGAAAAGAGCAAGCCTGATTGTTGAGAGCAATACTGGAGCAACGGGAAGAGTGAAAGATAAACACATGTGATACATGTCAGGCGTGGGCTCATTTTTTCAAAATGAATTCACACGCCTCTAGCCCGAAAACCAAGACAAGTAAATGGAGAGAAACAGAGCCTTAATTAATCAGCCATTAAGGCTGTAAATATGTATTGGCTTAGGGGCAATTTTATCTTTTCAGTAGGAGTCAACTTGGCCAAAATTGGTAAAAGCTGATCTTGTGCAATTTAAATAGGGACAACCCAAAATAGAAAGTGTGCAGTTTAACTTGGGACAGAGGGAGTAGGGTTATATTTGCACTTTCAGTTATCGCAGAGTTATATATGCACTTTTGTCAATTATGTAGGGTTATATATGCACTTCGCTTAACCATTTAAACAAATCATGAAACATGCACCATGGAAGGAAAATGCATGTGGGAAAGGGAAGGAAGGGCCTAGGAGAACGTGCAAGCCTAATAGTTTAGGCACTGCACACGGTTTCAGCATTGGGCAAATTTGCTTGATTCCCCCAATTGGGGAGGGGCTTTGGAACCCTCATTGTGGGAAAAATAGTTTTAAATGGGCTCCAGTTACCACCCTTTTGGAACCCCAATTACACATGCTCTAAACAATGAAAAGAAAGTCTTGAAAAGACCAAGGTTTAAACAGCAAATTAGAAAAAAAATAAAGATAAAATTTTTGGGTTGCATTAATTTGATCATAAATTTTATAACTACTACACGTTGTATAATAAAATTTTAATAGTGCAACTAAAACATTGTACCTTTTTATTAATCTAATTAAAACCAGTCTTTCCATAGGCTTATGGAAAGACGGTCTTTCCCAAAACTTTGCCAAACGCAAATTGAGTTTATTTTTTGTCCCACCTAGATTTACAATAAGAGAAAGAGGGAGTCAAAATTACATCTGTATAACATACCAACAATACCCTCCTCCCTCTCCTTCTTCCACTGGTGACCACTTACCACCCACCACCAAAACCGCAACCACTACCCACCACTCGTTGAGCTCATTGTCGGGGAGAAGAGAGTGGAGAGAATAGAGATGGAGGAGAAAACAAAGGGGGAACGGCAGAGGATTCTGGACACACCCCACCCACCACTTGTTGAGCTCATCGACGGGAGAAGAGAATGGAGAGATCCAAGATGAGGAAGAAAACTAAGGGAGAATGATGGAGGATTTTGGATCTATGTTCAGAAAAAAAGGAAAATGGGTTTAGAAATGGGTTGGAGAAGGGCGGAGATGGTGGAGAGAGATCGACAGAGATGACGGAGAAAACGGAGATGTCGAAGATGACGGAGAAAATGGAGATGTCGAAGATGACGGAGAAGGAGGAGATGGCAGAGAGTTTGGCAGAGATGGCGGAGATCGGAGAGAGACCCGCAGAGATGGAAGAAAGAGTTGTGAGAACAGAGGAGAGCAGTAGATGAGGTGAACAATGGGTTCAGTGGAGAAAAGTGGAGGGTTGGAGAGGAAGGAAGTTAGGGAAAATGAGATAAAGTTTTAGGGACAATTAAGTCTTTTTCTTGACAAATATTTCCTAAAATAGAAAGAGTGAAAATTCAGTTGGGACTGGGGGGAGTAGTCCAAAATTTTATGATTTTCCCCTCTCAAACTTCACTTAGACCCTTCTTTTAAAATCCCACCACCGCTGCACTATACCGCTACTCTACTGCTTCACTTTTCCACCCTTGTCCCCTTCCCTCCTCCAGCGATATCGACATAACCTAATATCAATCAAGTTGGAGCTCTCATTGACATCGTCAAAGTTGTCGGAGAGCAATTCATTGTTGTTAATTGCTGCATAGGGCAATCTAATCTTGTCGATTTTTCCTTATTCTCGCTATGTAAATCCACTTCCATTTTATCATGGTCTAGTTAGCGATTAGACATGTTTTAATGTGTTCATGTTCTTATGTCAATTTAAAAGAAAGTTTCTTTTGCATGGATCTTAAAACGATCTGGTTATTCTTTCAATTTTGCAAGTGCGTGTTCATTCACATGTGACTAAACCGGAAACTCAAGATTGTATTTTTGTTTAGCCATTAAGTTTTGTCAAGATTTGATATAGGTAGTGTTGTGGTATGATTTCTTAGAATGAAGGCGACAACTCTCCTTGACTTCTGATCACGGGTTCTTTTTTTCTTGCAAGAATCTAGTATAGGATAATTGTCTATAATCTCTTTCTGCTAGATCTTACTTACTTTGTTTTCATCATCTCTTGCTTATTTATAGTCTCCATTAGTCTTGTATTCGGGGTGTTATCAGCCTTGCAAGATGTGTCTAGCATGTCCAACATGGTGGCTATTGTGGGCAAAGTTCCTTCGAACATGGGCTGGGTGGTAGCTATTTGCGCGGTCGTGGCCGGATGTAGATAGTGTGTGTCATGTGCGGAGGGGAGTTAAGGATTAATATTGGTAGCTTACTTTTATGGGCACTTTGTTGTGCCTTACGTGTGTCGGGCCTACCAAATGGGCCACATATATATATATATATATATATATATATATATGTATACGATAAGCCCCCTAGCCATGAAGGTTGGAGAGGTTAGAGCATTATATGTTGCAAGATAAAGAAGAAGAAATGTTTTCTCCGTTAATGTGTGTATGAGCGAGGTAAATGTTGTGGATGTTCATTTGACCTCATGTATGTGACGTGGTAAAGAATATTTTTAGCTTATTGAAATACTGCGAACACCCTTCTTTCTTTTTCTTGGTTTGTGTTGGGGGATTCTGCTTCTTCATCCTCTGTTTCCTCTTTACAAAGCTATCTTTCTCTACCGGGGATGTAGTCCTGATCCTGGGGATGATGCATACTTTTATTACGTCCATGTGTTTGCTCCTCTGTTTGGTGGTTATGACTCTTCTCACTTCTGGTGAACACCATTGTTTACCTAAATGACTTTGAAATGAAAGAAATCCCGGAAGTGATTCTGGGAAAAAATCTCTGACGATCAAGTCAGCCTTCTCTTCTAAAAATTGGAATTTCTCAAGTTAGTTACACTTACCTTAGCTCCTCCTGAGCTTGTTGTATTTATAGGCTGAAATAGTTATGGTTCCTTGTTTTAGGAACAAATATCATAGGTCACACCACGATCACCACGTTCTGTGCTCATGGCTTTAGTGTTTGCTATTCGTTCCACGTTTCTGGGCCCATGTTCTATGTAATGGCTGTCAATCTCACACATAGAGAATTAGCGCCTTGGGCTGAAAAGCCTTCGCCTTGTTACGTGAATGAAATTGGGTTAGGCCTAGTGGCCATCAACCTCTTGATTGCTGGGCTACATACACACCATTCTTTCTACTCCCATAGTTCACCACTGTGAGACTGGTGTTGGGATCAAGTTTCAGGGTGTTCCTTCCACTGATCTACCGGTGGTGTCACTGGTAGTGGTCATAGAGGTGGAAATTCTGTATGTGGCTGATCATGGTGTCATTTCAACAGATTTGGTGAAGGGTTATAAGCGTGAGTTACCGATGCCAAGGTTGGATGGGTCACCCAGTGGTCCTCCGGACCGAGAATGTCGTAAAAGAAGCAACGACGCTCTCGTCAATGCCGTATTAAGGAGGAGCGTGAATGGGGTAGTTAGGTTGTTGCGCTACCTAGTGATCTAACCTTGACCCAGTATGTCTCATCGTTTTAGTGACAATTTGAGATAATGGTAATCAGTTTGTGTGGCTTTTTTGGCGATGAGATAGTGATGCATCTTTTAAATTTTCAGGTTGTGAATAGCTTGTCCACCCTAGGGCTTTATTTCACGGGAATTTGTGGAGCTTGAAACCAAAGCGAGATAAGCTGAAGATCTTAAGGTCAAGCTTGATGTTGTTTGCTAGTTCCTTCACTTATTAGAGGGGGAGGGGTGCCTTTGGGAACATAACTCTTATTTACAAACTATGGGGTTCAATACTCCTGAGTATGCAAGACGCTGGTCACCCATGTTTTGAAAACCCATGGATTCTTTAGTTTGGTGTATGTGGTTGCTGGCGCTGTCTAGAATGTTGGTAAATATCTAGGTACAAGTATTTGTTGGGTCCCAATCCTGGGTGGGATCACAAGCTTCCTTATATGTCGGAGATAGAAAGAGACCTGAGTTGGTGAGATAGGGAGGTGTACATGATCTTTAGGAAGAAAGTGGGTGATCATATTCACTCCTCTCCGCTGGTGGACTACCTAGAGGGCTTAAGCCACTTAGTCTGGAGGAGCTCCATGCGTGTCTTGAGAATAGGCAATGATATGCACTATGCGAGGTTGTTTAATTACCCACGGACTGTAAGAGATCATATATAAAGAGATTTTTTTTGTTGCTCCCGTACTCACTACCAGCCATTATAGAGTAGCTAGTGGCAAGTCCGGGGTTGTCCATAAAGATACTAGAACTTGAAAGTTAACTTTACACAACCCAAAATTGGGCATCAATCTAATTGTGTGTTGGGAATAGCTAATGCTTAAGAACAGATAATTGGGGCGAGGGTTTGTGTCTAACAAACTATTGAGCATGCAAGTAAAGAGATTAAAACTATAATTAATTAGTCTTGGGGATATTTGTGTAGCATGACCGATAAATGACTTTGATCATAGATTCTATCACATGTAAGCATATAGACCTATCTTCATGTCTATGTCACATAGTGTAGAGATGGTTGGGAATTCCCAATGTCTGTCACACAAAGGTTCGTCTCCCTTCAAGAGCCACCTCACCGCCTCCGTAATTGGGTAACATGCTTCGATCAACCTTTTCGATATCGCAATTCATTCCCCATCATTTCACTCCTGATGCTAATGCACCCCCGCTTAAAGTAACTAAGTCTCGCGTAGGTCGCAATCGTTAGATATGAGAATAAAGGCAATACGTCACAGGCACTCCACTATGGATACCAATCTTAGGCCTAGAGAGGCAAATGAATTGTCCTCTCGTGATGACTATAGGGTTTCCACGACCTTGTTAGGAATTAGTCTAATGTCCTAACACAATCACTCATACAACTAGCCAGTTAGAATTAGAGTCTAACAATCGGGTTGGTACTCTCAAGATAGCATGGATGCACTCATTTCCTTGGTACTCTTGAGCCTACAATAGCCCTAATATGACACTCCAAAGATAGCATTTTAGCCCAAGCATGAATCTATGGATGCATCATAAATCATAACATGACATAAATTTTACAAGAATGTCAAATACAAATCAAGCACAAATATTCATAGGACATAAAGATAGGGTAATCTAAGAATCTCACAAAGTCAAAATCAAGTCATGAATACAAATATTACCCCAAGAAATAAACTACTCTAGAGACATTAAATCCAAAGCAATTATTGGATTTAATGCCATAAGGAAAAAACTAGAGAAATAAATGAAGAGAGGAGATAACCTCCTCCTTCCTACTTACTCCTACAGTAATAATAATGACCCAACTTCTTAAACCTTAGGAGATTAAAGGTGGCTTACATAGTAGGTAGGATTGGGCCTTAGAAAACCCCAAAAAACTAGAAAACCCTAGAAGCCACGTGGGCATGAGCCGTGCAATAGTGCACAACCTATGCAAAAGCACGCAGGTCGCGGACTCGAGGAGTTCCTGGGCATTCTAAGCACACGGGACGTGCAAATCTATGTGTCCCGCGTTCTAGGGCCATGTTCGCCGTCTTCTGAGTACGCGAGACGTGTAAGATTGTGTGTCCAACCGTCTGGAGCTTTAATTCTTCCGTTGTGAGTGCGCGGGCAGTGGAGCTCATAGTCTGGACTTTGTTTTCACAGCATGGGTATGGCACGGGTCATGCAAACCTACATGGGTTGTGCAAATCTTCAATTCTTTTGGACTTAGCTCATTCTTTTCGGCGCATCAATCTATTACCACGTATTTAGCTTGTGACCTTTAATCTTCTACCATCCTTGCGAATGACCTTCTACAATCGACTACGATTCTTGCCCAAAGTGCCTATGCAAAATCTATAAGTTTAACTCATAAGACACGGATCTGGACACTAGTAGGGACATAAAATCCATTAGACCTTAAGTAAGCTAAAAAATGAGGGATTTAAATATGAAAACCATAAACGGTCATCTAAATCCCTTACAATATAAACCTACCTAAATCTAGAAATCTACCATAGAAAAGATAACAAAAGAGATGTTAAATGCCAAGGAAAATTCATGCATTTGACGTCTCATCAAATCTCCCTAACTTAAACCTTTACTCCTCCCCGAATAAACAAGAACAAGCAAGGATCTAAGAGTTCAATAGCATGCAAAAGGCTTTCCAAAACACCCAACATTTTATTCCAGACTACCCTAGCCCCCAAGACATAAGAATCTCTCACACTCTCATATTCCAAAAAACTAAAGTAATCTAAAAAACCATCATAACAAGTTAAAAGGTGAAGTATACAAAATTCATGTGTAAAGCTAACTTACTATACCAAAGAAACTACCAAATAGGCAAATCAAGAGAAGCATAGCATAAATTTCAATTTCTCTCATTTTTCCTAGGAGCCCTCTTTGGTTTTCATCCTAACTTCACACATTTTCTTTCTTTTTCAAAGCTCACCATCACCCTTTTCCAAACTATTTGGCCTGTCATTTTTGCGTAAGCCTAAGTCGCCCTTGTACCTCGGCCCTCTCATCCACTATGGCGAACTCTTCTCTCACTTCTCGCTCAATGGAGCCAAGCCTAGCTCCCAAGTCCCCATGGTCTCTGTGAGACCCAAGAATTTTGCTTCATTTTAAACATGGAATTTTTTTCAATAATTTATTTCTTGTTGGGTGAATTTAGAAAGATAATATTTTGAGGATTAACTTGTAATAATAGTAAAGGCAAAGTGATAAATAAATAATTTTAGTGAGAGAATGATTTACACACATGATTAGATGCTGACAATCGAGACCATGACTTAGTCCAAGGCATAGTTTGTTACGTGAATATATTGTGTAGATTTCAATTTGAAATGGACTCTTGATTCTCGATCAGGATCAAAACATGATCAACCAAGTCCTACTAGTATTGTACCTAGGTATATAAGGATCAAAGAGACCTAACCCTAACATATTCTACATGAGAAACCTCTCTACACCATAAACAACTACACAAACACAATACTGATGAGATCAAGTGAAGAATATAGGAGTATTGAAGGGAGCCTATAGAGCGAGTTGCTGCTTCCCCAGAACAAGGAGGGGGCAACGCAATTGTTGAAGTTTTCTGCCTTGGTTCTTGATCCATAGATGAATTGTTAGTTTATTCTTCTTCTTTAACAAGTCACTATTAGGATATTAACTTTGGAAACTTCGTATGTAATTATGAGTGGTGTGTGCAAGAGTGTATGTATTTTTTAGTTCGAATTTTAGTTCTGCAGTCATGTTGTACTAGAGATTTGAACAGGAAATAGGTAATTAAAATTTATGTATGATATACCGAATGAAATATCTTGAAATATAGTTTCTAATGATATATGATTCAGATTTTTAAGATGTACGATTAAGAAATTATGGTCAATTTAGTATGAAGTGGTCAACCAATAATCTGTTTGATTCCATTGTGTGTTAAAGTGAATTGTTTGAGGGTCAATTGTGTATAGAAACTGATGTGTGAACCATTTAATGAAATCTATTTGAGTCTTGGTCTTAAGGATTTTGGTTTCATAATTTTCGGAATAATATTTGATGATTTATGACTGTTCTCGTGAGTACTGATCGACAGTGAATGGATCTTGTTCAGTTCGTGTTATAGTGATTTGTTTCAGAGGTAAATGTGTATGTGGTGTATTCCTAGCCCAAAGGCTAGGCCGCAAGCCCAAAGTTGCAAGCAAGCCCAAAATTAACCCGTAATGCGAACAATAAGAGGACCAACCCATGAACCATGAAATGTGTATGTGGTGTATTCCTAGCCCAAAGGCTGGCCGCAAGCCCAAAGTTGCAAGCAAGCCAAAAATTAACCCGTAATGCGAACAATAAGAGGACCAACCCACGAACCGTGTTTCTTGGAGACACAATCAAGCATATGATAGTAAGCTCAAGAAAATCGGAGCCACGATTAGAGTAGGCTATAAAAAGAATAAAGAGACCACAGATACAGGTAAACGTAACTATCTTGAGAAATTCCAATTCTGAAAAGTGAACTGACTTGATCGCCGGAGCTGTTCTCCCGAAATCACTTATGGGATTAGTTTTGCAGGTGAAGGAGTCCAAGGAGTGAACAAAGAGTGATTTTCCTAAATGGACCACCACATCATTTGGTGCCTTCTGTGTGAACAGGAATTTTTTTTTCATTTCAGAGTCAGTCTAATAAATAATGGTGTTCACCAGGAGTGAAAAGAGCCATAATCATTAGTTTCAAGAACAAACACTAGGACGTGAAAGAGGAATGCATCATAATCAGGACCACACTCCAAATAGAGAAAAGGAGCACAGTAAAGAAGAAACAGAGCACAGTAAACAAGAAACAGAGGATTAAGAAAAGGAAGCAGAATCCTCAAACAAGAATCTTAATAAGGAAAAGAGAGTGTTTGTAGCCTTTTTAGAAGCAAACAGAGAAGGTTTTTACGATCAATTCTTCAACGCTAAAGTAAAAACCCCCAAAACTAGAAAAAAAGGTGAGTCATAAGCGTGAAAATCTCAAGTATGAAGAAGAGTTACGTGATATCGTAGGAGAGGACGATGAGGATAAAATCACCCTTGGTACCACATTTGCGGGATTTTAAGATGCCCAAAGATTTCAAACTCCCTTTACAAGTTAAAATCTACGATGGAACCATAGATCCGATAAGTTTCTACACTCATACAGAAATAACATGAGATTTCATGACGCGAACATTGAATTAGTTTGCAAAGCGTTCCCCATCTTTTTGTTAGGAACAACGATTACTTGGTATGAGGACCTCCCCAGTGGAAACATTAAATCATGGGCACAGTTATCAGATCTATTCCTTGGTCGCTTCTGCCAGAAGCAAAGTTTTACAAAAACAATCATAGATCTTAATAATATAGCCCAACGAAGTGAAGAAAATCTGGCAGAATATCATATGATAGAAAGTTTGCAGGTTCTTGACTTGTTATTTCAATCGCCATTGGGAGCGTTTACATGAGGCATGTGATCAAGAGAGTTATACAAGGAGCTAACAAAGAATATGCCTAAAAACCTGAGAGACCTACAAAAGATGTTTGAACAACATGTACGAACAGAGGAGGCAAACAACTGTAAAATAGAAAGGGAACGAGGCGAGAAACAAACGATGGAGAATTTGCAGAAGGGTTTTCCAAAGAAAGGTAAAGGAAATGTCATTTTCAAAAGAGGAGAACCAGGATTGCAAGGCTTGTTGTTCCAAGATAAGCCTCTAACGAGATCAAGAAAGGAGATATGGCAAGGCGAACAAGGATCTGTTTCGAGAGCCAGCACCCATGATAACACCACCAGAAAAAAAGATCCTGGGAGTATTATTGTGTCTTCCACAAGGATCAAGGCCATGATATAGAGTACTGCAGAGACCAAAAAAGGCAAATTGAAGAAATTTTGAGGAATGGTAACTTAGGCCAATACAGGAAAGAAGGAGCAAGCCAGTATAGGGACGATAGTAAAACAGTGAACCCATCTCCAAAAACCCAAGGAAATGCGATCACAATGACAAAAAAAATCAAAAAATGATTGCGGCTGTGGATTACAACGACAACGTGTACAACGAAGTACCAGATACAATCATCTTATCCATACTCGGATCCATAGAGTCATTGTCCAATAACTCTTGGAAGGCCAAAGCAAGATATTCTCCCCCACAAGAGCCAGTTGATAAAAGGCTTTGTTCGAATGAAGCGATCACCTTTAGTGAGGAAGATACGGTACCCAATGCTTCACCAAACAACAATCACATGGTTATCATAGCAAAATTTGGAAATACAACAGTTCACAGAGTACTCATAGATGATGTAAGAGTTGTTGAGATACTATTTATAGATTGCTTTTATAGGCTGAGTTTTAAGAGAACAAACCTAAAAAATCCACATCTTCGCTAGTAGGATTCACAGGGTGAGCAGAAACACCTTTGGGGAATATACAGCTGCCCGTCACTATTGGATAAAATGGAAGAAATTGCACCATCATGTGCGAATTTGTGGTCATGGATGCCCTATGTACATTTAACGCCATGACCACAAATTCGCACATGATGGTTCAATTTCAGCCAAGGACAACGATCAAAGCTCAGGCATTAGTAGAGATCATTGCAAAAATAATGAGCAAAGACGCACAGGTAGTGAAGATAAACAAGGATCTGATAGTTGATAAAGGAAAATCAAAGTGGGAAAATGTTGCGTGGACATTATTTGTTGATGGTGCGTCCAACAAGGAAGGATGTGGTGCTAAATTACTGCTGGTGATTTGGATGGAGGTAAACACACATACTCATTCCACTTCGAGTTTCCACTCACAAATAACGAAGCAAAAAATGAAGCTTTAATATATCGATTTGACCTCAAAATTAGTGAAAGTGACGGGCGTTCGGGTATCTAGTGATTCTCTAATTGTAATCCAGCAGGTACGAGGAGACTACCAAGTACGAGAAGAGCAGCTGGTGAAGTATTTAAAGAAGGTCCAATAGCTCATAAAACAACTCGAATACTTCGACATTAATCACATTCTAAAAACCAAGAACACAAAATTGGATGCACTAAGTAAACTGGAAACATCGGGATTTGAATCTCTGGGCGAGCACGGAGATGTAATAGTAGACGTCGTTCTGATTAGAAGCACAATATCAACAAACATGTCAACCGTCCAAATGGAAGATGTAAGTTGGATGGCATCACTAATAGAGTATCTCATGAAGAGAACGTTGCCAGGAGATAATGTGCAATCCAAAAAGTTGGAGTAACGTGCCAAGAACTACACTTATGAGGAAGGAACCTGCTACAAAAAGGGCTTTCTTTCCCCATGGATAAAGTGCATAGGGCCAGTACAAGCAAAGGAAATACTTAGAGAAGTCTATGAAAAACTGTGTGGAACACACCAAGGGGCCAGAACGATAACAAAGAAGATCATCCGAGCTGGATACTACTGACTGACTTTGTTTAACGATGCGCACAACTTCATTCTTAAATGTAGGATTTGCCAAATCAACGCTTCGCTATTGCATAAGCCAAAAATAAATTTGACATGAGTATATGGATCCTAGACATTCGACAAATGAATGATTGACTTAGTTGGACCATTCCTAAAAGGCAAGAGCAATTCCAAATTCCTTATGGTAGCAATCAACTACTTTACAAAATGGGTGGAGGCAAAACCATTAGGACGAGTCACAGCTGAAGTCACTAGGAAATTTGTATGCAAAAACATAGTATGTCGCTTCGGGGTGCCACATACCATTGTCATGGATAATGGTACGTAGTTCAGAAGTGGTGTATTCACGGACTGGTGTTCGAAGTTTGGAATTGTCTAGAAGTTTACCTCTGTAGCACACCCTCAAGCCAACGGCCAAGTGGAAGTAACGAACATGACTATCGTTCAAGGAATCCAAAAGCAACTGGAGGGAAAGCGAACTGGAGGGGTAAATGAGTTACCAAACACCCTATGGTCATATAGAATTACTTTTCAAGAACCAACGGGGAAGATGCCATACACTCTGGTTTATGGTCACGAAGAAGTTATACCAATGAATCTTGGTAATTCAAGTCTTCGAGTATGCGATTATGAAGAGAAAGATAATCCAGATACAATGAGGTTGGAACAGGATAAGCTGGAAGGAAAAAGAGACTAGGTAACAATCACAAAAGCTAAGTATAAGTAAAGAATGGCTAGAGTTTACAATCAAAAGGTGAAAGAAACATAATTTCAGATTGGGGATCTAGTGCTCAGGAAGAAATAAGCTAGCTTGGCAGAAGAACGTGGAAAATTATGCCCCAGATGGGAAGGGTCATACAAGATAATGAAGATGCACATATTAAACTGCTATGAGCTAGAGAGAATGGATGGTAGCAGTGTTCCTAACACTAGGCACATAATTAACTTAAGGAAGTTTTATGTGTAGAACCAGCGAAGTCGCAAGTAGATAGATTTATAACTTGCAACTTGGCAGATATGCCTATAATACAGCGACTAAAGCAAGATATAAATCTTGTGGCTTCGCAATAAACAGAGCTAAGATACTAAAAAAATAGTTTAATATACGGGAAACAAGTTCTACGAAGAGAAATGTACTACGCAGTCAAAAGCATTCAAAAGTGTGAAAGCAGAATAACAAAGTGGAAACAACCACAACATCTGAAAAATGAAAAAAAACAATATTATTAGAAATATCATCACATTTTATCTAGGCCTAGACGCTTGTGATGAACAAGAAGAAGACGAACCACTACAGCGATGGTTGTGCTCAGCTTCGCGATGGAGGTGTTCAGCCCTACGCCGATTTTCTTCGGCCTCATGCTCCTCACTAACCATATGGTTATATTGCCATTTCATGTGTAAATAAGCAGGATGGACCCACTTTTCTCTACATGACCAAGATACCTAACATAGTACGCCTTGAAATCAATGATAGGGCTGAACTCCTTGCGATCCAGATGCATACTCATTACATTAATGGTCTCCTCATATCGCTTCATTTTGGTCCTTAAACCCTACAATTTGTCCTCTAAACTGCAAATATAGGCTCAAACAGACTCAAACGAATTGATCGGTTGATCATTAGTTCCCACAATGAGATCTCCACAGCCAGTACCTCTACGAGATAAAGAAGGAAGAGCCTGAAGTTTATCTTTCAACTCAACACATGTTTGCTCGAGTTGGTATACTAACAAATCAAGTCGATTGCACTTAGTGAGAAGTCACTTACTTTGCCAGCCAAGTGCAGAAGAACTTAAGTAATCGCACACACTCTGCTTTTTCTTCGACTTATCAAAGAAGCCATCAATACGAACACATTGCTTATCAATGATCAACGTCTACTAATGTGCCTCGCGAGTCTTGCTTGAAGCATAATTCCTAGCCTCTTCTTGTTGTTGGAGCATCTTCGTCATAGCCAGCTACTAGTGGTGGATAAGGTCATTCTGCTTGCTTAAAATTCAACATAAATCACGCAGCACATCATGGGTCTCCTTTATAGTCATATTCCACTTCCTTTCAAGATTATTGATACCCAGAAGCATATAGTTTAAACGAATTCCCAAACTTATCGCCCACTCTTGGACACAGACAAGGAGGTTAAGCTGTTGCATCTACTCTCCAGCATATTTAAGATTGACCAATCCATGGATCATGTCCTTGCCAAGCGACTCAAAATTATACCCATCAGGAACAAACTTGCTACAAGAATAGGTTGAACACAAAGAAGGAGATGAAGAGGGAACAAGAAATTGCCACCTAAGACATAAGGGAAGGAATTCCATGAGCGAAAAGCGATCAAAAGTAACAACCTCTTCATATTCTTTGGAGAAAGATCAAGTGGCACAAAGCAAGCTAATAGGTTCAGAAAAAGGATCACTACATCCCATAAAGTTAAGTCTTTTCAAGAATTTATGATCAACCAAAATATTGAATCCCTGCACATAAGTAAGGGTAATGAGAAATATAAAACATGAGGAATAAACCATTGTTCATAATGGAAGTCACATAAATAGTACAGACATACACCAAAATATTGTCTTAAGTTTACAATTTAAAAGTCCTAAAAACCTAGTACACTGGAAATCAACTAACTTCAGAGGTAGAGGTAGGCGTAGGCTGGACAACGATAGCAGTAACTTCTTGGCTTGGCGGCTGAGGGGGAATCTCTTCGTTTGGCTACTGGACATGAGCTAAAGTGTTTGCATTACCTTTATTTGTCACGCTGGAATTAGGGTTCGGAGGTGGAATATTAACGATAGGTTTAAATGGAAGATCTTTAAAATAATCCACCTCACACTCTTTCAGCTCAACCACAGAAGGAAGACTGGGAAGACTGGCGTGGTACAAGAGAAAGGCATATGGATGTCCCTCATTAGAAATATTTTGAATAAAAGCCTTGTTCAACTTCATGCTCTTCTTCTCCAGGGTCTCAACACACTTCTTCAAAGAAGGCAAACTCTTCACCCGCGTTGATTTTTCACAGCCTCTCAGTAACTAACGGTTTGAGCATCTTTGGAAACATCCTCAAAGAATTTATATAACGACTTGGTCTTGTAAAGTCAATCTACCAAAATTTGAGGGTATTGAGGAGAAGTAGGTCCATTGATACTTATCTCCTTTAACTCTGAGCGAAGCTGAGTCACCTCCACAAGCTTGGCTCGCTCCTCAGCAGCGCTCGCCCTTTCCTTAGCGGCTTTAAGCAAAATTTCTAGAGTCGCACATCTCATTTCCCATGCCTTATACTTCTCTGACAGTGACTCATCAGCAGGAGAAAACTTGGAATATCGCTCACTCATGAGGTGAAGGCTTTCACCGACCTTACAAGAAAAATAAAGCACAGAGAATGAAGTTAGTAATCATTTTATAAATGAAAGATCAAGATATGAAAAGGGGTCACTAAAGTTCAGCTGCAGACTTACCATATCTAGTGTATTAGGTAAAGAGAGGTTAGAAAGGATATCAAATATCATCCCCTCCACCAAAGGATTCTCAGATCGCGACAGAGTTTGCTAAATGGATTGGTTAACACGTCTCTTTTTTCAAAGGGGGGAGTGAATGTCCAGAAGGCCCACCACCCCTATCCCTTTTCGGTTTCCTTTTCTTTTAGCACAATGGGGCGATCACCACTTGGCTTCCCTCTTTCAGTGTTCTTACCCTTATCATTATGGCCTGTCTTATTAACACCTTGTTGGAGGGTGTTCATCTAAGCATTATTATCATTCTGAAGAGTAACCTCAGCCAGCTTCTCTTCATCACCATCAAAAAGTGATCTATCAATTTCACCTTTAGATATGTCTATATCTGAAACAATTTGAACATCATAAATGAAACGAACACATGATAAAAATAAAAGAAGTAACAGTTTGTCAAAATAAGGAAGATTACAGATCAAGCATATCAAAACAAAAACAAACAAAAAACCTTCAGCATCAGTGTCAGTATAGTGAAGATGTTGGGTATAAGCATAGAGTGCGGCCATGATTTCCGTCTCAGCTAGTAAAACAAACACTCAGACCAGGAAGCTTAGACTTGGGAACCTTGTAGTTCCAAGAAGGCGCAACCACTTCAGGAGTTTTTTTTAATTTTATGAAAAATATTTTATACACTACAGACCTACATTACTAGGGAAATTGCTAACAAGCTCAACCCCAGCAATCACAGGATAAAAGGTGAATTCATCTACTGTATTTTAACTTTTCGCATATGATAGAAGTTGTGAAAAAACTCAGGCGAGAAAGGAATATCTTCTTTCTCGCAAACCTGAAGAAACCTCATTATGATAGCGTTGCCTTTAGGGTGAAATTGGGACAACGCAACCTTGTATGAACGGAGAATTAAAATGACAGATTCAGGGAGAAGAAAATAAATGCCAAAGTTTAGGTAGGCTAAATAATATGAAATATAGCAAGGCGAAGGAGTGCGAACGCACTTAGAATTTGCAGGTGCGTGAAGTGAGAAGGGAACTAGAAATGGGAAAACATTCTTCAACACATCTAAATACGAACTGGATAGCATATCTCATATGGTAGAGGATCCGGTGAGGTGACCAGAATCCCCGTCGGAATGAGAATCTTCTACGGGGGACTTAACACTGTTAGGGGACAACATATGGACAAGCGAGAATCCTAGAGGTGGAAGTAACAACCTTAATTAGGGTAAAAACCACAGACAAGTTTTTTCAGGGAAAAGATTCAAAGAGAAAAAACCGGAGAAGAGGACCGAAAAATAGTTTAAAACACAACTGCTAAAATTACCAAAAATTGAAGCAAGATATAAACGTATCAAGTCTAGAATATGCAGCAAAGAAATTGGAAATCAAATTACTGACAAAACTTACTCTGGAAAATGATGAAGGGAGATGATGCACAGAAAACCTAGGAGTGCTCAAAGAGGATGAAAGATTTGGCAAACAAAGGAGAAAAATTGAAACTACAAATAAGAAAAGTTACTTAAATATCAAAAAGAAAAAGCAAGATCAAGGAAGATAAACAGTTCAGAAAATGCAATGATGATAATTTGATACAAAAAGCAAGTTACCTTTTGCTTATATCAAGATGGCGGCTATATATGAAAATACAATGCACTAAATGAGGGCAACAGTAAAATATTTGTTTCAAATTCTCAATTTAAGAAATGCAGCGAGAACAAACATTAAGAAAATACAGACTGGAATAGCAGATATTAAGGATCGAATCTCGGCCTTTAGAAATAGAATCTCAACAAATATATCCTAATCACGAGGAGTACAAAAAATTCAAAAATTTAAATTTGATAGAGGATCGAGGATAGAGACATAGCCAAAAATCTAACGTCATTTCGCATTGGCGACGAATATAATATTAAATAATGAGCAAATTTGTTGACGAGCAACATCAGTTCATATTTAAAACACAAAGCCACACCATTACTCTGTTTCTTTTAGTCTTCATGGCTAAGGGGGGCTTATGGTGTATACCTAGTCCAAAGGCTAGGCCGCAAGCCCGAAGTTGCAAGCAAGTCCAAAATCAGTCTGCGATGTGAACAGTAAGAGGAGCAACCCACAACCCGTGAAAATCAGAGATCGTGGCCCGATGCCAACCATGTACCGTCTTTCTTGGAGCCATGATCAAGCATACGATAGAAAGCCCGAGAAAAGCAGAGCCACGATTAGAGAAGGCTATAAAAGGAACAAAGAGACCACATATACGAGCGTAACAATCTTGAGAAATTCCAATTTTGAAAAGAGAACTGACTTGATCGTCGGAGCTGTTCTCCCAAAATCACTTCTGAGACTAGTGTTGCAGGTGAAGAAGTCCAAGGAGTGAACAACCAGTGATTTTCCTGAATGGACCATCACATCAGTATGGAATTCAAATTGTAAACTGTCTAATGAAAGCTATACGAGTCTAGTTTCTAAGGGTTTAGATTTCATAATTTTCAAAATGATACATGATGAATTATGACCGTTCTTGTAAGTACTGGTTAGTTGTAAATTGAAATGTATTAGTTCATTTTATAGTGATTTGTTTAAGGGGTAAATATGATGGAATTCAAAGTGTAATTTTTTAAAATAAAATCAATACGAGTCTAGTTTTTAAGGGTTTAGATTTAATAATTTTTGGAATAATTTGTGCTGAGTTATGAATGTTTTCGTGAGTACTAGTCAATTTTAAATTAATATGTTCCATTCCATGTTATAACGATTTGTTGAAGAGGTAGTGTTGTATGGAATTTAAAGTGTTAACTGTCAAACGAAAGCTATACAAGTTAAGTTCTTAAGGATTTATAATTCACAATTTTTGGGATGATGTGTAGAGAATTATGGTCGTTTTCGTGAGTACTGGTCAGCAGGAATACTTCAATTTCAGATCAATTTTATGGGTTTCTTGTGTTATTTAGAACTTGAAGTAAATTTAATTAGCTCGTAATACATCACATTCGCAGGTTTCAACAAGAATCGTAGTCCTTAAGTTTGATAAAGGTGAGGGTTTCTACCTTTTCAAAATTACCAAAACTGTTTTAGAATCAAAACTTTTCAAAACCTTTTCAAGAAAATATTTTGGAAACAAGTTTATTTTACAATAGTTTTTAAAGTTTATTCCTATCATTTTAAAAATAAATGTGTTAAAATCCATTGATCTAAATATGGTATCAAATCACGTTTTTTTAGATAAAGTTACCCGAGCCAGTTTTCTGCATAGCATATGCACATCTTAATTTTGATTGTTTACCTAATAGCCATGGGTGTACTTTATCACCCATAGGTTGAACTGTTATTGACTGATTACCTTTTACTATGGGTGTACTTTATCGCCCATAGCCTGGCTGTATTACTGTAATTCTTGTACTTGCTACCTTGGGATCCCAAACCCTACTAGATAACCGAAACCTTATGAGGTCGACACAAAACCTAATTACTTGGCTAGACTTCTATAGGTATTGTCAGTTATCTCTAGATAATTCGTGTTGGCCTGATAGCCGTATCGTTTTGGCCTGATAGTTGTTTCATGTTGGCCTGATAGTCGTATTGTGTTGGCCTAATAGCCATTTCATGTTGTCCTGATAGCAGTATCGTGTTGGCATGATAACCATATCGTGTTGGCCTGATAGCCATTTCGTGTTGGCCTGATAGCCATATCGTGTTAGCCCGATTGCCATTTCGAGTTAGCCTGATTATCTTACTGTGTTGGCCTTATAGCCATTGGAGTGTTTGGCAAAGCATGAATTGATTATATTGGATCCCATTCTAAGGCTATGAGTAGAATGCCCTGATAACCTCCCACCTGACCTGTATCCTTTTCTATGTGATGTTACTATCGTGCTAAGTGATATACTGTCTAATATTGTTTTTGTGAGAAATGATTTTTATGTGATATTACTTATGATTGATCATGCATGGCATGCTTTTCCGCTTACTATTTCAAGTGGATAAAATTATTTACTTAAAACTGCATGCAAGTATAGCATCCCGATTGCATCATGAAAAATTGATGCGAACTTGGAACCTTCACGAGCGAAAGCTCACCCTTACTACTTTTAAAATATTTTTAGGTTAAAGCGCTAGGTAAGGTACAGGTGTAACGAATAATGAGTGGCAGATGCTTGTGGTTCTATAACCTTAGCTTCATTTATTTCGTTTGAAGACACATTTTTTGTTTATGCAATTAGCATTTATCATTTAAACTTTTCCACTTCCTCCGTAGACAAGAATAATTATTGAGAATTTATCATTGTAATAAATATCCCCTGCAATTTTGGGTTGGGGTCCCATCCATAGAATCAAGCCTCATCCCAAACTCCTACATTTGTAAACTCATCCACCTACCGTATGACTCACTTCTTGCACTAACTGGTTTGAACTTATAAGTTGTTCCCCAAATGTGCAAAATCGATCAAAGAAGTCCGCCGGTAGGTTGGTTTGGGTATATTTCTTTCTAGAGGGGTTTTCACCTTCTTCTTCGATCTCCAAATCTGGAGCTGATAAGGTGTTATAGAAAGCCTTCTCAAACTTGGATCGGGAGCTATGAAAAGAATCCAAAGCTGCGTCATGAGTGATGGCCGTGAGCTTGGGTTGTAGAAGCACCATGAAACTGTACACTGATGCTCCACTATATAGTCCTAGAGGTATGAAAAGAGTACCCTCTTTGGCCTATGTAGGTTCTTCCATTTCCAAGCCGTTTTAGGAGATGTTCGTCAATCCCATAACGTTATCAACAATGGCGGGGGTATGAGCCACGGGTATTTTCATCTCCTGTCTCCCAACTTTGGCAGAACTCTACCCTTCTCAACTCGACTGGTAGTTCTTTTTTCCGATCTACTCCTCTTAGGACCCATTCTATCAAAACAGAAGAGAAAATGGTAATGGCAAGACACAAAATATTTATGCACAAAGATCACTTAGAAAGAATCATGTTTCCTAGACAGCCAACATTAAGTACATCATGTGAAAAAGATTTATATTCTTCCCCCACACCTAGTTCAAACTAAGATCATGCA
This sequence comes from Rubia yunnanensis, assembly GCA_037428765.1. Lineage (NCBI taxonomy): Eukaryota > Viridiplantae > Streptophyta > Magnoliopsida > Gentianales > Rubiaceae > Rubia > Rubia yunnanensis. The sequence goes on along the minus strand of CM075061.1, from coordinate 76,411,281 downwards.
CCCACAAAAACATTTAATATTTTCAAATTCCAAGTTTCCCCCCATATGACACAATCATGCCAATGAAAGCAAGTAAACACAAAGTTTAAAGCATTTCCCAAATTTTGAAGCTACAAGATGAAGACTACACAAGAAAAGGAAAAAAAAATACTTTTCCTTGAGAGAGTATGCCTAAATTCAAATTTTAACTCTCTTGAAATGAGGGTGAATATTTTGGAGCTATAGATGTGAGTTAAGTGATCTACATTGATGGGAGAAGATATGGTGAAGTTGGATTCAGAGCTTTAATGATGTTTCCGAAATGGGTTGTTTAGGAGAGAGAGAGACAAAAAGAAGGTAGTGATGTTTTGGGGAGAAAAGGAAATTTTTGGAGTTAAGACTTCATGAATTCAAGTTCAGAGAAGGTGTTATTGCTTGGTGTAGTACCACTGCACTAACCAATTTGGGGAAGAAGAAAACTGTATATCTGAAGTGGCAAAAAAGCTTATTTTGGTAAAGTTTTATTTTTGCCCGACTGCACTGATGTTCATCTAGCACAAGGCATGGCACAGTCGTGCCATATAAAGTTCCCGTGTTAGTTCTTCATACACGAGTTGTGCACGGCTCGTGCCCCTAGACACCCTAATTTCATCCCGTTCAACTTTTCACTTAAAATCCTATTTTCACCAAACCAAAACCACAAGAATCGATCTAGATTAATATCAACCAGAATTCCCAAAAACATATCTTGCGACATAAAAAAAAGTAAGAAACTAAAAACATCAAAACAAAGAAGAGCACCATTTCTTTATTGTCATCCTTACGACTTATTTTTCATGCATTTGAGAATCAAAACAAACTTACCATTGGGTCTTTGGAGTCACCATCTGCGACTCCACCCACGATGACATCTTTGTGGATAAGCCTCCACAAAGAGTCATCCTTACCTTAAAGCTCATTCTCAATTATAGGGAACTCATGTCCATCCTTAGTCAATGTCGAGTCCCTAGCATTTTCCTTGGGTTTGGGAGGTGGTCTAGGAGGTTTAAACTCCTTTTCATGCTCCACAACCTGCTGCATATTAATGTTCAAAGAAAAAGAAAAACCATCCGCAGTGAGAAAAGTAACACCAACAACATGCAAAGACTAGAATCGTCAATATTTTCATCAAAGTTACAACTAACAATATGTGTTCCCTCATCAATCATTCAAGAACTCTCATCATCATCACTCATATAAGATTCCTCAAACTGATCAAGTTCATCATAAATTCTTATACCATTACATGCAAGAGAAGAATTAGAGGGTCCATGATTTGATTTATAGATTTAAAATCCGCTGAAAAAACTAGTTTACTAACCCTAACCATCATATCCTTAACTAGACCACATGGCTAGCTTGAGAGTGATCGACTAATTGGAAAACTACCCTAGTCTCCCTAAGCTCTCCCATATCAACAGTTTCATACATGCTAAAGAGGACAAAATTTTTATAGGCTCCAAGATCAATTATAGCATCCTTGACTAGCTTACCACCTAAATGGATAGGAACGGAAAATATACTGCCATCATCACATTTCTTAGGTAGACTACTATGAGCTAATGTGGAAATTCTCCCTATTTTCACTTTTCCTACCTTTTCTATAAGATTAGGCCTCTTCTTAGTGCATGCATTCTTGAGAAATTTAGCATAAGATGGGATTTAATCAGCTATATCTAAAAGTGGGATACTAACCTCACACTTCTTGAAAAACTTGTTGAATTTTCTCCTCGTTGATGCTACTTTTTCTTTCCCCTCAAAGAACTCGAGAATGGTGGTAGATGGTTGACTTTCTTCAACTTAGTGTTAGAGGGCTTTTGTGCGGACTTCTCTTCAATGATTATATCTCTTTCTTCAAGCTCAGACTTGCTTTTCTCCACCAACTTGTCATCTTCTTGCAGTTTTTCCTTATCGGCTGATCCTCACCTCGCTGGGTCATTAATAACACCAAAATTTTCCATGAAAGAGCAGTACTAACCCACAGAGTGCTGGGAGATCAAAGATACGATTTATATATTTCCGTGGTATACTCACTTCCAACTACTAGAAAATAGCTAGTGGTAAGTCTGGGGTCGGCCATAGAGACAATAGAATTTGAGAGTTAGCTAGACACAACTCACAATCGGGCATCGCTTCGACTGTATATCGATAATAGCTAGTGTCACAAACATAGGATTACGGGTTTATCTAACAACTACTAACCATGCAAATAAGAGAATAGAAACTATATTTAACTAGCATTAGGGATATTTATGTAAAACATGGCTGATGAATGACTTTGATCCTAGATTCTATCACATGTAAGACATATAAACCTATCTTATGTTTATTGATCTGCACCTAAAAGCACCAGTTAACTAATGCATTCGACACATTTGTTATTATGTTTTGTTTGGATGCTTGCTAATTTTTGTTAGATTTACATTACAATGGGCTTACATGAATGTTGTTGGTTTTCTTATCTAAATCCCAAGGTTTGTAAACATAATTAGATCTAATGGACACTTTGTCCTCACAAGCACCTAGATCTTCTTTTATGAGCTTATTAGTAGGGTAGTCATGAGTACTTTGGCGCAATCTTGTAGAAGGATATCCACAATGGTGGTAGTAGATATTAGAAGACTATCCGCAAGGGTGGTAGACCCGTCTCCACTCAGGGTCATTAATTGTAGCTAATTTACCCGAGTGGAGGCTGAGAAGGTCAAAGATAAAATTTGTATTCTGCACCCGTTCTCACTGCTACGCCTTAGGTTTGTCCACGGAGATGCCAGTGCTCAAGTACTAACTAAAAACACAACCTCATACGGTTCGTCAATCCATACGATTGAAAGGAATAACTAGTAAATGAAAACAAAATGGGGGGGGGGGGTGGATTTTCATATTAACAACTACAAAGCATAAAGCAAAACAACAAGTAATCTGATTAAGCTAAGCACTTGGAAAGTCATTGCGCAAAATGATTAACCTTATGTTTTGATCCTCGATTCATTCACATATAAGATTTACTAAATCTTATATAAGTGATGCGAAGACGAAGGTAAGCGCACATCTTCCCTATTTATTGTATGCTCTGAACAGTGTGACATATATTTCTTCTTCAACTTCTTGACATAATTTTGGTTCTATAATCGTTCTATTGACCGGTCATCTTCTCTGGCAAATTTCCCCTAAGTTTTGTTCTAATAGACTTTTAACCTCTGTAAATTCCTCTGATTAGGTTCTGCTATGTCCAAATATAGGCTCATTATCTATTGCCATGTCTAACTCTAACAATGTTGAATCTCCCTTAGAAGATGTTCATTCCAGTTCCGACAAAGTTTCCAGATTCTCTTCCACGCACAGTATGTTGTCTGGGCTATATCTAGAAGAATTAAAGAATTACTTTCCCCTTTTAAGTCCTTTTAAACTTCGTGCTCCTATGAACAATGATTGTGTTTGCACTCCACTGCCTGGTTATATATCCTCCTACCTAGCCTACCTGAACTTTGGCCTTTATTTTCCTGTTCCTCAATATGTGGTAGATATTCTGTGTTCGTATAAAGAAGCGTTGTCCCAATTTCATCCCAAGGGAATTGTTATCATAATGGGGTTTCTTCAGGTAAGCGAACGTACATTTTACCCTTGAGTTGTTTCGTAATTTCTATCATCTCTAAAAAGTAAAAAACACTGTAGATAAGTTTATCTTTTACCTTGTAATCGTTGGTGTTGAGCTCGTGAGTGGCTTTCCTGGTAATGTTGGTCCCTGGCGTACCAAATATTTCTTTATAGAGTTAAAATAAAACCCCAAGGTTACTGTGCCATCTTGGAATTACAAGGTTCCCAAATCTAAGCTTTATGGTTTGAATGTCTGTTTTACCGAAGAGAAGGAGATCGTGGACACACCTCATGCTCATACACAACATCTCCGCCATGCTGACTCTGATGCTGGAGGTGTTTTGTTTGTTCTTGTTTTGATGCATTTGGTCTATAATCTTTTTTTATTATAACGAACCGTTACAGTGTTTTTGTATGTTTGTTTGATCTATGATGATTCTTATGTTTCAGATATGGATCTATATAAAGGAAATATCCCTAGGACATTCTTTGATAGCGATGATGAGGAAATAACTGAATCCATTATTCAGCCATATGATATTGCTGTTGGTAACAATCTATCAAGAGGTGTTAACAAAACTGGCCCTGATGGTAAGGGCAAGGCGAAAGAGGGAGGGGAGAAAGGTGGGCATCACCTCACAGGTGGGCCGAAGCCTAAGCACAAAAGGGATAGGGTTGACGGACCTTCATGTTATTCGCTCATTCCCTTTTAAAAAAAGGCATGGCAACCAGTCTCATTCCCAAGCTCTAATGCGAACTGAGGGTTCCCTCAAATCTTGGTAGATCGATTCCTCAAGACCAAGTCATTCTATAAATTTTTTGAGGATGTCTCAAAGGACGCTCACACCGTTGGCTACTGCAAGGCTGTTAATGATCAACGTGAGTGGAACCCCATGATTGATTTGAAGATCTTGGCTACGATAAAAAGTGCGTTAATACCTTGGAGAAGAAGAGGGAAAAGCTGAACAAAGCTTTTATTTCCAAGATTGCTAACTGGGGACATCTATTTTCTTTGCTGTCACATCTAGACTTTCCAGTCTTCCCTCTTTGGGCAAGCTAAGAAAGTGCGAAGTAGATTGCCTGGATGATCTCCTTTTGGTTCTAGCACTGATGCTTCGATTCCTAATCTTAATGCTAGAGTGGCTAGTGAGGCTAATGCAAGCATTGAAGCTCCTGCCCAGCCATTGAGTGAGGAAATTCCCCTTAGCAACCAAGCCAGGATATCGCCGCTCTCGTTGTTCAGCCCCATCCTAACCTTAAAGTTAGTTAATTTCTAGTGTGTTGGGTTTTTATGAATTTTAAATTGTAAACATAAGAAAATATTTTCCTGTATGTTTGTATTATTAATACTTTTAGTCATGGATATTGGTTCATTCTTCCTTGTTCTCAATTTATCATTGCCTTTACTTGCGTGTAGGGCTTCAATATTTTGGTTGATCAAACATGCCTGAAAAGGATTGACTTTATAGCGTTTAGTGATTCTTTTTCCGAACCTATTATTTTGCTTCGTGCCATTTGCTCTTTCACCAAAGAATGCAAGGGGATTGTTTCCTCCGACCGCTTTGCTCGTGTTGACTCACTTCCCTTATGCATTAGGTGGTAACTCCATATTCCATCTGAACCTTCATCTTCATCTACAAGTTGTCCTTGTAGTAAGTTCATTCCTGATGGGTATAATATTGAATCGCTTGGCAAAGACATCGTCCACAGTTTAGTTGATCTTGAATATCCCGGCAAATATATACGATCACGTAATCTCCCTGTTCGTGTGAAAGACTGGGAATTATTCTTGGGTATACATTTAAAGTACATGCTTTTAGGCATTGATCTTGAAAAAAAGTGGGATATGACAATGAAGGACACCCAAGATGCTTTGTGCGATTTACGTAGGATTATGAGTGAGTAAAACAGTCTTATCCATCATCAATAGTTGAATATGGTGAAGATGCTTCATCAATAGGTAGAGGCTAGTGATTATGGTGCAAGAAAGACCTGCGAGGCCCATCAGAAGCTTTGATTATTGATAAGCAATGTGTTTGTATTGATGATTTGCGGGAAATGTTGAAGAAAAAATAGGATGAGTGCGACCATTTGTCATCTTCTGCTCTTGATTAATAGAGCAAGTTCGACGGGCAATTTTCCATAAACACGCAAATGCGAAGTGAAAACAAGGAACTTCTTGTTGAATGTAATCGTCTGGATTCGTCTGTCCACCAACTGGAGTAAACTTGTGTTGAGTGCAAAGATAGGCTTGAAACTGTCCCTTCATCATCTCGCCGATGTACCAGTCATGGGGATCTAACTATTTTTGAAGTTGGCAGGCAGAAAGTTAATTTATTTGAGGCTGTACATTTACATATCCGTAGCTTGGAAGATATGATACAAAATCTAAAAGCTGACATAGCGTGGTATGAGGAAACTGTTAACGTTATGAGTATGCAGCTAGACCGCGAAGAGTTTAGGCCTATAACCAATTTCAGGGAATATTATGCTAAGCATCTTGGTCATATGGAGCGAAGGTCTATGGTTCATCACCCTGCTTATTTACACATGAAATGGCGATATGACCATCTTGTTAGCGTGGGGCGTGAAGCTGGAGAGAATTGGTGTAGGGCTGAGAGGTTGCCCCTCGAGGTTAAGCGTGGTGGTGGTGGTTTGTCCTCTTCAGGATTATCATGAGCAGCCAGTCGTAGATAGTATGTAGTTATTGTTTTAAACGTTGTTGTTGCACATTCCGCTTTTAGATGTCGTGATTATTTTCCGTCTTCCTGGCTTTGGATGTCATTTAACTTTGTGAGTTTCTTTGACTCATAATACTTGTTTCTAATATCTTTTGAATAATAAAGAATTGTTTTTTGTGAAGCTGCAAGATCTATAAGTTGATTTAGTCGATATGTTTTAGGCATATCTGCCTTGCAGCAAGTTCTATAGCTTTATTTGGTGAGTGATATGCGAAGATGCAAGATATATTGCTTGCTTTTGTCACTGTATTGGAGGCAGATTTTCCAAATAGCAAGATCTATAGCTTACAATTTATTTGGTTTGCAAAGTTACGAGATCCGTTGCTCGCTTTTGCTTCTTTGCGGGCATATCTACCCTATTGGAAAGTGCATGACTTGCTATAGCTTGTGTTTTTTGAAGCAATGAGTTGAGCAGTGCTCGTGATTAGCACTTATGCTAAAAAAATTTCATGATTGTTTATTAAGAGTGTGTAACTTAGTTTTGCAAATGTGAAGTAAAGATGCTTGGAAAAGAATGATTTTACTTCAGAAGAATCATACTGCGATAATGTCACCTTCAACACAAACCAAATGATCGAAGAACAAACATGATCATTTCATGGTTTCTATAAATGTGAGCTAGCATTTCCTGCCATTTAACTGATTCTACACATAAAACTTCCTTAAGTTAACTATGTGCCAAATGTTAGGGACACTGCTACCATCCATCCTTTCTAGCTCATAGCAGTTTGATTGGTGCGCCTTCGTTATCTTGTACAACCCTTCCCACTTTGGGCAAAACTTTCCTCTTTCTTCAGCTAAGCTAGCTTCATTTTTCCTTATCACCAAATCACCAACTTCAAACTGCTTCTCTTTGACCTTTTGGTTGTACGCTCTTGCCATTTTTCCTTGTATTTAGCCTCCTTGATTGTCACTTTCTTTTTTTCTTCTTTGAGTGCATCCAAGTTAAACTTAAGATGTTCTGGGTTGACGTCCTCCTTGTATTACCCCACTCGCAGACTGTACTGTCCAATCTCAACAAGGATTACTACTCCGTGCCCATATACTAGATTATACAGCATCTCTCCTGTTGGTTCTCGTACTGTTGTCCTATACGACCACAAAGTGTTGGGTATCTCGTCAACCCAACCTACACGTTTTCCTTTTAATATCTTTTAGATTCCTTGAATGATCATTCTGTTCATTACTTCCACCTATCCGTTGCTTCAGAGTGAGCTACAAAATTGAATTTCTGAGTGATTCCCAGCTTTAGACACTATTCCATAAAACCCCCACTTGTAAAGTACGTGCCATTGTCTGTAACAATGGTGCGCGGTACCCCGAAGTAACAAACTATGTTCATCCACACGAGTTTCCTTGTAGCTTCCGCCGTTACTCACCCTAGGGGCTTCACCTCCACCCACTTGGTGAAGTAGACGACCACTACGATTAGAAACTTTGAATTTCTAGCACCCTTTGGGAAAGGTCCAATGAGATCAATCCCCCATTTATCAAAAGTCCATGCTCCGTATATTCCTGTCAATGGTGACTGCAGCTTGTGTGATATTGGAGCATTCATCTGGCAAGTTCTACATTTGAGGACGAAGTTGTATGCATTGTTGAACAGGGTTGGCCAGTAATATCCTACTCGAATGATCTTCTTTGCTATTGTTTGAGACCCTTGATGTGATCCACACGGTCCTTCATGTACTTATTTCAAGATTTCATCTACTTATGACGATCCCACACATTTTATCCAAGGAGATAAATAACCTTTCTTGTATAAGGTTCCATCTTGATAAGCATAGTTGTGTGATCGCATTTGCAGCTTTCTAGCCTTTACTTTGTCTGTTGGCAACTTCCCATTGTAAAAGTAATCAATCAATGGTGTCATCTAGCTTAGCTCTAGTTCTTGAACAACCAAAACATTCATCCTTGCTGTGTTTCTGATTGGGATAATTTCCACTTTCATATTTGTGTTCGGCTAATGGGTCAAATCATGTTGTTGCCAATTTGCTTAAGGCATTTTCCTTTGTATTTTCACTCCTTAGGATTGTTGTATATTGAATTATTTAAGGTTAGCAATGAGTTGATGAATCCTGATCAAGTATTTCACCAACTGACCTTCTTTACTTCATAATCTCCACGTACTTGTTGGACCACTCTTTGTGAATCGCTAAATGGCCAAACGCTCTTCACCTTCATGTCAACTGTGAGTTGTAAGCCTTATATTAACGCTTCATACTCTACCTCATTGTTGGCGTGTGAGAAATCAAAGCAAAGTGAGTATCTAGATTCGCCTCTGCTTGGATCAATCATCCACAGTCCTGCTCCACATCTTTCCTTTCTAGATGCCCCATCTATGAAAAACTTCCATGCGACATCTTCCCACTTAGCCTTTCCTTTGTCCCATTTCTCGAACTGCTGTGTTTTTTCCTGTTGCATCCCCACGCTTGTCATTTCTGCAATGAAATCTGCTAAAGCTTGTGCTATAATGGAGGTTAACGACTGGAAATAAATTTCAAACTATCGCAACTCAAGGGCCCACTTGTTCATTCTCCCAGATGATTCTAGTTTGTTCAAGATGTTCTTGATTAGGTAGTTGGTATAGATAACAATCGTATGACTCTGGAAATAAGTTCACAGTATTTTTGCTGAATATATCAATGACAGGGTCAACCTTTCGATGGGAAGATACTCCCTCTTGGCTTGTTGTAATATTCTATTGGTGTAGAACACCGGTACATGTTTTTGGCCTTTTTTCCTAACCAGGACTGAGCTTACTGCATTCGCTGAAAATGGTAAGTATAAGTATAGCGTTTCTCCTTGGACTGGTGCTTTTAGTGTTAGGAGTACCTGAAGTTAATCCTTCAGTGACTCATGTGCTGATTGGCACTCTTAATTTCAACTAAACTTCCGAGATTTTTTGAGGACTTCAAAAAGTGGGAAGTGCCTTTCTGCTACTTTTGGGAAAAACCTACTCAGTGCAGTGGTTGATCACACTAGGATTTGGACTTCTTTCAATGTTTGCGGTTGGGGGAGTTCCACGATTGCTTTTATCTTCCCTGGATTAGCCTCAATTCCTTTGAAGGATACTTTATCCCCCAGAAATTTACCTGCTCCAACCCTGATCGTTCAATTCTTCAGATTGAGCTTCATTCCGATTGTGCTCAATGTATACTGGGTTTCTTTTAAATCCTATGCGAAGTCAATTATTCGCTTGCTCGATCACTATATCATCTACATATGCTTCCATTTTATGTCTAATTTGATTGCAGAATGCATTGTCAACCACTATTTGGTATGTTGCCCTTGCATTTTTCAGTCCAAACGACATCTTCCCATAGCAGAATATCCCAAAGATTATTATGAAAGCCATTTTTTCTGCATCTTTGGGATTCATTAATATTTGATGATATCCTTTGTAGGCATCTAAAAAAGTGAGAAATTTGAATTCCGAGATTGCTTCCACTAGCTGATCAATCTTTAGCAGGGGGTAACAATCTTTTGGGCATGCTTTGTTCAGATTGGTAAAATCAATACACATTCTCCATCCCGAGTCTACCTTTTTTTACCATTACTGGCGCTAGCCATGTTGGGTATATCACCTCTTTTATGATTCCAACTTGCAACAGTGCCTTTACTTCGTCCTCAATTGCCTTTTGCCTATCACTAGCAAAACTTTATTGTTTTAGTTTGACCGGCTTGATCAAATCAGCGATGTTCGAAGAATGTGTTGCCATGTTTGGGTCAACTCCCCCCATGTTTTATATGCTCCATGCGAACGTGTCCTTATGCTTTCTTAGAGTTTGTATTACTATCTGCTTTTCTTGGTCTGGAAGAAATTTCCCTATCTTGACATAGTTGGAAGCATCGTTGTCATCTAGAATGACATCTTCAGTTTCTTCCCCAATTTCCACTAAACGATTCGCCTGGGTGAGTGGGTCACTACTGGTGATAGTACTAGCCATCTTTGGTTATTCCATTGTTCGTCCTGATTTCATTGTGATGACCATGCATTGCCTGGCGGTCTATTGATTTCCCTTCACTGTTGTGACCCCTGTCGGGGTTGTAATTTTCATGACCAAATGGTATGGTGACCATATCGCTTTTGCTCTGTTTATCCATGGCCTGCCAATGATAAAGTTAAATGAACTCGGAGCATCCATGACCATGAAGTCAAAAATTATAATGCAGGTCTTCTCATTTTCTCCAACTGTCATGGGTAACTAGATGTTGCCAAGCGGCGTTTCCACTTTTCCTGTGAATCCAACGAGCGCGGATGTTGGCTTCTTCAAGTCACTTCTTTTGAATCCAAACTTGTCAAAGCAATCCACAAAGAGGATTTCTACCTCACTTTCATCATCCACAAATACTCTACGGATAGTTGCGTTCCCAATTTTGGCTATAATAACCATAGGGTCATTGTGTGGCAAAGTGTTAGGAACAATGTTCTCTTCATTAAACGGGATCGTTTCATCCATGCACACTCTTTTGTCCACGGGCTCCTCTGGAGGCGAATACCTAGCTTTAGCATTCCAAGCATTGTTTGACAAGGATTCCGTTGATCCATGTATAGAGAAGACCACTTTTTCTGGTGCCTCATTAGGTAGATCTTCCTCATAGCTTATCGCCGCGGTCATCCTTTGGGCCCTGTTCTGGGTGTTCACAGTTTCCTGACTTTTGGGTACAGAGCTTCCCTCCTTGCTTGGATCGTTGTACATGTTACTACTTTCTTCCTTCCTGTATTGTCCCAGATAACCATTTCTCAGGTTTTCGTGTATCTTTCTCTAAAAATCTCTACAATACTCAATATCATGCCTATGGTCCTTATGGAAGGCACAATAGTATTCCCTTGATCTCTTCTCTGAGGGCGAGGGGTGCCATTAGTGCAGGCTCACGGAATAGCTCTTTGTTTGCCTACCAGATCTCTCTTCGCAATTTTGTTAACGGTGTCTCTAGGGACACGATGATTTTTATCCCTGCTTCTCTTCCTTTAAAGGTCAAGTTCCCTTTCCCCTTGCTTTCCAAATTCCATTGCAAGTCCTCTATAGCTCTTTTCTTACCTTGCTCCCACTATATTTTTTGGTTATTAGCTTCCTCAGTCCATACATATTGTTCTATCATCTTTTGCAAGTCTCTTGGGTTTTCTGGCATGTTTTGTTAGTTCCTTGTAGAACTCTCCTGATTGCATGCCTCCCATGAACACACCTAAAGAAGATTAGAATGACAGATCCCACACCTGTAGGCTTTCTGTAACGAACCTGCTGTGATATTCTGCCAAACTTTCATCACTTTGTTGGGCTATGTTGTTCAAATTTGTAATTGTTTTGGTGAAATTCTGCTTCCGATAGAACTGTCCCAAAAACAAATATGATAGTTGTGCCCAAGATGTGATGCTTCTGCATGGTAAATCCTCATACCATGAAATCGTTGTTCCCGACAAAAATATGGGGAATACCTTGCATACTAACTCTATTTCTGCATCACGGAACCTCATGCTATTGTGATATGAGTGTAGGAACTCTTTTGGGTCTGTTGTCCCATCATAGATTTTGACATGCAATGGTAATTCGAAGTCTTTTAGCCTCTTAAAGTTGTGGAGATGCGGTGCGAGTGGTGACTTGTCTGTATCATTCTCTGCAACTATGTCTCTTAATTCATCTCCTTATTTAAGGTCAACATTTTTTTGAACCACTTTCTGACTTACCTTTGGAGACTTTGGTTTAAGAGTGACAAGGAATTAATTGTACAATTGTCTTTGTTCCTTTCTAGAAATGCTGTGAGCGCTCATTTTTAGGTTAAAAGACTCTACTTCTTCTTTCTCTTCCTTGTCATCTCCGTTGTGTTCTTGTTCTCCGCTGGGGGTGCGTTCCTAATCTTGGCTAAGATGTGCATTCCTATTTCTCCCCATTGTTTATTCTTGAGTGTAGTGGTTTTGACCCCTTTCACTTCTGGTGAACACCATTAGCTGGAAATGAACAACTAGAAAAAATCTCTAGTCCCCATAGTCGACGCAATGTTGTGGTGTGCTCCTAACTAGTTGGTTAATTATGGTTCACCAAAGATGTGGCTACAAAAGAGATCCCGGAGGTGGTTCCGGGGAAACAACTCCGGCATTCAAGTCAGTAGCTTTCTTTCAAGAATCTGGTTTCTCTAGTTTAGTTGCACTTACCTGGATTTGTCTCCTTCTTCCTTCTTTTATAATATGTAATGAATGTGGTTTTTCTTTGTCCAGAACAGTCATTATATGTGTAATCGTGGGGCCGAGAAACACAGTTCATGGCTAACAACTGGTCAAGGCTTCTGCTATTCTTGGCTCGTGGGCTAGCACTGTTCTCTCTGCATTCGTTTGACCCCAACTTGCGGTCCTTTGTGCTTACTATTTATTTGGACTAGGTATGGACCGGTGCTCAAAACACATGGTGTAGCCGATGACATACACTTTCCCGTACCTGTTATATCGAGTGTGCTCACAACCCTCTATCGACACCGTCATCGTAATTAGGGGAGTACAATAACTCCCGACCATTATTGTAGGTCTGTTTCTCCCCCACTTGATTACGTCCCGGGTTTCCACCACGAAGCACAACTTCCCTAGGGTTTCAATATTTCTACCTGTAACCTATCAGAAAACTTAACGTAGTCGGCTAAGGCTGGTGAGATGGAAAATAAGTCAGAGCAATACTTGGGTCTCCTGTGCACACACTCACATAGTCGCAGCGTACTCCCTTACCCATTCTAACATCCAGATTTCTCTTCATAAAGGGGCATCAATAAATGCACCATACATGAATACAACCCAAAATGTGTGCCGATGAGGTGTAATATTCATGCATTTAAAACATTCAAGAATAACCATAATAATATCATGAACACAAATAATAGGATGAATATAATGAATCTCACAAAACTTAAGTTAAAACATGCAGTACGATTATCCCTAAACTATGAAAACTACTCCATGGACATGGAATTCAAATATAGATCTGAATTCCACATCTAGGATTAACACAAAATGTAAAAGAAAAGAAAGGAAAATGAGAGAGTATTTCTCTCTAAAAGTACCTTTCTAATGAACTAATATACTTTTTACATGCTTAACATAGTAGTGTAAGGTCATATTTATAGGAGAAGGGGATTGGTCCTAAAAATTGGCCTAAAATAGGCCAAAAATGCTAAAACCCTAGTTCAACCGCCGCCTGGCACTGGCCGTCGTGGATGGTACGGTCTGTGCCAAGTACATGTCACGGGATGCAAGATTGCGCCCAAGTTGTGGTTCTTCATCAGCTGGTCTGGAAGCACGGTCTGCTCAGAAGTTTAGCGCGAGGCACATGCTTTGGTGTAGGCCATGGTCTGGAGGCTCATTCCGCTTAGAAGTTTGGCGTGGGGCATAGACTTTGGCATGAGCCGTAGGCTGGTTTTGACATCTTGAACTTGGAATGACGTGGGCCATCGTAAATGGGACGGTTTATGCCCATACTTAGCCATTTTTTAGCAAATCCTCGAACTCATGTTGCACGGGCCGTGGGATATAGTGTGGGTCGCGCCATTGCCTCGTGCTAGAATTATTGGTGCGGGGCATTTCCTATGGTGTGGGCCGTTGGTGCTTAACCATGAACGGTCTATGCTGACCTGTGGTACCTTGGCCAGCTAAACATGTTTCCTTTGCTATGGGTGAACCATTAGTCTAATTTTTGAGTTCTAATAGTAGATTTTGTAGTGCTCAAAAAGACAAATTCAATGGAATCAGCCTTGAAGGCTAACTTCTCTTGGATCGTTCTTAGACTTTGGCACAACTCACCAGACCACGATTCTCCATTTCTTCATTGACCGCTTTGATCTCTGTTGCCGCCTATCTTTGACTCTAATCTCCTTCTACCACACATTGATATTTGTGGCCTTTATCTACTACCATTCTATAGGTGAACGGCCTTCAATCTCTTCTACCGTCCTTTGCGAACGACCTTCAATATCTTCTAGCTCCCTTATGAACGGCCTTCACATAGAATGTAACCAAAAAGTACCCATGGGCGACCCACTAAAAATGATCAAATGGAAGATCTAGGAGCCTTTGGATGAAAGATGTCCATTAGTATTAATTAAGTCTACAAAAATGCAGGATCCAGACAATAAAACCAAACATGAGCGCTAAACCCCTTGTCAAGTAAACTCAACTAATACTAGCAATCTGGCAAACAAAACATACCAAAAACTATGCTAGATACAACGGTTAAAGCACGCAAAATGAAGCACATCAGACTCCCCACACTTTACCATTTGCTCATCCTCCAGTAAACAAAGACAAGAGAAAGCATTAAGCGAAACGTAGCTTGCAAACAGAAGTTAACCAAGGTATCCCACTTATGCCTAGATTACCCTGTTTCCCCCTAAAAGAGTAAGAATCTCATAACTCTCACACTGCCCGAAGAACATAAGCAATCCAACCACCCAAAATAAAATGTGGAAAAAGGTAAGCTAAAAAGATAAGTGTCAAGCTAGCTTACTTTTCCCAAAATGATCCCAAAGTAATCCAAGAGTTGTCTCCAAAAACAATCCATCAAGGAAATCCAAGAGCCTTCGACTTGGTTGTAACATGAGGATAATTCGCAATTCTCGACCTAGTTACAACCAAGGAGTCAAATGTATCATCAACCTAGCTTTTGTTTTTCTCAATTTCTCTAATTTTTCCTAGGAGCCCTTTTCGGTTTTTATCTTAGCTTTAACACACAAATGGTACTCACTTCTCACCTTTTTCCACACGGCCTCTCATTTTTGCCTAGGCTCGTAAGCCTAGCTGGGACTAGCCTTTCATTTTTACCTAGGTCTTTCAACCTATCCGGGATTTTTCTAATGTTACCCAAGTCGCCCTTTTGGGTTTTCGACTTGTCCAGGTTTTTGTATTTTTTTTTTCATTTTTCAAGTTTTCCAATTTTGTTTGGTGTAGCATAAAATTGCTCCTAAAGTGGGCTTCATGCTACAAAATATAAGATCACACACAAAAATACACCACCAATATCCTAAAACAACCTACCCCATGCAAACTAGCTAGCATAGAATGTCATACCACCAAATGTCCATCCAAAAACATCCCTCAACAATCAAAAACCAAAATCACCAACAAACATGAAAAACAACTATTAATGAAAATTATGAAATGCACCGAGAAAATGTAAGAATGAAGTATCCCTTAGTGCTCACTACTCCTTCCTCACACTTAACCAATGCATAGTCTCCAGTGCACAAAAATCATACCAAAATATAAGTGAGGTAGGGATAAATGATGATACTCACTCTCGTGGCCCCGAAGGGCCTTCATCATTGTGACTCGTGAAGCTCTTCTCGATGTATACTATTGTTTGAAGTGTGGCCTTAATGCTATCCATCCTCAAACTAAGATCATTCACTTGTGAGCGCATTCCTCCTATTACTTGGATGACATCTTGCAAAACTTGGGTAGAGTTCGAAAATTTTCCCCCAAGAGATTGCAATTGGTCTATAATGTCCGTGGATATGTGACAACAACTAGGAGGTGCTCTTGGAGTAGATTCGCCCTCGGCCTCCACAACATCTATCTTCGGGTTGGCTAAAACTCTGTAGAAATATCTCTCAAATCTCCGGTCTGGAAAAATAAATAGTCATCCAAGAACGTGTTATGGTCAATGGTGGTGTGTTCCGGCTGTGGAAGTGCCATGAAACTACAAGTACTCACTCTGCCATAAAGCCATACATATCTACCCTCCAATGTCATAGGTCCCACCATAGATGCCTTTGCTAACTTCTCGATGTCATACTTTGTGCCCGATCGTCCCAAGTTAGCCAATGCTCTCTGTGTGACTAGATGCCCTAAGTTTTGTGCCAGTAGACCAACCATACCGCCCATAGATATCTTTTCACTTTTCATGTTTGCCATCGCTAAACATTCCTTCATAAACGATCCCAGCAAGTTCGAGCAAAAGTTACCCTAGGGTGTCATTTCCCAAAGGTAATGAACATCTGAACCCAAATATTGCATTATTTAACCATAGAAAAAACACCCATAGCCAACATACTTTGAACATAACGGAATGCCGGGTGAACCAGGGCAGTACTCTTACATAGGTTCTTTCGATCAGTGCGTATCAGTTACACCCAAAAACATCCAAGAGAGAAGGGTACCCCCTGACGATGTGTTTTAGTACCTCCTTGCCATACCTCCCTCTAAAGGCACGCGTACCAGTGGGTCATCTTGTACTCCTTATCGTTTAGGTTGAATTTGATCACCTTGTGTCCATCATTGTCCACAACTGGCCATAGAGTAACTAGGAACTCTAGGGTTCACCTCATGTATATCTTAGAATGTTTTTCTAAAAACCCCTCTAGACCTACTCGACCCAATAGGTAAGTGATAGGCTTGAGTAAGCCTAGAGCCATCAAGGTATCATTACAAGCAAATCCAGTCTCCAAAAAACTCCTCTTCCGCTCTCTCAAGTTCCTCTACCTGTGGACTACAATTATGAAGATGTTGGATAAAACCATAAACTCCCCGGTCACAAATATGGGGTTGCAAACAATAGAAGTCATCGGCTCTGGGTTTGCACCTTTTGCCGGCTTCTTCCTCTTCTCACCCCGAGTGAACTTTCCCTTTTCCGAAACATTCTTCTTATGTGGCATCCTAACAAAATGAAGGCAAGAGTGGTGATATGATCTAATGTGCTTCATTTTGTGTGTATTAACTATTGCATCTGGCATAGTTTTTGGTATGTTTTGTACGGTGGATTGCTAGCATTAGTTAATTTACGTGACAAGGGATTTAGGCGGCCATGTTTGGTTTTATCGTCTAAATCCTGCATTTTGTAGACTTAATTAGTACTAATGGAGATCATGTATCCATGGGCTCCTAGATCATCTATTCGATCATCTTTAGTGGGTCGCCCGTGGGTACTTTTTGGTTATATTCTATGTGAAGGTCGTTCACAAGGGCGGTAGAAGATATTGAAGGTTGTTCGTAAGCACGGTAGAAGAGATTGAAGGCCATTCACCTCCAGAATGGTAGTAGACAACGGCCACTAACATCAATGAGTGGTAGAAGGAGATTGGAGATAGGCGGCAATAGAGTTCAAAGCAGCCAACGAAGAAATGGGATATCGTGGTCTGATGAGTAGTGCCAAAGTCTGAGAACGATCTGAGATGAATTAGACTTCAAGGCTGATTCCATTGGAATTTCTTCTGAGCACTACAAAATCAATAAATAGAACAAAAAAATTGGACAAACGGTTCACTCGTAACAAAGGAAACAAGTTTAGCCAGCCAAGATACCACGGGTCAGCGCAAACCATTTATGGCCAAGCACCAACGGTCCACGCCAGAGGAGACGCCCCATGCTAACAGTTCTAGAGCGAGGTAATGGCACGACCTGCACTATACGTATGGTCCGCGGAGCTCAAGTTCAAAGGTTTGCCCAAAAATGGCTGACTGTAGGCGTGGACCATTCCAATCACAATGGCCTGCACTATTCCAATATCAAAATGCCAAGACTAGCCATTGGCCCGTGCCAAAGTTCATTTCCCGCGCCATAATTCTGAGCAAACCATACTTCCTGACCAGTGCCCGCGCCATAGCCCATGGTCTGCACCAAACTTCTGAGTAAATCATGCTTCCTGACCATGGCCCTCGCTAAAGCTCACAGTCCATGCCAGAAATGCACGCCACGGCCTTGCGCCAGATTAAGTGGCCTGCACCTTTGAAGAACCATGGTCGCATGCGATGATGCGTCTAGCGACAAAGTACTTGGCGTGGACCACACCATCTACGACGATCCACGCCAGGCGGTGGCCGAACTAGGGTTTTTTCATTTTGGCCTATTTTTAGGCCCAATCGTATTCTCCTATATATATGACCTTAGTCCACTAGGTTAAACTTGTAAAAAGTAGATTAGATTATTATGAGAGCTCTTAGAAAGGGAGAAACATTCTCTCCTTTTCCTTTTTCTTTCTTTTCATTTTGTGCTCATCTTAGATGTGGAATTCAAATCTGTATTTGAATTCCATATCTATGGAGTAGTTTTCATAGCCCGGGGATAATTGTAGTGCATGATTTAATCTTTATTTTTATGTGAGATTCATTAGATTCATACTATTATATATGTTCATGATATTATTATGATTGTTCTTGAATTTTCCAAATGCATGAATATTACACCACATACCGGCACACACTTTGGGCTGTATTCATATATGGTACATTTATTGATTCAGTATTGGGAAGAGAAACCTGGATGTTAGAATGGGTAAGGGAGTACGTAGAATCTACGTGAGTGTATGCATGGGAGACTCGAGTCATACTTTGACTTATTTTCCATCGCATCAGTCTTAGTTGATTACATAAAATTTTTCGATAGGTTGTGAGTAGAGATAGTATAAAAGTAGCAAGCTAGGGTGTGAGAAGCCTTAGATCATAAATAAGGTGCCAACGACCCTTGGGCCTAGTTGATGGAACCTGGGGGAAGTTGTGCATTCATGATGGAAGCCTGAGATGTAATCGCACGGGGGAGAAACTGACCTACAACAATGGCTGGACCTTGTTGTACTCCCCCAATTACAGTGGCGGCGTCGATAGAGGGTTGCGAGTGCATTCAATGTGACAGGTACGGGGAAGTGTATGCCATTGGCTACACCATGTGTTGTGAACACAATATTAGGTTGTTTAGTAAATCTTGCATGTGAATGAATAAAGGAACGAAACATTAGGTTAATCATGTTGCACAATGACTCCCCAAGTGCTTAGCTTAATTAGATTACTTGCTATTTTACTATATATTTTGTAGTATATTTTGTAGTTAATAATATGAAAATCCAAACCCCCTTTGTTTGCATTTACTAGCAATTCCTTTCACTTGTACGGATTGATGACCCATATGAGGTTGTGTTTTAGTTGATACTTGAGCCCTAGAATCTCTGTGGATAAACCCAGGGCTTGCCGCTAACTACCCTCTAGGTAGCGTAGCAGTGAGAACGGGTGCAAAATATAAATTTTATCTTTGACCTTCTCAGCCTCTGCTTGGGTTAATTAGCTACAGTTAACGACCCCAGGTAGAGGCAGGTCAAATTTTGGCGGCGCTACCGGGGATGCTATTCAGCTTAAGTATTGATTAGCACAACTTGTTAGTTGAAGTAGTTAGTAATTGCTTTTTTTTTTCTTTTTTGTTCATTTGTGAAGCTTTTTTGTAGCTGGAATCTATTGATGTGGCAGGATACCAATCAGCAGATGAAACTGTGTAGGGTGTGTCATTTTGACCACCCTACATAGTGTTGCCCGTGGTTAAGTAATTATGGGAAAAACATTGAGATTGTAGCTCAGCAAGCCCAACTGAAGTGAGAGTGGTTCACATACCACTACTCACTCAAATTGATCTCATCCCTCAAGTCTCTAGGTGAGGAAATACTCGAGGCTCTGACTAGTTTTTCAAAAACTAGTGAAACTCTGAAAAGTTAAGTATTTTCTTGTATAAAAAATTGTGGGGTTCAAATATCTTCTGGTGTTTATAGGAAAGGTGGAAAGGTGAATGAGCTAATAGGCATAGTGAACCAGTTGATGGGAAGGCTTAAACTCACAGATGAGAAAGCACCTCCACCGATATGTTTGGGACAATTGAGAAAAAATGAGCCATGTGTGACATTTGGTCCCAATGAGGCTAGTCCTATCTCCTTTAACACTAGTGAGATATTGCTTGAATGTAGAGCATTATTAAAGAAAATGGGCAATCCTGAACATGAATTTGAGCATGAAATGATTAATCAAAACATGAAGTGTTATTCCCCTTTGGTTTATATATATGAAAATATTGTGCAAGATATTTTTTGGTCCCAACAACGGGTTAGCTTTAGAGGATAACTTCTTTATTTATGCAATTTTTAACACCCCGGAAGCTTACCTAGTGGGGAGTGTAGAAGGGGTTGATCATCAAGGTGAGAATAGTGTAGAACCCTTACCTAAAAACTTGGATGAGCTAGTTCTACCGGAGACCAAGCCTTCAATAGAGGAACCACCGGAAATTGAGCTTAAGCCTTTACCTTGACACTTGAAGTATGCTTTATTAGGTGAAAATGAAACCTTGCCTATGATTATCTCGAATAGGTTGACCATTGACCAAGAAGGTAAATTGCTCGATGTTCTTAAAAAATTTAAAGGAGAAATAAGATAGTTTGACTGACTTTAGAGGGATAAGTCCTTAAATATGCATGCATCTTATTCTATTAGAGGAGGGTATAAGACTCGTACACCAACCTCAAAGGCGACTGAACCCGTCTATGACAGAAGTAGTAAAAGGTGAAGTCCTTAAACTACTAAAGGATGGGGTAATATATCCTATCTCTGATAGTACTTGGGTGAGTCCCACCCATTTGGTGCCAAAGAAAAGTGGGGTCACCGTAGTGAAGGACAAGGATGGGGACTTGGTACCCACCTGTATTCAAAATGGGTGGCGAGTGTGCATTGATTACTGCCGCTTAAACACGGTGACTCAAAAAGACCATTTCCCCCTACCTTTTATCGACCAAATTCTTTAAAGGGTGGCTAGCCATGCATATTATTGTTTCCTTGATGGCTATTCTGGATACTTCCAAATAGCCATTAATCAAGAGGACCGGGAGAAGATCACATTCACTTGCCTCTTTGGCACCTTTGCTTATAGGTGTATGCCTTTTGGTCTCTGTAATGCTCCAGGTACTTTTCAGAGGTGCATGGTTAGCATATTCTCAGAATTTATCAAGAAATTTATGGAGTTCTTTATGGATGATTTTACCATCCATGGGGATTCCTTTGATTCATGCCTACATCATTTAGCACGAGTGCTAGAGCAATGTATGGACACGAACCTCATGCTAAACTCTGAGAAATTCCATGTCATGGTGGAAAAAGTTATAGTTCTAGGACATGGTGTGTCAGCTCAAGGGTTAGAAGTTGATAAATCCAAAGTAGACACAATCAAATCCTTACCTTACCCCACAAATGTCAAGGATCTTAGATCATTCTTAGGTTACGCCAGTTTTTACCATCATTTCATCAAGGATTTCTCAAAATATCCTCACCTCTTTGCAAAATACTATAGAAAGATGCCAATTTTATTTTCACCGAAGAGTGCAAAAAGGCTTTTGACACTCTGAAAAATATGCTAGTGACTGCCCCCATAATCTAACCTCCAGACTGGTCTCTTCCCTTCGAGATCATGTGCGATGCAAGTGATCGTGCTATAGGGGTTGTTCTTAGCCAAAGGATTGGTAGATCTCCACACGTCATATACTATGCATCAGTAACTCTCAACGACACTTAGGCGAAACTACTCTACCACCGAGAAGGAGTTACTAGCTATAGTCTTTGCCCTAGAGAAGTTTTGTCAATACCTTTTAGCCAAGGTTATACACCAACCATGCAACACTTCATCATCTAATGAAGAAGAAGGAAGCTAAGCCAAGGCTCATTAGGTGGATACTTCTTTAGAGTGAGTTTGACCTAGAGGTAAAGGATAAGAAGGGTACTGAAAATACAGTAGCAGACCACCTAAGTAGACTACCAGCCCTCGAGAGCCCAGAACCAGCCAAGGAAAAAGCAAGGTTGGAACCTATTCAGGAATAATTTCTCGATGAGCAATTATTCGGGATAACAACTAGCTAGACATAGTATGCTAACATAGCGAACTTTCTTACCACTGAAAAGTTTCCTTCATATTTTGACAAGTCAAGAAAGGAGAGATTGATGAATGAGGCAAAGGAATATATCTGGGATGACCCCCTACCCATGGAAGCATTGTTCTGATCAGGAAATTAGAAGATGCATTCCTGATGATGAAATAGGCCGTGTCCTTAAGATGTGTCATTCATCCCAAATTGGGGGATATTTTGGATACAAAAGAACTGCAAAGAAGGTAACAGATTGTGGTCTATGCTGGCCCACTGCATAATCGTTTATTCTTCTCCACCAAATACTCCCAAGAACCACCATATCTCCACTCATTCTTCCACCATCTTACATACATTGACATATGAAGATTCTTTTATCTTGATTGTACCTTTTTGATTGTAGTATGCTGACTATATCTGTGACTATAAGGGCTATATTCTATAATAATTTTTGGATATGTGTCGATATATGTTGGATATTTCCATTGGATAATCTTATAGTGGTGATTGCATGATGGATTGGTTATTTTTTGAGAATACTATGGTTATTAACTTTTAATGCTAAACCTAGTATTACAAATCCATATGCACTTGTGAGTTTGATATTGTTATCTATGGTGTTAGTCTTGATCAAACGGTGCCAAGGAGACAACATTTTGCTCGAGGGGTGAATTCTTCTATGACACTTTTCTCCCCCTTCTGGCTCCGAAACCATTTTCAAGGCTGATTCTATACAAATACATGGGATTTTTCCATACCACCTGCGACTATGCGGAGAAACGAGTGTCACTCTACCTCTTACCTTGAGTTTTATTGTTCTTGCCTTACATGTTCACAGTGAGGGCAATGTAATGTTTTAAGTGTGGGGAGGGGTTAGAGGAATCACATGCATGCTAGCTTGTTTTGGAATGCTTTTTGCTACTTTTGATTGGAAAAATATGAGAAAAATTGAAATTTTTGAAAAAAATAGAAAATGAAAAAGAAAAAAATAATTAAAAAGAAAACCCGCTAAGTTGAAACCCCGAGAGGGCAGCTTAGGCAACATTGGGGCCTGGATAGGTAGAAAAACTGAAAGGGCGACCTAGGCAAAAAATGAGAGGCTAAATGTGCGGGAAAAGGCGAGATGTGAGCCAAAGAAACATGATGTGTGGCTAGAAGGAAAACCTGAAAGGGCTCTTAGGCAAATGAGAGAAAGAGAGAGAAAAGGAAAATGCTATGGTTTCACTCATTTGTCAGTGTTGGATTCATAAGGTTGTGGTTGTCATATGGATGGATCGGGTAGCTCAACATCTTGAGACCTCTTGGGATTGGGTAACTTAGCGGATTGAAAATTGAAGTATGGTTATGAAATTCTTGATTCTTTTATACTTCGTTTTGGTTGATATATTGGCATTGGGTGAAGTATTTGTTTGAACCTCCTATATGGTTTTGACTTCATTTTGTGTCATTGGATTTTGGTTGATATATTGGTATGAAGTGAATATGTGCTTGAACCTTTCATATGGTTTTAACTTCATTTTGTGTTATTGGACTTTGGGATTACCAATTCGAGACTTTAAAGCATTTTTATGGGTAGTGAATTGATAAGTGGCAGGTTTGGTTGGATTTAGGAATTGGGGTTGTGTGTGTGAAAAATTCTCATTTGAGCTTTGATTTTGGAATTTACGATATTGAGAGTTTCTGTGAGGTTTTGATTGGGGGAATATTAGTTTAGGATGTAGATATATGAATTCCTTTGTGTGCTTGAATATTTTCTTACTCGAGGGCGAGTAAGGTTTAACTGTGGGGAGGTTTGATGTGCCCATTTTATATGGTTATATTAGGACTTTTAGGATTCACTTTTGTACACTTTTGTGCTCTGGATGTGACATTTTACCTTGAAATTCTCTAAGGAGAGTTAAAAGCGACTTTTACACTTTTATTACTTTTCTAGAGGATTTTGTGTGACAAGGCAATATGTTTGAAGACTTTGAAGAATACATTTTAAGATTGGAAGACTTGCATTTGAGCTTTTGAAGACTTGAAGAATTGAAGATAAGTGAAGTGAAGAGAAGGACTTGAAACAAAAAGAAGAAAGAAATTAAGATGCTGAAACTTGGCTCGGCCGCGACTTGCGATGGATTGGTCGCAAGTCATGATGGACGGGTGGCCAGAACCTTTCTTACTTTTTTGTACTATAATCACTAAATCTTATCCTCTCCTTTTTTCACTCTTCTTCTTCCTATGATTTTCTGGGTTCAAAACCCTAGTTTTCTTTTCTTTCGTTTCTTAGTTTTTGTAGGTTAATCATGTTTTTTCATTATCTAGGTTAGTTTAATCTTGGGAGCAATTGATTGAGACTTCCTTGCTAATTTCTTGAGAGTCATATCTATTTATTTATTTCTTTTGCTATTGTGCATTTATTGAGCTTTGAATATAAAATTTTAATGGCATTGATGTTGTTGGAAGTTTGAGTGTATGAATTGCTTGTATGACTACTTGTTAGGGTTGGGAGAGAGTATCTAATTCTCCTCTCTTTTAATATGGAACCCAAGAGCACGAGTTAGATCTTCTTAATAATGTTGATGTGTTGATAATTGCTAGATGAATGTGATAATGTCAAACTCTTTGTCACGTTTGTTTATTGTAGCAAATAGGAGGGGTCTATGAGCGTTGAACGTTCTTGACTAATCTTATGTAAATGCATGAATTGGTTAAATGCTTAGACACGGTGTAGTGTTTAGAAGTGTTACCAAGCTTGTTGATTCTTCGTGCTCAATGCCATCAATTGGATACTTTTAGTCGTGTTTCGACTAAGGGAGTTATTGGTGAGGTTTGACATGAGATGTCGAACTCACTCTTGCAAACTACTATCTAAGAAGGATAAAAGATTTATCTTCACAACTAGTAGTGAAAGTAGTGAATTGATTGTTTCACTCATTCTTGAAGCCTTTTTTATTTAGTATTCATGTGTTCTTAATGCTATTTTTTACTCCATTTATTCCATGGGTTGTTTGAGAATAGGAAGTGTTTGTATAATTGAAGTGTTAGGGTGTTAGGAAAGTGACGAATTCCTTAGCTCTTTGACATGAAAATCCAAGAACATGAACTTAGAATTTCTCGTGCATAATGTGTTGTTATTCTTGCTGGATAAATATGTTAATGTGGATTGTTTTCATATTTATCATATAGATGCAATGAAAGGTTGAACCATGAATGTGGTTTTTTCTAGGTTTAGCCTAATGAATGCTATGTTTGGTTAAATGGCTATGTCTTTGGTAGAAGGCTTGTTGTTATCAAATCTATGGTTCTTCGTGTGAAATTCCGTTGATGAAATACCTCTATGGTGTGGTTCACCTAGAGTGATTGTCAACGAGGTTTGCAAATGGTCGTTGTTTATCTTTTCAAATTACTATTAAGAAGGAATGAGTGTTGATCTTTGAATAAGAAGTGATAACATTCCCCATAGGTAACAAACGTGATAAAATGAGTGAATGGTTCAATGATCTACATGAGGTTTGGAAATGGATATCAATTGCCCCCAAGGCTATATCTTTTGTAGTTTTTACCCCTTTTTCTTCGTTTGTTGCATGATTAGCATAGTTACTTAAATTTTCTAGTTAGCTTGTCTTTTAATTTCATAACTTAGGAAAACCAACCAACCCCCTCCCCCATTTACTTGCTTTTATATTTCTATATATATATATATACACTTCTAGCATAATATCAACCTTTTATGTTTAAACGCTTAAGAAAATCACTCTTCTTCGTGGATGACCCCGACTTTTCATTATCTACTTAGTTGTATATAGTAAGCATTTAGGGCTTAGAAATATAACTTTAAGTGGTACGACAAAGGAACCCACTTCTGCAACAGGATTATGGAGTCATTGCTTGAAAAATATGGAGTAACCCATAAGACTTGTACTGCTTACCACCCACAAACCAATGGACAAGCATAAATATCCAATCGAGAAATAAAATCTATCCAAAAAAGACAGTGAATATCTCTAAGAAGGATTGGGGCTATCAATTGGATGATGCCCTTTGGGCCTACCGCATTGCCTACAAGACTCCAATTGGCATGTCACCTTTCCGCATCCTCTACGGAAAAAGATTCCACCTCCTGGTTGAACTTGAATTCAAGACACATTGGGCCATTAAACACCTTAACTTAGACTTGAGTAAAGCTGGGAAACATAGGAAGTCTTAGTTTTTAGAACTGGAAGAACTTAGGCGCAACTCCTATGATATTGCTTTAATCTATTAGAAGAGAACAAAGGCTCTACATGATGAGAGATTATAAATAAGGATTTCTTTGTGGGACAAAGAGTTCTCCTTTACCAATCTAGGCTACGTCTCTTTCCTGGTAAGTTAAGATCAAAGTGGGAAGGGTCATATGAGGTGACCAAGGTATGATCACAGTGACATAGAGGTCAATAATGAGAAAGATGATACAAAGTTGGTGGTTAGTGGGCAAAACTTGAAACCTTACTTTGATTGGGGAACTATAGGAGCCGAAAAAGGGGGTGACCCCCTCCTTGGTGAACTAACTTTGTGACCAACTTGATTTCAATAAAATAATTTGTGAGGATGACAATAAAAATACGGTATTTCATTTTTACTGTAGAATAATGGTCAGTTAGATTTTTGCATGATTAGAGAAATTCTGAGATGAAACTCTTGATCGATTTGTAAATTTGATGCTCGTAACTCATGATTGTGTTTGAATGGACTTAAATTTGATGGGTGACATAGTCTTTTCAAAAAGGGGAAAAACAAAGGATTGGGTCAAAATTTTGGCAATCTCGAGCCAAGATCTGGCACGGCCCGCGCCAAGGGCTTAGGTCCACTCTAGGAGCTTGGTGCAAGGGGATACCTCGTTCCAATATGTTTGGCAAGAGGAGATGTTTCATGCCAAGAGATTTGGTGTGAGGCTTTGGTCCGCGCCAAACAATATCTGCGCCGATTTTCAATTTTCCATTGCCAACTTGTTCAAAAAATGCAAATTTTTGGGGAAAAAATTCTGAATTCTTAACTCAAAATGCATTTTTGGTTCAAAATTTTGAAATTCTCTAATCTTTAGGATTTTTGATGCAAATAGTACTTCCTATAATCCTAAGAATTAATTGATTTGTAATATTATCCCCTAATATGCAATTTTGAAAATTTCATTCTTATCCTACTCTCACTTGTCACCTATGCTGAAATTTCTAATCCCATAGTACATTTCTTCACCTAATTCTATCATTTGACACATTCTTCCTTCTCAAGAAACACTCACTCTCACACACTCTTGGAGAAACTCAAATAATTGAGGCTTTCTTCCAAGAATTAGCAATTTTTGCTTCTTCTTTTGTGGGTCTTACAAATCCTAGCTTCAAATTTCAGGTAACCCATTGAACTCTTTGTTTGTATGTTTTATTTGACATTGTGGTGGTGTTATGAAAAGTATGAATCTTGAATGAGTGTGTGTTTTTGAGAAATGTATTTGGATTTTTATGCATAATCTTGTGTTGAAGAAAAAGTTGGGTGGATTGATGTGCTATCATGCTTAAGTTATTTGATATTAATGTGTTGGGTGATTTAGGAGAGAGAATCTTGATTGCATAATCCTATTGCAGGAGTAGAAACAACTCACATAGAATTATTGCTCAACCCAGAATTTTCCAATTTCCATCTCCTCCCTACAGTGAACTTGAAAATTTTGAATTCGAGACTCGTGATTCTATTTGGAATAGAATTATGCTTGGGTTTTATGTTGTTGAATGCAGGGTTTTTTAAGAGCTATGGGAGGCATGGTTGTTCTTTTGGTGTAACATTTAGGTCATCTGGTCACGCAAAGGGCTTTAGCTAACTTAGGAAGATCGGCCACAAGGTACAATATAGAGAAGTTAGCAAAAGCATCCATGGTGGGACCTACGACATCGTAGGGTAGATATGTATGGCTTTATGGCGGAGCAATCACTTGTAGCCTCATGGTACTTCCATAGTCGGATCGAACCACCATCGACCATGACACATGCTTGGATGACCTATGCATTTTTCCAGACCGGAGATTTGAGAGAGAGAGTTCTATAGATTTTTAGCTAACCCGGAGATAGATGTTGAGGAGGCCAAGGGTGATTCCACTTCAGAGCACCTCCTAGTCACTCTCGCATATCCACGGCCATTATTGACCACTTGCATTCACTTGGGGATAAGCTTTCGAGCTCTACTCAAGTGTTGCAAGAGGTATTCCAAGCGATAGGAGGAATGCTCATGCAAGTGGAAGATCTTAGTTTGAGGATGGATAGCATTGAGGCCACACTTCAAGAAACAAGGTACATTCAGAGGAGTTTCACGAGTCATGAGGATGAAGGCCCTTTGGGGCCGGAGAGTGAGTATCACCATTTTCCCTACCTCACTTATGTTTTGACAGGATTTTTGTGCATTGGAGACTTTGCATCAACAAAGTGTGGGGAGGGAGTAGTCACTTAGGGAGTCTTCATTCTTAGATTTTCTTGGTGCATTTCATGATTTGCTTTGGTAGTATTTTTTTCTTGATTGTTGGTGATTTTTGTTTGTGTTTGTTGAGGGATGATTTTGGATGAACATTTGGTGGTATGACATGCTATGCTAGAGTTTCTAGTTTGCATGGGGTAGATTATTTTAGGATATTGGTGGTGTAGTTTTTTTAATGTTTGATCGTATCTTTTGTAACATGAAGCCCACTTTTGGGGCAATTTTGTGCTACACCAAAAAAATGGAAAAATTGAAAAAAAAATGAAAAAAACCTGGACAAGTTAAAAATCCGAAAGGGCAATTTGGGTAACCTGAGGAAAAAGCCGAATATATCGAAAGACCTAGGTAAAAATGAGAGGCTAGGCTTACGAGCCTAGGAAAAAATGAGAGGCCGTATGGAAAAATGTGAGATGTGAGTACCCTTTGTGTGTTAAAGCTAGGATGAAAATCCGAAAGGGCTCCTAGGTAAAATGAGAGAAATTGAGAGAAACCAAAAAAACTAGGTTGATGATACATTTGACTCCTTGGTTGTAACTAGGTCAAGAATCACGAATTATCCCTATGTTACAACCAAGTCATCGGATCTTGGATTTCCTTGGTGGATTGTGTTTGGTACCGACTCTTGGATTGCTTTGGGATCATTTTTGGAAAAGTAAGCAAGCTTGACACATATCTTTTTGGCTTACCTTTTTCCAGATTTTATTTTGGGTGGTTATATTGCTTATGTTCTTCAGGGAGTGTGAGATTTGTGGGATTCTTACCCTTTTTGGGGGGAACATGGTAATCTAGGAATAAGTGGGATGCCTCGATTAACTTATGTTTTGCACGCTACATTTTGCTCAATTCTTTGTCTTGTCTTTGTTTACTCGAGGAAGAGCAAATGGTTAAGTGTAAGAGTCTGATGTGCTTCATTTTGTGTGCATTAACCATTGCATCCGGCATAGTTTTTTGTATGATTTGTATGGTGGATTGCTAGTATTAGTTGAGTTTAAGTGACAAGGGGTTTAGACTGCCATGTTTGGTTTTATCGTCTAAATCCTGCGTTTTGAAGACTTATTTAGTACTAACGGACATCATGTATCCACAGGCTCCTAGATCTTCCATTCGATCATCTTTAGTGGGTCGCCCGTGGGTACTTTTTGGTTACATTCTATGTGAAGGCCGTTCGTAAAGGTGATAGAAGATATTGAAGGCTGTTTGCAAGAACGGTAGAAGAGATCAAAGGCTATTCACCTCTAGCATGGTAGTAGACAAAGGCCACGAACATCAATGCATGGTAGAAGGATATTGGAGCAAAAGATAGGCAGTAATCGAGTTCAAAGCGGCCAACGAAGAAATGAAGAATTGTGGTCCGATGAGTTGTGCCCAAGTCTGAGAATGATCAGAGAAGAATTAGCCTTCAAGTCTGACTCTATTAGATTTTTCTTCTCGAGCACTACAAAATCTACTAGAACTCAAAAATCGGACTAACGGTTCCCCGTAGCGAAGGAAACAAGTTCTGCCGGCCAATGTACCACGGGTCAGCACGGACCGTTTATAGCCAAGCACCAAAGGTCCAAGCCAGAGGAGATGACCCGCGCCAACAGTTCCATTGCCAGGCTATGGCATGACCCGCACCATGCGCTACAGTTTGTGGAGCTCAAGTTCAAAGGTTTGCCAAAAAATGGCTAAGTATGGGCACGGACCATAGCATTTATGACGACATGCACCGTTCTAAGATTAAGATACCAAGACCAGCCATTGGCCTGAGCTAAAATCCGTGCCCCGTGCAGAAGTTCTAAGAAAACCGTGCTTCCTGACCATGGCCCATGCCATAGCACATAGTTCGCACCAAACTTCTGAGTGAATCATGTTTTCTGACCACGGCCTGCGCCAAAGCTCATGGTCCACACCAGAGCCTTGAGCCATGGCCTTGTGCTAGATCTGGCGGCCCGTGCCTTAAAAGAACAACGCCCGAACACGATGATCCGTCCCACAACAAAGTAATTGGCGTGGACTGCACTATCCGCGACGATCCACGCCATGTGGCGATTGAACTAGGTTTTTAGCATTTTGGGCCTATTTTGGGCCTATTTTTAGGCCCAATCTATGACCTTAGTCTACTAGGTTAAACATGTATAAAGTAGATTAGATCATTAGGAGAGCTCTTAGAGAGGGAGAAACACTATCTCTTTTTCCTTTTTCTTTCTTTTCATTTTGTGTTCATCCTAGATGTGGAATTCAAATCTGTATTTGAATTCCATGTCTATGGAGTAGTTTCCATAGCTTGGGGATAATTGTAGCGCATGAATTAATCTTTATGTTTATGTGAGATTTATTAGATTCATTCTATTATATGTTTTCATGATATTATTATGATTATTCTTGAATGTTCTAAATGCATGAATATTACACGATATACCGGCACACACTTTGGGTTGTATTCATGTATGGTGCATTTATTGATGCCCCCTTGGGAAGAGAACCTGGATGTTAGAATAGGTTAGGGAGTACGTAGTGTCTGCGTGAGTGTGTGCATAGGAGACCCGAGTCATACTCTGACTTATTTGCCATCGCACCAGTCTTAGCTGATTACGTAAAGTTTTCCAGTAGGTTGCTGGTAGAGATAGCATTAAAGTAGAAAGTTAGGGTGTGAGAGGCCTTAGATCATAGATAAAGTGCCAATGACCCTTGGGCCTAGTTGATAGGACCCGGGGGAAGTTGTGCATTTGTGGTGGAAGCCCAGGACGTAATCGCATAGGGGAGAAACATACCTACAACAATGGTCGAACCTTGTTGTACTCCCCTAGTTATGATGGCAGCATCGATGGAGGTTGCAAGCACACCAAACGTGACAGGTATGGGGAAATGTATGTCATTGGCCATACAACATGCAGTGAACACAATATTAGGTTGCTTCGTAAATCTTGCAAGTGAATGAATCGAGGATCAAGACATTAGGTTAATCATGTTGTACAATAACTCCCCAAGTGCTTAGCTTAATTAGATTACTTGTTGTTTTACTTTATGTTCTGTAGTTGATAATCTGAAAATCCAAACCCTTAATTTGTTTGCATTTACTGGCTATTCCTTTCACTCGTACAGATTGATGACCCATACGAGGTTGTGTTTTTAGTTGGTACTTGAGTCCTAGCATCTCTATGGATAAACTCAGGGCTTGCCGCTAACTACCCTCTAGGTAGCATAGCAGTGAGAACGGGTGCAGAATATAAATTTTATCTTTGACCTTCTCAGGCTCTGCTCGGGTTATGATCATAAACAGGGCATGGTCTACATTATCATCCAAACAAGATAATATTCTCCCAAATAGCTTAACCATTCAAGATATGATGATCTTAGCATTAAGGCTATTTAAACAAGAACATTCATTATCAAATAACAAACTCATGTAAGTTCTCACCAACCCATCAATAAGATCATGCAATCAAGATTCACTCTCTTCTAAATCACCCAACACATGAAGATCACATCATTCAAGCATGATAGCACATCAATCCACCAACACTTTCTTCAACACAATATTGTGCATACAAACCAAAACACATCTCTTAAAACCACACACACTCATTCAAAAATTATGCTTTTAATAACACCACCACAATGTCAATAAAGAATATAAAAAAGTGTTCAATGGGTTACCCAAAATTTGAAGTTAGGATTTGTAAGACTCACACAAGAGGAAGCAAAAATTGCTAATTTTTGGAAGAAAGCTTCATTTTTTTTAGTTTCACCAAGAGTGTGTGAGAGGGAGTGTTTCTTGAGAATAAAGAAAGTGTCAAATGATGAAATTAGGTGAAGAAGTGTCAAATTAGAATTTTAGCCTAGGTGATAAGTGAAACAGGTACAATTAAGATAAGAATGAAAATTTCAAAATTGTATTAGGGGACAATAGTACAAATCAATTAGTTCCTAGGAATGTAGGAAGTACTATTTGCATAAAAAATCCTAAGGGGTTAGGGAATTTCAAAAACTTTTGAACCAAAAATGCATTTTGGAAATTCAGAATTTTTGAAAATTTTCATTTTGGAACAATTTGGTAATGGAAAATCAGAAATTGGCGAAGAAGATGTTTGGCGCAGACCAAAGACTCATGCCAAACCTCCTGGTACAAAACATCCCCTCACGCCAAATATATTAGCACGAGGCACCCCCTTGTGCCAACACTCCTGACACGGACCTAAGCCCTTGTCGCGGACCGTGTCAGGTTTTGGCTCGAGATTGCAAAAAATTTGACCTAATCTATAGTTTTTTCCCTCTTTTTTCAAAAGACTATGTCACCCATCAAATTTAATTCAATTCAAACACAATCACGAGTCACGAACTCAATTTTCAAACCAACAAGAGTTTCATCTCAAAAATCCTCATTGCAAAACATGAAAAATCTATCTAATCACTACTCAAAAACACGAAAGTAAAAAAGAAACATCGTATATTTATTGTTGTCCTCACAACTTATTTCTTTTCATGAAAGTCTAGTCAGAGATGCCTACCCATGGGTCTCTAAAATCACCATCGGCGACTCCACCCACGATGACATCGTTGTGGAGAGGTCTCCACAGTGAGCCATCCTTACCTTCGGAACTCTTGTCCGTAATGGGAAATGAATCTCCGTGTCTCGCTAGCTTTGAGTCTGTGAATGTCCCTTTGGGATTAGAGGGAGGCCGAAGAGGTTTTAAACCCTTGACACTCTCTCATTCTCGCCTCATGTTAGTTAGCATGGAAAAACAATCTAGTATAGACATGTTATCTATAGCATCATGCAACACATTAGACTCATCAAAAATATCATCAAACCAGGATTCATCCACAAGTTCATGCTCATTGCTAACACAAGAGTTTTCATCATGCTCATCACATAGGGTTACACACTTGCACATAAAAGAAGAATTTGTCGAATCATGCCTAGATTTATAAATGTCAAACTCCACTTTATCCATCTCATTTTGTAGAGTTAAAGTTCCCAAGGGGACATCAATTTTAGTCCTAGACATTTTAAGGAAAGTTCTCCCAAAAATTATTGGGGGTGCACTATCATCGTGCGCCACTTCTAGGATATAAAAGTCTATCGGAAAAACTAACATGCCAACTTGGACCATCACATCCTTTACTAATCTACGTGGACTAGCTAGGGAATGAACGGTGAGTTGGACAATCACTCTAGTTTCCCTAAACTCACATAGTTCTAGGCGTTCATATAGACTATATGGGATCACATTGATGGATGCGCCTAAATCTATCATGGAATTTTTCAACAAGTTTACCACCTAAAGAGACAGGGATAGAAAACATTCCGGGGTCATTGCATTTCTTAGGAAAATTTTTATGGTTCAAAACGGCGACTTCCCCCATTTTAAATTTTCTAACCTCTTAATTGGCCTACTTCTTTTCTTTGTACATGTAACTTTAAGAAGTTTAGCATATGATGGAACATGTTCAATCAATTTAAAGATAGGGATGGTTCCTTTGACCTTTTCAAATATTTTTTGAATGTTTGCATCATTAGTCACCACCTTCGGCTTTCCCCTCAATGCATTTGGAAATAGAGATGGAATTGTAGTTTGTGCCTTGGGTGGTGGAAGTTCCTTGGAAAGTGCATCCTTGACCACAATATTCCCTTCTTTGAAATGTGCCTTGGTAGCCTCAAATACCTTGTCATCCTCTTGCATAACCCTCTTCTTGAACTCACAAACCTGCTTCCCACTTCTCAATTTGAGAGCACTCACGTTCCTTGGATTCATCTCTAGTTGGGAAGGTAGTTTTCCAGACTCCTTCGCTTCAAGTTGGCTTACTGAGATGGCAAGTTTCTTGGCTTGAACATCAAGATTTTTTATACTCGAGAAGGCTGTATTACCAAGGTCTTCAATCTCTCGCTTTGTCCTCTTTGCGAAGACTTCATGTTTATTTCTCAATTGACTGATGGCTTCTAAGATCTCTTCTCGATTGGACTTGTAGATCAAGGCATGGTTATTGGACGTGCCTTCACCTCGAGGGTATGGGTGAGAAGGGGCTTGCCCACCTCGATATCCTCGAGGTTGGTTATCTTCCCTCCATCTTAAATTTGGATGATCTCGATACCTTGGGTTGAACGAGTTTGCATAGGGATCCAAACTTGTGTCTCCTTGGTTCCCCCGGAACCCTTGTGGTTGACCCCTAACAAATTGTGGCCTCTCCCGATTGTTGTACTCAATGGCCTTCACTTCTTGCAAATTATCTACTACCTCGGGACATTCTTCGGAGTTGTGGTTAAGGTTCCAAACTCTGCACACTTTGACTTAATGCACCTTTGCTCGTAAAATCTGCTTCATCATAGAAGCAAGAGCTTGGACTTGCTTTTCCAACTTGGGTGATTGTGCGGGTTCATCCAAAACCTTAACCTTTAACCTTGTGCCGAATTGTAGCATACCATTAGCTATTTCTTCTCCTCTAAACACATATGTTCTCAGTCGGGTAGTGTAAAGTTCTTAGATTAGTGGTATGGGTGTGTACCATAAACTAGGGCTAGAAATAACCTTGACCTGCCTCCCCCCGGGTTGTTAATTGTAGCTAATTAACCTAGGTGGAGGTTAGGGGGTCAGAAGATAAAGTTTGTAATTTTGCACCCATTGTCACTACTAAGCTACCTAGAAGGTAGTTAGTGGTAAGACCTAGGTTTGTCCATAGAAAGTCTAGGTCTAATGTATCAATCAAAACACAACCCCGTACGGGTTGTCAATTCGTATGAGTGAAAGGAATAGCTAGTAAAGCCAACATGCATAGGGGAGGGGGTTGTTTTTTAAGTCTAGCAACTACTAAGCATAAAATTTTAAAAAAGTACATTATTAAATTAAGCACCC